>JAVSCE010015764.1:0-42234 GCA_032199065.1 Smutsia gigantea | reverse complement strand
ATTGGTATCTGTATTTTCAATTTTTTGTAATGATTTGAAGATTTCAGCTGAGCTAGCTTTGGATTCATAAATTAATTTAGAAAAACTGATATCTTTACAATATTAAGCCATCCTATCCCCAAATAACATATGCCACTCCATGTACTGGAATCATCTTTTATGGCCCTCGGTAGAATCTTTGGTTTTCTTCATTTAAATTTTACATTTTTTGTTAAATTTGTCCCAGGATCTGAATGATTTTTATTTTTCTTGGAAATGCAATTTTTCTTCATTATGTTTTCTAGTTAGCTGCTATTTGATATGTAAATAATCTGTTTAATTTATATTTAATTTTGTAGCCAATCTCTTTTCTAAATTTTCTTAATAGAATTTCCTAATTTCTTATTTATAGGTTTTCATTTGATGATATTTACTTATCTCATTAAGCATAATCTTTTTATTGTTTTACTAATATATCTGCACATTATTAATAAAAAGTATAAATAATAAAACAACAAATGATCCCAAATAATCTTACTTGCCAAAAATCATCGATATGTGGTAAGGTTTCTTTATATATACAAGAACTCATATTTTCTCATCTATTTAGCAAGATATGGTAGAGGTAAACAGATACATGCACTTTAAGACATGCTAATATTCTAGACTTAATTTAATTATATCTGGATTTAAAGAATATTAAAGAAAATGTAAATTTAAAGAACTTAATATATTTTACTTTAAGGTTTTTTATTTGGCTTTTTAATTAGGAGATAATGAAACCTTTAAATTCCTCTCTATTTAAGGAAAGAAATATTAAAAATATTAAGCTGCAGAATGATGTATTTAAATGCATATTTAAGGTAGACAATCTTGAATGATTGTTGCCATCAAATATGAAATAGACTTAGTATTTCCTCACACTTTGTCCCTCCCTGAATTATCATTTTTGATTCATATATTTTGTTTAAAATTGCCTAGCATTTACATTATGCTCTGTAAGCACAATCCTCCCAGCAACTGTATCTTATAAACACTTAAATGGATTCAGTGATTTTACAGATACTTGTCCTATTCTTTATATTAATCTACTTGGATATCTTTTAGTAGGTATTTTCTAAGGAGATTATGGATGATATCCTCTCTGATTTTTTTTCAAATGTATATGTATTTTGCTATTGTATTTCTATTGTCCTATTTGCTTGAGCATATCTTGGTTTGTATGACAATTTTAGGTAAAACCTTCTTTTTCTTAGAATGTTGTCAACTTTACCATAAGTTTCTGAGAAGTCTGAGGCTGATATGAAGTTTTTACCCTAAAAAGTAGACTTGGCCTTTCTATGTGGATGCCTAAAGAAATTTTTCTTATGATTAATTTTTAGTACTAAGTCAAGATAAAGCTAGATCCATATTCCTCTATTTCAATTCTCCTAATACATGGTGTGCATTTTTATTTTTCCATATAAATTTGAGAATATACTTACTTAGTGCTTAAAATGTAAGATTATAAAGTAATTTGTAGGGAATTTAAAAGAGTAGGTCATCCCACTGATGGAATACAATATCCAGAGTTGTCTTGTAAATTATTATTTCCTAGATTCAGAACAGTTTCTGTTGATATATGAATTGCATTTAATTTCTTTAGTTTATTGTGATCTTTAGATTACTTGTAGCTGATCATATGTATATGATAACTTTATTAACCTTTCTCACTTGGTATGACTGTTTGCTACTTCTATTATTTCTTCTTTGCAGATGTTCATATCTTCTGCAAAGAACAATAGTTTTAGATCTTCCCATTCAGTCCCTATACCTGTTACTTCTTTTCCTTATCTAAGGACTTTTCCCAGGACCTCCTGTACTATATTCTTAAAAACCATCATGGTGGGCCTTATAGAGAATACATTCAAATTTCTCTGTTACATATATTTACCAAATGTAGGGCCTATCACGGTGCACTGGCTACATCCTCCCCTTCAAAGCTGAAGCTATCATTCTCCTCGTGGGTGGCTCATCAACAGCTCTCATCTAAGTCCCTCCAACACTTGATCTGGTTGAAGAGACCCTTCTTGTTCAAGATCATGGTTCTTTCCCAGGGACAGACTATATCTAACGATGGGTAGATCTGGTTGTATAAAATTAAGGCCTTCTTGTTTCAAATGAGCTCAACTCTGTGTGGCCATGCTGGCTCCCATGCTCCTTACTGGATTAGGGGAGGCCTTGTTACGGTTTCACAGAAGTTGACCTTCTTTTGCCCAGTGTTGCTTTTCTCACTCTCCCCAAGCCCCAGTATTGTTCATGAGAGGACTCCTCAATGAACTTGCCACATGAAAATGTGTTTTAGGGTGTGCTTCCCACTAATAACACTAAAATAAGAGGGGCGTTTAAGTTTTAAGTTTATCAAGAATCTTATAATCATGAATACCTGCTAAATCTGTTAAATATTTTTTTTATCTTTCAGATAATCATTTGTTTTTTCTCCTATATTAATATGATATATCATCATATTGGTAGACTTTCTGATGTTAATCCAAGCTTGAATTCTAGTGACAGACCTAGTTTAAGGATCATAATATACTTTATAAAGCTTATAAAATTTACTGAAATACATATATGTAATCTAATATACATATATTTTTAAAAATCTGCATTAATAAGTAAAGTAATCCTATTACCTCCTTTTCTTATACTGCCCTTAATTAAATTTATAATACAAACTATACAAGCTATATAAAATGCGCTGCAAGTCTGGCTGTGGTATTAATCAGGACAGAGGAGGCTATAGGTTATAAAGTAAACCATTCAAACTTGAGAAGTTTAACAAAACTCCATCACAATGTAAATATTTATATTCTCTTTCCTTTTTCTTTTCATGTAAATCATTGACCTATATAACAATTTCTCATTAAATTGTCTTTCCTTCATAACTCATAAATTCAATTTTGCCATTTGGACTGTCTTTATGTTTAAATAAATATTTATTCACTTACTCACTACTCATTTTTAGAGAATTTTTTCATTCAAAACAGAATAGCCCCAAAAGGGAGTGTTGGGCATCTATGTTTCTCTGTAGTTTAGTTAAAAATTTACAGTAAGAAAGTAGAAATTCAGACCTACCTCTGCTGTGTAAGATCTATGTGATACCTCGGAAGTCATGGAGCATGAGCTCAGGATGATCTGTCTTACCAGGAAAAATGTACTTGACATTGAAATTTTGTGCTACCTTGTGTAACTTTTTCACTCTAAGGACAGTTCTTATTAACATCATTGATGTGATTTCTAGGTAAACCACAGGGGAACTTTTGTATTTAATCTAGCCTCTTGTGTCTGGTACTCTTCTGGAAGCTGGGAATACAACACTGAACAGCACAAACAAGGTCCCTCTCTTCACGGAGCTTGCAGGGCAAAGGCAGCCCTACAAATAGAGAAAAGCAGAATGCACATGAACTGAACATTTTAATAAAGTTTGTGTCTAATATACACATATACTGACTTTTAAACTCATGAACTGTAAAAGAAATCCATTTAAAAGTAAAATATCATCCTTACCTATCAAATTGGCTTTAAAACTAATAACATGATTACTCATATAAGCAAAGAAATTGACCTAAATATCCCAAAAGAGAGAAATGCTCAAATGAATTATGGTGTCCTCACACAATGAAAGATTACACAGTCCTCTGCTCTGAGGGAACATGAGATTAAGTAGTCACAGGATTCTGCCCTCTGGGCATATCAATAGTAGCATTATGAATTGGATATCATTTCAGCACATTTAAGACTAAAACAAGAAATAGATCTTCTCAGTTAGCCACCTTGAGTCACCTGATCCTATTTAAAAGGCTTTTGAACATTAAATGGCTCTTCGAAAAAGCAGTCTTTTCACACCTTGAGTACAACTTGAATCAGAAACACATATATTTTGTAGCTATTCGAATCACAAAAATGATTGAGTTTTTGTCAGTTTAAGAGAGATTATCAACTCTGCTTATCATATCTTTGAAATGCCAGTGGACTCTCTTCAGGATTTTTACTGGAAGAAGCACATATTTTATTGCCAGAAATAACTTGGTTTGCATCTCAGCTTTACCATGTTACCTTTGCAAATTTCCTACATTCTCTTTGGTGCATTTTCCTTACCTGTAAAATGGGGATGTTGTGAATGGCTTGCAAGTATTGAATGGATTCGGGTTTATAGAGCATGGGGAACTGTATTTGGTTCATAGCTGACATTTTTTAAATGATGTTGTTTCTTCTTCTTTTTTCCCCTTGCAGTTTCCATGTGCCAGAAAGGAAGACCTAAAGATGCCCAGCTTTGTTTGGAAACTAAATCCACAAGAGAGGAAAATGGAACCCTCAGGTCTTTGCATGTGTAGTGCTACAGATAGAAGACAACTTGAAGGGGCCAGAGACAATTTGGTGCTCAGACCAAGTGGGTGACCTAGTATCATAATAAGGTAAGACAAGAAATGAGAGCCCAAATCTGTCATTCAGATATTTTGAAGTTGAAGTCAAGAACTCCAATCTTTCTTAAAATAAGGTAGGGACTCAGGCCACTTGTGATGTAATTTTAGATGATGCCACAATAATTTTTAATTAATAGTTATTTTCTATAATGAAAGACAATGGTTTCATGAACAGTATAACATCTTCTTTTATATAAATTTTTTTTAAGTAAGTTGACGTTAGGAAAAAATTAAAAATAAATAACAGTACATGTGGTGCTCATATGTGACCAAACGTATAGAAGCAGTGTGCCTGAATGCCTGAAGTTTGGGAACCACACTCCAGATGCAGGCAGGGAGGGCTTTTCTTAGTCCATCCAAGCTGCTCTAACAAAAATACCATAAGCAGGGGTGAATTATAAACAACCAACACTTATTTCTCACATTTCTGGAGGCTGAGAAGTCCAGGATCCAGGCGCTGGCAGATCCAGCATCTGGTGAGGGCCCACTTTCCCACTGCAGCTGTCTTCTCATGTAACCCCACAAGGTGGAAGGGGGAAGGGGGCTCTCCTGGCTACTTCTGTAAGGGCCCTAATCCCATTAACGAGGGCTCCACCTTTATGACCTAATCACGGCCAAAGGGACCTCTGATAGCATCGCTTGGGGATTAAGTTTCAGTATTTGAATTTTGGTGGGGATGCAAATATTCAGACAGAGCAGGGCTGAAGGGGTAAAGCAGTGGGATAGTCCTAAGCCAGCACTGGGTTAGAGCTGCCAGGCACTTATGGCTCTGAGAGTTCCTTAAGTGCCCCTGACCTCTCTCCCAGCATTGTTCCGTGTACACAGTGCACACCTGGTGAGCATTAGTTCCTTTCTCAGTCTTTTGATCCTTGCCCCGTTCCTCGGTGTTTTCAATGTCTCCCTTTGGTGATTAGATCCTCTCATCAAGTCTGTCAAAAGAGCCAAGACCACAGAGGATGAATTCCACCTTCCCCTGGTCCTGAGTGCCAGGGACTTGACAGTTCAGAGAAATGTCAAGCTTGGTCAGAAACTTTCGCAAACTGCTCATTTTTCTAAACTTTCGGTAGGACAGGCAATTCTCTACCTCAGTCTTAGACTATTACTCCTTTCAGTCTTAAAGAAAATCAGTGATGCCAGGACCTTTCCACTTAAAGAATGGGGAAGTCAAACTGGCCTGAGTGTCTTCCATTTTAGTTGAAAGCACCATTAAGTCCTGACTGTCAAAATGACAACGACCCAGAGAGACACTGTTGTGGCTGGAGATCCGATTGGGAAAAGTAAATGCGGGTATGTAGATCTGGATCTGGAAAGCAAACATCCCAGATATAATTGGACACCTGAGCCTACCCAGAACCCAAGAAATCAGCATAACTAATGACAAGGAAGGGCATTTAAACATGCTGTGACCTCTTGTCAAGTGCAGAAGGGCTTGGGTTAGGGAAAAACAATATCCAGGACAAGCAATTCTGCAAATGAAATCAAATTAGTTGTCTTTATTGAGCAGAGTTCAGGAATGTAGAGAAGGAATAAGGAATGTTTTACACATGTCTTCAGTGTTACTACAACAAAAAAATTGCTCTTGCAGAATAAATAAAAAAAAGAAGATACCATTCATTAAACAACTATTACATGCCAAACATTTTACACACATTATGTCATTTTATTTAAGCATTCAACAAATATTTACTAAGGATCTATTACATTGTTGTAAGCCAGAGATATCAAAGTGAAGGAGACAGCATCTTACTCCTCAGGAAGCTTAGATTTCAGTGAAAAAGATAATGTGTAAAATAATGAATATGCAATATATAAATTTCAGATAGAAATAAGTACTATGAAGAAAAATAGTTATTGTATACAAGCTATTGTATACAGAAGTGATCAGGAAAGGCCATATGACAAAGTGTGTTAGAGCTTACAATTTAAGGGAATCGCAGAATAAGTAAAAATGCAAGGACCACTGGGAAGAGCAAATGCTCAGACCCTAAGGCAGGAAGGAGTTTGACCTATAAGGAAGCACAGAGCAGTCAATGAACATGGGTGGAGCTGAGTGAGCGATGAGGGGAAGGCAAGAGGCAGGGAACAGACCATGGAGAGAGCCAGGTTCCCAGCAGGAATTTGGGATCATATTATCCTCCCAATAATCTGGTAAGGGAGGCTTCTGATCCTAGATTCCAACATGCAGGAAGCTGGAAAGCTGGTCTCAAACTTATTAACTGTGTTAGTACATATAACTCTGAATAAGACAGTATGTATATAAAATATATAATTTATGATACTAGGTTAATTATATATAATTATATGTACTATAATGATAACATATAGTATAATAATTGTGTACTATATACAAATATATAAATATGTAATTTATTATGTATAATAAAATAGGTTATATAATATAAATATGCAACATATCATATAATTATGTCTTAGGTAATACAGATAAAATTTTTAAATCCAGATTTTAAGTTCACTTTCAGCACCTAAATTGAAGCCCAAGTTATTTGGAAGTCTGAATGACAGACCATTTATAATGACTTTCTTTCCAACTTTAAAATTGATATTTATGAAGCTTGATTCAATATATAGTTATTGAGATTAAGTATGTGTTCAGAAGAGCACTGGTAAGGGTAGGAAAATCTTTTCAGAGAGCCCTTTATCCAATTAATTTGCAGTCTTTGTGGAGAAAATATTTCGTAGCAACTGGAGCCATTTCCGAAGTCTAGGCAACTGTATACCAGAGAGGGGAGACCTGATATGGGAGACAGAGTCTGGGAAGCTGGTTGAAGAAACTGGTTTGAATGAGTCTTGAAACAGAAGATGATACAATCGTGATAAAAATGCCAACTTCTCCTTTTCTGGAGTTAAAGTTTGCTGTATTGTTTGTTTTAATAACTTCTATAAATTCTATCACAAAAGAATAATATCTCCCAAAGAAAGTAAATTCTTAAAATTTAAGAGATAAAAAAACTTTAAAAGTATAAAAATAAGCAAAATATAGAAAGTATATGTTAAACATTATGAAAAGATTAATGCATTAATGACTTAAACATAAAGTTACACATTGAGATATTACTTGTAATGACAAATATCTATCAATAGGGGACTGATTGAACTAACCATGATATATGCACACAAAGGAACACCAATAGCCATTAAAAAAATATAGTAAATATCTCTATACAATATATGGAGTGATCTCTATGATATTTGTTCAGCGAAATAAATAAAGCCTAGAGTATGACATGCACTGTGATTCTTCCGTGTAATAAAGGGAAAGAAACATGCATTTATTGTTTTTTACAAAGAGGAAGATAGTAAAGATAAACCAAAAACTAATAAAGTAGTTGTCATAGGAGAGATAAAAAACAGGGAGGAGTTGGGTATTTTTTGGAAGAGAAGTTAGATTTTTCTGAATGTAGTTCTATTTCTTACATACTTGTAAGTGTTCACATACTCAAAAATGAAATTACATTTAAAAGCCAAGCTCTAAGATTTGCAAACTTGAATGTGTGATGACATAATCACAGAGATGTGAATTAATGTGACATTAAAACACAATATTTTGATTGTCCTCCGTAGTCAGTATGCATGTGAAGAACAATAAAAAGTAAAAAAGTCTTAAATTATATTTAATAATCTAATTGTAGCAATGTTGATACTATTATTTCATTATTTTATTTATATTATAGAATAATAAAAATAAGTAATTGTTTAGTGCTACTAGAAATCAAGACTTGCAGATATGAGAAAAATGAAGGAATATACATAAAGAAGTAAAAGGCCTATAATACTATATCTGAATTGGAAACATTAATATGTAATCATACTTCCATCCAAAAATATGTAACATATAGCCCTAGCCAATGAAAAGACGAGACAATGGAACTCAAAAAAAAAAAAAAAGCCTATCACTAGACTGTTGTCCCTAAATATCACTCTCCCTAAAAGGAACAAGGACTCCTTAAAAAATGAAGTTGGGTATATATTTTTTGTACCAAAAACAAGAATCTAACAAGGCCTAGTCAGCCCTTGTTCATTTTGAGCACTAAAAAGAATAATTTATGTAAGTGATTAAAAAGCATAAAATATTATCCAAAAACAGGACTTTGTGATTGAACTAAAATACATATAGTAAAATAAATAAATGAAAATACATACACATATGTGTGTACATACACAACATACATCTCATGAAGTCATGAAAAAATTTGGAAACCAGTTCCTGTCTCATTCCTTTATCTGAATACTGTCAGTTAAAATAAAAGAATTTAGTCTGAACCCCACCTTTTTGTAGACCATGAAACGCAAAGTAATCAAATAGTCATAGATAAGTGGGAAAATTTTTTGGCAGGATTTCAAGTTAATAAAGGTGGGAAAAATGACAATATTAGAAAACCAACATTGTGCATGCCCAGTGAAATGACTGGTTCAGGCAATAATCATCAGTGGATGCGATCATTAAATGAAAAGTAAATGGGGAATACATACTAGCGATCAAATTGCTATCATCTAAACCCACTGATCAATCTGTGCCTCGCTGCAGGTAGGGAAAAGCAGAGGTTGTTAGCCTCCTGGTCACATGCAATATGAAGCTTACCATGGAGCATCTTCCTCAGAAAGTTGAATTTGAATGTAACCAAGTTTTTAGAGCTCATGTCAGTGCATTATGACCCAGGAAATAAAAGGGACAGCTTAAATAACACAAAAAGAAATAGAAAAACACATCATGTATTATACTCTGCATTAGAACTGATTGGTTGCTGCACCAAGTCAATGGCGTGGAAAGCAAAGTGAGAAGGCTGTGCATTTGATTCAAAACATGAAGAGTTACAACAAACAAATGTAGTAGTGCCTCGTTTGTCTTATAATTCAGGCAAACCAACTGTAAAAGTTTTTATAGACAATCAGAGAAATCTGACTAGAGACTATTAGACGGTATTAAGAAATGTTTATTATGTTAGATATGGTGATGACTTGTTATCTGGTATTTGCTCCCAAAATACATGAAACAAACATTGAAGAAAGAGAACAATGAAACAAATTTGAAGCAACATTAACTGTCAAATCGCAGTAACTGGTATGTGGAGGTTTAGTGTACTTTTCTTTCTACTTAAAAATATGCTAGAAACATTTAATTAACATAAAAAAGTAAAGAAGGAACAATGGGCTTCTAATGTTGATGATTCCATTTCCAAAAGTTGTTTTTTTCCCCTCAAACTCTTAAGGAACACTCACTTGCTTACACCAATGTTCCGTAACATGTAACCAAGATCTCTGACAATAGAACTGTGATGGCAGCAAATATGTAGGAGAAAAATCTTTTATTTTTATATAAGTTACATAGAGATATATAAATTATATATAAACATATATAATAACATGGATATAAATAAATATAAATGTATAAATAATATAGAATTTTCTAGAAAGTTTCACTCTGTAGAAAATCACCAGACCACATACCAAAACTGTTTATACACATGATTTTATTTACTAATGAATCATTGAAGTGCAAGTAATAGTTCACAAAAATAGAGATAAAAATACACTATGGTCTTTAAACCACAAAGAGTAAGCCTTATTGTCTGCAATTTAAAAAAATCATTTAAATCCTAGGATGGCATGCAGAATGTGACAAAACAATCTAATCATCTAATCAGACACAAATATATGAAAACAACCTCACTGAAGGGGTGAGGGAGAGTTGCTAATCTATGTCACTTTGGAAATGAATGGAATCTCTCAGTCTAAAGGCACAAGATTATACATAAGCACTGTACTTTAGTTAATGTTGTTTCCCATGGGAGTCTGGTTCACAGCTCTGATACCAGTATTCATATATACTGTAATCGAACAATTAAATAAACAGATGGCAGATGGTAGGAGCTACATCTCTCACTGGTAGCGTGAGAAGTTATAGGTAAGCAAGTGGAGAAGACTAGAATGATCTATGTTGTAGGGGATTAGAGTCAGCGACATCAGTGTGAATTTATGCTTAGCTTAATATAGATACCGATAGTTACACATAGAAACATTTATAGATCTGTGTGTATATACACAAACATGTATTTCCTCATTCTGTCAGCTGAGCATGCCTAGAAGCGACAGCAGTCCTGGAGCAACGAGAACATCTAGATCCCATATCTTGTTTTCTAGTTCTGTTCTCCAGTAAATAGAACCAGAATTCCTTGGAGGTATGTCTGATTCTGAAACCAGGGCAAAGAACATACAAAATGAGCTTGGAACATATGGTAATGACATAAATTAAATACACACACAAACACACACACACACACACACACACACATACACACAAACATGTTCACACAATGATCAATAATGGGGATGGATATGTGAGAGGGACCCAGGAGTCTGTTGAAAGAGCTGCCAGTAGGCAAAGACGGAACAATTTGAACAACAAAATAAATAAGGCAGTATTGGACTATAACTTAAAATATAAAATCAATATCCATGGGTCCAAACTGATATAAATAAATGATAATAGGGAAGACAAATCTCCCGTGCACAAGAATTCCAAATCATTTATGTGATTACTCTGCCTTCCAGGAGGGAAACCATAACTCCCCACTCCTAAGTGTGGGCTCCCATGGTGACTTCCTTTCCAAGACGACAGAATGGAAAGGGGCAGGGAAGAGAAACTTTACAGTGGAGAAACCTGTGGAAAATCACCAGACCATTTGCCACTATTTTAGCCAGGTGATCAAGGTCAACAGCTAGTTTTCGGGTATCAGCCATGTTACTATTGTGCACCCTCGATATGATGTATTGGAAATGTCTCTTCGATCCCAGGATCGTCATTCAAAAGTCATTAGCCCAGTCTAATCATGAGAAAAACACTGGATGAAATTCTGGAATATTCTTGGATGTCTTGGGATGGAATCCTAAAAGAAAAAGAATGTTACATAAAAACTAAGGAAATAGAATAAAAGTATTGACTTAAGTTAATAATAATCTATCAATATTTATTCATTAAGTATAGCATATTCACCAAACTTATGTAAAATGTTAATAATATGTCATCTCTTTGCACTATCATCCCAATTTTTCTGTAAACCTAAAACTGTTATAAAATCAAAAGTGTATTTAAAGAAGACCACAGTTGCCTAGGTAAGACATGTGTCTCATAACCCGTAACTCCAGTGTTAATATGATTGGCCCAAACTTAGTAGTCAAACCAACATGAGCAGTATAACCAAAAGTGTGCTCAGTTAGTACAGAACCAGAGCCAGGAGGCCTAAATTGACTGATGTGAATATTTATTGGAAGTAAATTCACAGGCTTTGTTAAGTTCATTTTTGCCCCAGGAACCTACTTCCTTAGGCAATATTAGCCGTCACATTGCATCTCTGCCTTGTTGGTTTGTCTCTTCCAGGGTTTGTCTATCTGAATGCACATGAGAGTCACCTGGGGAACTTTGAGGAATAGTTCATGCTGGAGCCCCACCTGAACATATCTCTGTGGGTAGGACTCAAGCTTTGCCACATTGGCACTTGTAAATAGCTTACAGATTCGTCTCATAGGGAGCCACAGTTGAAAATCACTGATCGATATCCTCTGTTCCACTGCCAGACCCCCACACTCCACACCTGAAAGCCAAATGGTTTTGTTCTCAAACTTTTATTTCAGAATTTTAAAACCTAGAATGATGACACCAACTTCATTTTTAACAGACAAGCACTACCCATAGAACAACAAACACTGCATGCTGATGAAACGCAATGTTCAATTCAAATAAAATATATCTTTATTTATGTATACCTTTATATCACCCCATATAAGAAAAGGAATTTTAATTCTGTCAGACATTTTCCTAAGGTAGAGAATAACTCCCTCCAGCTTCTCCTGGGTCTACCTGAAGGGCAGCCTATATTGTGGTTGTCCTCACGGGGGGAAAAATGAGAGGGGGCAAGACATGGGTTTAGTATTTATTAGTTTGCAAAGTGTTACATTATTACTTTGTAAACTGTTATTCCTGCTTTCTATGGTTCTAAATGGTCAATTGTCTGTGCTGTTCCTTCCCTCTAATTCCCAGCGCTAGCACTGGGGTTTGAAAGTGGCAAGAGACATTGAATATGACTCATTCATAGGCTTGTACATATAAATTACCTTCTCCTCTTCCTCCCTGCATTACTTACAGTGTGTGAAAAATTTATCAGGTCTTCATTTCACCAAAGAGAAAACAAGGACACAGACCAGAATGGAAATGTGGTTAAATGTGCTTCAAACAGGTTTTTAGTCTTGTGATTCTTGTTACCAATGTTTTCTGATTCAATCTGAGAATGTATAAGCCTTATGTTTGAAAATTAAAATGTTAATTTTGCAAATAGCTATAAAATGTTATTTCTTAGAAGTGAAGGCTAACAAAAGAATTTACAATATTAATAGAGAGGCATAGAAGGGGAATCTAGAATTTTACAATAAAAACATAAAAAGGCAGTGGCTAGCACTAATTCGGCAGCACTGTCGTCTCTTTCAGTGGTTTCAAACATTTCTCTTTTATCCACTACTTGTGGATTGTATGGTCTAATACTCAAAGGATAACTGAACCTAAATGTTGGTGTCACCTTTGTCACTGTCCACATTTATTTGTTTATTTGCTGTTACCTTTCACTCTTCCTTTCAAGTTCTTGGCTAGGGATACATGTGTATGTAACTGCTTTGGTACATCTGGCTTCCTCAAACACATCTGCCATCCTGCAATACATCTATCCATGCTAAATGCATCTGTCTGGATGAATTGCATGTCACATTCTTCCACAAACACAGATTTCCATAAAGCCAAAATTTTAAAACGTTTCAGAAAGAAGATATAGAGTCTGTTTTTGCTGCACCTTGTTGACTTTGTGACACCAGGATTTAGCTCCCAGAGTCTGAGCCTTAGCTCTATTTGGGGACTGGCAAAAAAAAAAGCAGAGGAAGTGAGCAAGCAGCATTATTGTTCCCAGCCTTTTTGTTTGTGCAACACAGCCTTCCACATGCTAAGAAACATCAGTGGAAAACAACCAAGATACCCTTTAATTACCTGTAAATTCAAAAGATAAAGGAAAAGGTCAAATTTAGGACCTGACTTGTTCGTGTTGACAGCCATTAAGGGACCTTTTGCAATGCCTCGCCTAACCTCAATCACACCTGGCACCACTGACTTTTCTTATGAATTTCATTCTAGCATACAGTTCAGAGAAAAACGGTCAGTCAGAGCAAGCAAGCTGTGGCTGCATAGGAATGTTACTGTGGAGTCACAGTGTGTGACTGCATGCATTTATCTTTATATGATTTTTCTTCCCTTCAGTTTCCCTCACACATACCTACCCCTGCCCCATACTGTCCCATTCCCATTAGGTTGATTTATTTGAAAATACTACCAAGACTCTCGGGGACCACAACTAAAATAACTGCAGAAACTTGAATGATGTTGGGGCTTGAAAATGAAAGAGAGAATTGATAAAAACAGCAATTAACTGCTTTGACCAAATCCTTAGAGGCACTCTCAAGAACACGCTCATAGCAAAGTTACCCACTGGGGTGGCTAGAAGCTTTTGATTCACATAGTATGCTGCCTCCTCACCTCCATCTCTCCCAAGTCTCCATACAATATCCTCCATTTCAAGGTGTTATAGGAGCTAAGTATGCCTCATATACCAGTGAACTTATACCTGCTGTCAGTCAGTTCAAACAAACGTACAGTCCAGTTGAGCACTTGCAATACACCAAGCATACTTCACGGCACTGGATATAAAAGAAGGAAATTAGGCCCAAGCTCTTCCCTCAAGGCACGTATCATCCAATAAAGAAAGGCAGTCATATAAATACGGGAATCAATATAAGAGCTAATAGAAGATGTATACATAATGCATGTAATAACACAAGAGGAGATCTTGGATATACCTAAAATTTCAGAAAAGGAGAGGAGATAACATACAGATGAGAAGAGAGGGAAATAGACATGCAGAGCCTTTCACAGAGGTGTGCAAGGTATAAAGTGAGAGACAGAATGTTGTGACATTGCTGACTTCAAGAAGTTCAAGCAGTATATGCATCTCAAATATAAAATAGTGAAGGCAAGAATTAAAGCTATAGCAGTAGGTTGGAGATGGTTCAGGGAAGCCTTTGGGAGACTAAGGAATTTATAAGAATTCTGTCAATAATAAGGAGTCATTTAAGGATTTAAAGCTTAAAAAAAAACTATTTCCCAGTTTTTTGAGTGTCTGAAGGAAGGGGGATGACACTGGTCAAGAGAATACAGGGAGAGAACAGACTGAGAAGTAAGGATGGAATGGTGAATTCAGTTCTCAGTGTGCTGAGTTGGAGGAGGTTGTGGAACATTCAGTTGTACATTTTCAGTAAATTGACAGGTATATACATCTTAAGGTATACATTAAGAATGAAGATAGAAATTTAGGAGTCATCAGCCTGGAGATAGTTATAAAACTGCAAAGGTAGATTATAGTGACCAGTGAAAGCATGTGGAAGGAAGGAAGGCAGTGAGTCAGAAATAGAACCTTGAAATGGAACATTATCTTTTGAAGGCATGGGACTGGGGCAGGGCTTCCTTTCAAAGAATGCCTACTGATTCGCTTGTGTTGCCTTCTCAGATTACATGGGCTCAGGTCTTACTTCCCTTCTAGCTTTTCAAATCTGACTCAACCCCTCTTACGAGGGGGTGGACATGAGTATTTTGAAAAAGCCCCACACTGGTTCTGATTTGTGCTTCTGGCTCAGCGCTGAAGTAGAGTTTCAAAACACACTGGTGGAAATGTCACTGAAAGATCCTGTAATATAAAGACCAAAAGGATCCATTATATTGGTGATATGATGGTCCCTGGTAACTTCTGCTAGAACGAATCAGTGGAGGGAAAGGAAAAGAGACTAGATTGTATTCAAGTGCTATATTCATTATCTATTGCTACATAAATCACAATAAATTTATAGCTCAATAAAACACACATACATTATTCCATAGTTTATGTGGAAGTTTGGAAAGAGTGTAGCTGAGTCTCCTGCTTAGGGTCTCATAAGGTGCATCAGTGGGCTGCATTTTCATCTGGTGGCTCAAATGAGAAGGAACTCATTTCCAAGCTCACTTAGGTTGTTCTCAGAATTCGTTTCTTTGAAGTTGTAAGACCTGAGGGCCTCAGCTTCATGCTGGCTGTAGGTTGGAGGCCACCGTCAACTCCCCAGTGGTTCCAGGAAGTTTCTTTCCCTGAAGGGTTTCCTTGCCTGACCATTGCCTTCATCAAGCCAGCAAGAAGAGTCTCAGTAATGAGTCTCCTAACAAGACAAAATCCTACATAATGCAATATAATTACAAAAGTGACATCCATCACCTTTGCCATATTCCACTGGGTAGAAGCAAGTCATGTGTCCTGCTCATACTCAAGGGGAGGAGGTACTACAGGGACATGCACACCAGGAGGTAGAGATCATGGGGGACACCTTAGAATCTTTCTGCTGCAAATGTCACACCTTAAATGTGTTCTGTGCCTGGGTCTTAATTTTTAAAGGTGTGAGTGACACACAGAGAGTCAATGCATTGAAAGAAAGGTGTAGTGTTACTTACACTTCCCCTAGAAATGAAGGGTGTGACTCACCACAGAGGGCCACAAGAAGAACACAAGATTTTAGTCAGGAAGCAGAAGCATAAACAAGGGAAAGTTTTAGGCCAGAGCCTTTATTTGTGTTTCTGCAGGGCAGACAAGTCAGGACAGGATAAATAGTTCAGGATTGGCTAGTGTGAATAATTTCAGCTGCATTTGGGCTATAGGGATGGTTTCTAGATGCCTGGCACCTGACCCTAGGATGATTCAGGCGGAGGAATATTGCCTCTGGGAGTAACTGGGCCAGATGTAGAAGGTATGTCTCTGGATTGGTTAGATTATATATCAAAGACACACTCCAGGCTGGGCCCTATGTTATCTGTAAGAACTGGCTACCCAGGGAAGGGCAGTTTCTTCCTAGCCAGAAAGGTGTTTTAAGATGTCAAAACATCATAATATACAGAAAATAAAAAAATACAATTAATATAAGACATCTGTTTGTTTTCTGTACTATATTTGTCCCAGGATACAGGTGGGGGAAGATAAAATAAGAAGAGAAACAGAAAAGTAAACAGAAATAAAAGTATGTGAACATACCTTCAAGAAGCCTGTAGGCAAATTGGCCATATCATCACTTATCTGAGCTTAAATCAGCAGCTTGGCTTTCTCTTTGACTCCAGGACTAAGTGAGACTGGAAGGAAAAAAGATCTGAAAGACTTTACTTAGTACAGAGAAGAAAGCAGCCAATATAATAGTAATACTTTTAGGGAAATAGAATCCATGACTGCAAATGAACACCTTTCTTTTCCACTGAAGTCTGGGTTCTCAGTGCCAACATAGGCATTGTTTTTTTGCCTGGTGTCCTTTTTGAAAATAAGAAACATAAATCTAATGAGCTATCTCAAATCTCCCTAAAGTGAGGATATCCTCTGGTCTCTCCTCTCTCTGCTCTCCCAACCTCACCTCTCTCTTCCTTCTCTCTTTTCTCAAGCACAGTTTCTCTCTCTCTCTCTCTCTCTCTCTCTCTCTCTCTCTCTCTCTCTCTCTCTCTCTCTCTCTCTCTCTCTCTCTCTTTCTCTTTTTCTCTTCCTCTCTCTCTTATACTCCTGTCCTTAGATCACACGCTCTGGAATCAAATAAATCTGGTTCAGTCATCAACCCAGCCATTTTTACTAGCTGTTTTCTTCCTTTTCTCCATCTTCTCAAATTCTTGGATTTAAGGATGCAAATAGCACTTAACTCAGATGGTTATTTTGAAATTTCAAATAAGACAATATGGGTGATGTGCTAAGCACAATGACTGGCATACAGGAAGTAGACTGTGAATGGTACCAGTAACAATGACAATATTGACAGTGGCAATAATGACACTATAAATAATGACAATATTGACAGTGGCAATAAGATATTAGAGATACAGATATAATGCATTGATTTGCACAGCAGCTGCCAATAAATTAACTATTTCAGCAAGACAGGAAGCATATAAATACCGGGCACGTGTTGCCCTAACCCTTACCCTGACCCTGATTAAAGGGAAATTTACAGGACAAATGGTGGTTGGCAAAATCAATAACTTACAGTGTGAGGTACTTAGATGTTGCCCAAGGAAAGGAGTCAAATAAGGTTCAGAATAGATTCAGCTAAGGTGTGTTAACTTTTGATTCTTGTCTTTGTTTTAAAGGAACATCCCTTGATTATTCAGGAACATTTACTGACCACACACAGAAGGGAATCCCAAAGGTAGTTTAAGTTGCCTGAAATATCCCGTTTTAGGCACATTTGCTCTAAACATTTGGGGCCATTGGGCCACTCTAAATGCATGCAAATGATGGAAATTACAAATGTGACCAATATTCTCAATTCCAAGGGAATGTTAATAAGGCAAGTCTGATTTGGAGGCATGAACATGAGAGATTACTGGTGTGACCATGGGAGTGAGAGAAACCAGGAGGGACTCATCTAGAAAGACTAAATGAGCCATTAAAATGATGTTTTTGAAAGCTTTAATGGAGTGAAGCAAAGCTTATAATACAATTTTAAGTGAAAAAGTCAGAATTCAAAATTGCATATACAGTAAATAACTTGAAAAATACAAACTCTAGCTCATCTCTACCTGACCCTCTCACCTCCCCAATGACACATACATGCCAAGGTTAGAAGAAAAGGCACCATAATGTTAATGGCTAGCAATAGTTGGGTGGTAAATTACTTAAGGTAATTATTTTTTTCCTTCTTTTTCCTTTTCTATTTTCTAAAAATTTTATGATGTGTGTGAATCAACCATAGAGTTGATAAAAACAATGAGAGAAACCTGATTCCTTGGCTGGTACATGCATCTACTTCACCTAGCTGACTCCCACTTAATCTCTCTGCTCATTTACTTTATCAAGGAAGAAAATATCCCAAATCTCAGCAGTGTAGGTCAAGGGTGTCCATGGCTTTCAATCAAAAACATTGATGGACCATTCTACATTGCGAATATTAGTGAATACTTTCCTTCAGGTCCATAAAAGTTAGTTAGGAAGCATTCTCAGTGTCCAAATAAAATGAAAAGTCAGTGCTAACCTCTGTAACATTACACCTCACCCAGAAGGACCTAGTAATACCACCAAAGGCCATGATTTCCCCAGAGCACCCATATTCAACCCACCACTGACCATATGCACTGCAATTACTTTCCTGTTTCTCCACTAGCTGGTAAGCTCTGAGAGCAGGTTGCGGTGTGACTTCAGCAGTGCTGTATTACAGTACCTGGTCTGGAGTAAGGAAAGAGCAACTAAGAATGGACCCATAACTGTACCTAAGAAAGAAAGGATGTGAAGGAGGTGTTACTTTAGTGATGATAAGAACCAGAAGGGCCTCCCAGCTGAAGGGCTGCCTATGAAGGAGAGGGCAGGGAAAGCAGGACCGGGAAGAAAACTGTCCACCCGAAACAGTGGTAACCAGCTGAGGGCAAAGGAAGACTCAGAATGGCAGGTGGGTCTCAAGTTACGATCACTGAACATTAGTGGAAAACAATGAGAAGACCTAGTCCAGGTTTGGGGGAGAATATGGTGTGGCTGGGAAGGAATAATCCCTGGGACTAGACAAAACTCTCAGAGGCAACACAAGGGGCGTTACCTGTGCTCTCAAGAGGAAGCAGAGCCTTGATGCTTACAGGAGTCCAGAACTGCTGTGTCATGCTCCCGCTAGAGCTCTTCTGACAGTTTCACCCCAGTAAACCGAGGGGGAGGGCGATGCAGAGAGGGGGCCCAGCTAATAGTCAATGAGGGGAAAAGCAAACCAAGCTCTCCCTGCCACACACAACCAAGAGCCTCCTGCCCCACTACCGTTTTGGAAGGGATGAGGCTTTATTTGTATTCTTTTGAAGAAATATATTTGCAAATCAAACTTGTCATCCTGGTTAACTCCACTAGCTAAGTAAATAGAGCCAAAGCTGACAAAATCTCCCTTTAGGACAGAACTTAAAGCCAGTTATGTCAAATTCCTGTGTAAAAACCCTCTTTGGCTTCTGGACCCTGTAAGAGAACACTTGCATCACTGAGTGAAAGCTGCTTTAAGAATTCTGAGAGTCTATATGGGGAATGTTACATTATGTAAAAGACTGAGGAAACAGGCTGACGACTTGGGTCTTCCACTCAGTTCTGCTGTCATGAGGGAGTTATTACAGATCCAACGCACCATTTCAAAAGATTTTAATTACAAAGGAATTGAGGCATTAGCAGGTTACCTGCAGAGCACTGAGAGCAGCTTAACCTGGCCGAAGACTATGTCCTTCTCAACAAAAGGTCTTGAAGAACACCAGAGTAACAACCAAAATAATGATAGTAATAATAATCCTGTGTCTACGATATTGTAAAAATTCAGGTTCCTAAGAGAATCAAGGATCCTGCAATGAACTGCAGCCTTCTGCTTCACACTGGAAAATGCCATTTGATCTGAGTCCACCACTTGAGGCTTCTATGAGAATTAATACACAGATTATACTAGAAAATAAAATGTGTTCAGGACATTAAAACACTTTTCAAAGCTTTGCATTGATATGTTGTAGCCTTTGGTGTTTTTACTGGGACCATCTGGGTGAGGTGTTACATTACAGCACTTAGCCTTTATTTTACTTTTATTTGGATACTGAAAATGCTAACTTCCAGGTGACCAAATATTTCCTGCTATGAAATGACTGCTATGCTTCTTCCTAATACTTTGGAGCTCTTTGTTGCCTGTTCATTTGTAAGCCTAGTTCTCCAGGCTTCCATCAGTTCTGTGACTTCCTTCTTACCTTTCCAGTAAATTCCCTTCCATTGAATTTACCCAGAATCAGTTTCCATTGTTTTCAATCCAGAACACTGACTAAAACACACCCTGACAATCTTACTACATTGTGAGTATTGGCAAATACTTTCTCTGCTGCATGCCAACCTTATTTGATTTCCAATCTATTAGGTAGGCAGTTGAATAGCAAATCTCTTACCTTCAGATTGGAATATTATAATTAAAAAAAAACACATTTGATAATTTAATAGTCAAAACGGAGTCTTTATTGATTTGAATCATGCTTCCTTGTTTTCTACTTCTCTGAAAGTAGGTGAACTATGGAGGGTTAATGGGAGATCTAGTGAAAAGAGGGCCAGACAGCGAGCAAATTCTGAAGTCTAGCTTGTCCATTTGTTAATTGTGTGGCTCAGGCAAGCCATATAACCTCTTTAAGCCTCTTTCCTCATTCACCAAATAGAGAACAACTATCAAGAGTGTTGTGAAGATTAAATTAAGCCATCATACATAAAATTGCTTTGCAAAATATAAAGCTATCTATAAATCACAGGATTCTCCTAACCGTCTATCTATTTTGGAGGTGTGGGTAAACGGTGTCCAGAGAAAGCTCATCTAAGTATATACCTCATTTCTACAAGTCTAGTATCATAACGTAAAGTACAGAAGTCCCTGCTGTGTTTATGCAAAATCCAGTATTGCTGTCATCAAAGGGTTTCTGACCAAAATTAAGTCCTCTTTCTTTTCCTGGCAATGCAGTGGCAACTTAACTTTATTTGTGGTTAGACAGAATCACATCGGTGTCTCAGGATTTTACCAACATCAAAACTGGAGTGCAGTATAGCAAATAATCCCACCTCAACTCACTATAACTCCCTTAGCATGTTACACATCATATTCTCAAGATGATCCTCTACCAAAAAACACCTTCCATCAGTGGATTGTCAGAGCTCAGGAAGAGTTATCCCAACAGTTATAGTGCCATACATTTAAAAACATCACAAGGGACAGGTATATGAACCAATAATCCCCACTAGTTATCACTAAGGGCACCTTAGTCCTCTTGGAACTATGTGCCAATTGAATCAGGAAACGTGTAACTATCACAGGCCAGGGATTTTAGTATAGAATCAGGAAAAATGTGATGATAGGCTGTTCTTGGAGATTCTAGTGTGATTTTACTCCAATAAAACCTAGAGTTCCTGAACCTCAGGATAAAGCTTGTTCTGACTAGAGTGTGATCTAAAAAGCATGGAATAGCCTAAAGAATCCAAATGTATTTTGCACTGTAGTAGTGGTATGTATAGGCCCCAAAGATTCATTTGCAAAAGGAATGGATTACAAACCCACCCAGCTCGTGGTGAGGGAAAATAGGAAAGCACACCTTAGGTTTTCTATGATGTAGTCTTTTAAAAATAAAATGTGTGATAAATTTCCTTGTGGGAATATTGGTGGATCCATCTAAAACAAGACTTATGGTAACAAATTCTATTTAGGCTAGTGTATTTCCAGGGAAATTACATATTCCAAAACAACATGCATCCAATTAATAATAGACCAATTCATTTAGAGGGCAAACATTGTAAAAAAGTTCTATATTCTATGTCAGCTCTTCTTCATGCCATGCTAAAGAATGAAGGGTGACAACATCAGGCAGTTACCATAACAGACTCAGGAGTCATACTTTCTTGGTCAAATCAAAGCATATCAATATTCAAGCAGTATGTTTTGGGGAAGATGCTAAATGTACAGAGCTTCAGTTTTTCTTTCTGTAAAATGAGAGAAGTAACAGATTGTACATCTTAGACTTGTCATGAGTATTAAGTAATTAGAGTAAATTAATTACTGAAGTGCTTGGCACATATTAAGTGCTCAATTAGCATTAGTGGTATTATAAGAATTAGTTCTTCACAAATCTGAGTAGAAAAATGTTTCCTTAGCTAACTAAATTTTGGAAGTCATGATTATAGTTTTACCTCTTTGAATATTCACAATATAGATTGTTTTATTAAAAGCTCTGAAAAGTCTTGGACATATTTTACACAATATTTACTAAACTTAATTAACCATACACTCTTTTTGGGCTTTTTCTGCATTATGCTTGTTCACCATCTTTCCTCATTGTCCCCTCCAAATTGCCATTTCATTCATTCATGGAGTAACAGTTCAAAGTCTCCTTTTAGAAGCAGAAACCTTAAGACTGCACTACGGATGGCAAATTCCACTTCTTAGGGTGTGTGAAGGTGGTCTGGCTATGACATCTGTCCCTCATGTGGTCTGTACTGGGGACAGCCAGGCATATGTCCTTCTCATATATGGTTTGAGGGAAGAGCCTTCTTGAATAGTGGAGAAAGTTTCTCTAGACAAGATTTATAAGAAGCTTTGTCTCTTTCTGGAACTTCCATTCCACCCAGAGAACCCCAAAAGTGCCAGGAAAGAGACTCCATCTGTGAGATTTCATATATTTTATGAAAATCACTGTGGCTTGAATTAACAAAATTCCTGAGACTTTTATGCCTTCTTTTGCTTTGAAGTGTCAGCATGGGCCAATGTCTTTTTAGGGTTAAGTAAATAAAGAGAGATAAATTTTCTTTCCCTTTTTTCTCTTGGGGTTCAGCAGGGAATTGGACTGAGCTAGTTGACAAAAAAAATGCCAAGGCCTTTGGCACTGGTGATCCCAGAATGAAGAGGCTCCTCAGAGATGTTGGGGTATAGACCTGACTCATGATATTCATACTCTGTCTCTCTTGGGGCCAGAGATCCCATGACACATTCTTTGCTACTTACAGATACCAGAGCTTTTCTACCCTCCTTTAGGTTAATCTATAAATGTGTAGTGTGGTGGGTCAGTGGGTGGTGTCTTTCTCCTGGATATTTTTGCCCCATGTGTACACTATTGGTAGTTCCAGGTACAGTCCAGGCACACCCCAGGCACGATTACACAGTCTTGGGAGATCCTGTACTATTTCTTTTAAGTTGCTAATTTAAAAAATGATATTACTAGCATTCTATGTAACTCATGGTATGGGTTATCACATACCCTTTGCAATTTTCAAGAAAAACAATCCAAGAAGAAACTGGCTGGAAAAACCTCTTGATCCACATATTATGGTCTGACTCAAGGGGTACCACCAACTGATTGGCCCACTTGGATTGTGTCTCCCTGAAGCCAATCACTAGGAACTGTTGTGTGTGATGAAGCTAGGAGTAGCATGGTAACCATGGGAATGGAGAAAGAGCAGTTCCTAAAATAGAAGTAGCTCAGAGAAAATCCCAGAGGTCCACCTGGGAGGAGAAACCCAGGAAAAGTAGAAACTCAGGAACTAGGTACAGGCCAGATAACATAGGACTTAAAGACCACATTACTAAATGTTAAGCATAATCAAAGATCTCAGAAAGTGCCTTTCATGGCCCAAAACAGCCCTTGGTCTTATTTGACTTGGCCTAGTCTCTACTTCAGTTCATCTTGTAACAATCTTTTCTGTCTTGCATGCTTCAGCTACATGACACTAAATTCCACCAAATCACCACTTCTTTAAGAGATATTTGAACATATTATTTCTACCACTTTGAATGTTTTGCATCCCCACCACTTTTTCCCCCAGATAATTTTTAAGCTTCTTAATCCTCCTGTAGCAACTCCTTCATAGCCCTTGTGACTACTTGCAATTATATGTTGATCTGTGATTTTTTTTTGTCTGTTGAGTCTCTCCACCATTCAACTTTGAACCCTCTGGAGTTAGGGCCCATATTTCTGTGGATCTCCATTACTTTCCCAGGGCTTAGTGTAATGTCTAGCACTCCAGGTGTGCAACAAATGATTGTGGAATGGAAAAGTTAGTAAATATTACTTATATTTCAATCATTTCTTGAATATATAATGTTCTCTTGTGCTCCTATGCTGCTGTATATACTGTACACCCCTTCCCAGATTCTCTGCATGGAAAACTTTTGCTCCTATGCTGCAACAATTCATTGTCTTCTCTTCATCACTGTCCTGGACTTCCCATTTCCTCTCAAAAAACATGCTTCATCTATATGACTTTAATCACCAGGTGCATATTTCCATAATGGCAAGCCATTGCATTTCATTGCAAATTATGTTTCTATTACCTACTCTCACTGTACAGTGAGTTTCTTAAAAGCAAGTAACCTTGCATCAGCAAAAACTAGTAAACTGCCTGCCACATAGTAGTTATTTAATAAATGTTTCTTAAATTAGTGAATGAATCGAGAAAATAATACTTTATCATTGAAAGGGGCTATAGAGACCCCTTTATTTTATAATTGAGGAAGTAAATTGCAAAATATTGTTATTTTATCTTCCAAATCAATCAGAAATTAAATCATGTTTCTCCCTTGCCCATCATTAAATCCTTAATGTCTAGTGCTTGGCACAGGAAATATGTCCAGTGAATAATACTTAATTGTTACAGTTTAAAATCTCATAATTAATTAGTGATAGTGCTAGTTCAAGAAGATATTCAACTAATAACTTCACCTTCTATTTCTCAATGTATGCCCTGTCTAAAGTGCTAAATGCCCTCTTGTAGTTGTTTCAAAGGTAAAGAAAAACACTTATGCATTTCCAATTTAATAAAATAATCCCCTTTTGAATCGGGTTCCTCTTTATTTTTTCTCTATTCTAAGTTCATCTTCCTTTTCTTGAAAGCCTGGCATAATACAAACTCTCCAAAGATTCAGTTCAAATCCAAATCAAATAGTCAACCATGAGCGTAGAGCAGCTACAGCTGTGGTTAGGAAGTAAACCAGGTCAGTGAATACTGAGACAGAACTGGCATATAAGCCCTGTGTTCCCTTATTTGTAAAATACCCCTACATTTTTAAAATTCATCTTTAGCATCCCCTGCTAAAACTGGTTAAATAAATTATGGTGGCTCTTAGCAACAAAATATGTTGCAGCCATTAGAAATCTTTCAAAGAATTTTCAATGAATCTGTAATATAGCAACACTAGGTGATGAAGTGAGAGAGAAGTTGTATCTATCATTCAATATTAATTTTGAGATAAATGGATAAGAAAATAAAGAAACCACATGTCTCACCTGAGGGGGATTTCCCATAGACAAGTTCACTCTGGATTCGGTGAGACTGAATAACAATAGAATGTTAGAGGTTAAAGAGTTTATACCAAGCTTTATTCTCACAGTGGCAGGTCAAGTGCTGTAACCATGTCTGCCTCTGGGACAGTCTGTTTGCAACAAGCCTATCTCAGCCTCTGCCTCTGGGCAGAGCTCTTCATATAGTAACATAGACAATAATGGCTCATTGCCAATGGGTTGTTGGGAAAATTGAAACGCCTATGGCCAGGATCCCACCTGAACCTAAAGTACTTGATGATGTAATTGACCTACTGCTGGGCTACTGCTTCCACACTGGTAGGCAATAAGCTGTTATTGTCTGAGTCACTATATAAAGAGCTCTTCGCAGTGCTCTGGGTAGAGGCAGAAATGGAGGAGGATTACAGATCTGTAGAGTTGGATAGAGATTTGATTCTAGTATTTGACCTATTGCCAGGAGGACAAAACGGGTAATAAACCCTTTTAATCCAAAAATGTTCCATTGTCATTCCTCACTCTCACTGAATCCATAGTGAACTTGCCTGGGGCTGAAACCCATTGGCACGACAATTGATGATGTTAGCAGGATCCACTGTAGACTGAAGAACTGAGCAGGCTGCCCTCATGGGAGGGTTGCTTGGGTGGCCTGCCCCGATGAATGGGGACACAGTGGATTGTACCCTAATGAGTATGTGGTCTAAGGTGGCCTGCCTCCTAGAGGCATGGGCCCCACCTCAGGACTGGAGGCAGGCAGAGGTGACACCTGAGGAAGTAGGGGTGGCCTTTGGTATAACAAGAGGTCCTTTGAGAAACAGAGTGCCCATGAGGCAGTGGGAACTGTGGGTTGGCTGTTTCTCACAGTATTAAAAAAACCTACAGATGAGAAGAACATGCTCCTGAAAGAGACATGAGAGTGAGAGCTATGAACAGCTGTGGACTCACTGAAGACTGAAATGGTATTGATACAAGAGGAGGCAGTACAAGAATACCAGCTGTGAGGTGCTGTAGAGGAAGTAAAACATTTGTTAAAAAATGAACTGGTATTGCTGCAAGGTGCTGTGGGAGAGGTAAAGTCCATGAAGGAGAAGGACGTATCCCTGCAAAAAGCACAGGAGACAATGCAAGAACATGAACTGTGAGGTGTGATGGAGGAGGTAAAGGATTCTTTGCAGAATAAGACAGCAGTGCTGCAAGGTGCTCTGAAGGAGGCAAAGGCCATGGAGGAGCCCCTATACCCCAAGATGCATGGTTCATAGATGGCTCCCACCATGGGCAGCCC
The DNA here is from genome assembly GCA_032199065.1 of Smutsia gigantea. Classification (NCBI taxonomy): domain Eukaryota; kingdom Metazoa; phylum Chordata; class Mammalia; order Pholidota; family Manidae; genus Smutsia; species Smutsia gigantea. The sequence goes on along the minus strand of JAVSCE010015764.1, from coordinate 15,599 downwards.
CTGAAATGGAGGGCTATAACTTTCCATCCTAAGTCTGAGACAATACAGTGTGGATTTTTGGAATCAGAAAGATTTGGGGTGAGTGTTGGATCTGCCTTTTATCAAAAGGATGATCTTCATTAAGTTGATGGAGCTCTTGAAGTCCAGTTTCATTGGAAAACTGGAATTGTTAACAAGAGGAAGAAGTGGACACTGTAAGTAGGAATAGATATGGCACACTGAAGATAGGCTGTACTGGGTTGGTCAGATAAAGTGTGAAAAGAGAGGAGCAGTGACCTAGACTCAAGGTAAGAAACTACTGAAGTGTATTTAGTGTCTATTATGTCCTGTGGTGTACTTTGCTTGAATATGCACTTACTGAGGTAAACTAGATGTGACAACTGTATAAGCAGTGTGGTTAATGAGGTTGGCTTGGGACAGGGACTCTAAAGCTGAAATACTTAACAGGTGCCAGGTTATACAAATAGTGATCTAGATTAAGACTTAGATGTGTCAATTTTTTCTCTACATTAGTATCACTTGGGGACATTTAAAAACTACTGATGCCTGAGATCCTTCTCAAGTCAGTGAAGGTGAGGAGGTCAGACTCAGGCCTTCATCATTTTTAAAAGACTTTTCAGGTTATTCTAAGATGCATACAGGTTTGAGAACCACTGAGCTAGGCTTATCTTCTCTCCCTTTTTCCTCTTTGTGTATGGTTCCCTTCTAAAATTCCTTTGTCAGAGATTTAAAGAATGTTGATAGCAAGAAGTTTCTCAACTGGAAGATAAACATCAGGCTTATTATTTCAATAGAAACTCAGCCTAGACCTTTATATGAAGGAACCCTATATGGTAGGGACTGGAATAAATTAGAGGGCAAATGCATATCATAAGGAACATCTGCTGCTTACTCAGCTAATGCCACTTGCTGCCAGGTGGAATGCCTACCCACTCTTGGAGATTTTATTTCTTTTAAAAGAGAAACCAAAACTTGAGATTTTGTATAACATCTCTTGATTTTTCAATGTTGGTTCAATTAATTTATAACACTGTAGGGGCCAAAGTATGTCTGTGGGCCAATGTGGGGAAAATGGAAGTTCCTATGGCCAGGATCCTCACCTGACCTTAAATTACTTGATGATGTAGTTGACCTGCTGCTAGGCTAATTTTCCCATACTAGTTGGCAATGAGCTGTTACTGACTGATTCACTATATAAAGAGCTCCACCCAGTGCTCTGGCCAGAGGCAGAGATGGAGGTGGATTACTGGATCCACACATGATCCTAGTGCTCAACCTACAGCCATGAGAATAAAGCCAGGTATAAACCCCTTTTCCCCAAGAATGTTCCATTGTCATTTCTTGGTCTCACTGAATCCATAATGAACTTGTCCAGGACTGAAACCCTCAGGTGAGACAGCCAGTCCAACTGTCTAGCCATTGGTTTGTGACTTTGAGGTTAAAATATGACACAAGCATCTGTCACAGCACCCTTAGCGAGGCTGGAGGAATGGGCTATTTCAATGAAAGATACCTGCTATGAAATTGAGTCTATCTTCAAGCCATTGAGGAGGTGGCTCTTATCTTTGCACAAGGGAAACAGCATCTGCACTGATGTTGGTGCTGTTTATTCCTTAAGCCTGCTCACCTGGTTTTGGGTTAGCACCCAGAGACTCAAGCCAATCTCTGAGGGGAATATAATGATAATTCCTAATGCACTGGAGATAATATATGTAATGTGCACATCACAACACCTGGACATAAAAGACAGACATACAATGAATGCTTGCTTTCTTATCCCCTCCTGCTTTGTTGCCTTTGCTCCTCTCCCATCCTTGTCTTGAAATCTAAACATTTAACATGTCATCTTCTCCTTTAGGATAGTCTAGATCAATGCAATTAACAACTGGTGCTGTCCTCGTTAGAGCTTCTTAATATATGATTTAAACATTTATGGAGTGTCCTCTTCCCTACCCAGAGACAGCAAGAGATTCTGAGAGAGTGGATCTAAGGCAAAATAGTTTTTTAAAAATGTCAATTTGGCAATATCTATACAAATGTAAAGTACACATCCTCTTTGACATGAGAATTCATCTAGGAATTCGTCCTACAGATTGGTGTATACATTTACTCAGAAACAGATGGATTTGGATGCAATATTATTTTGTGACTACAAAAGTTGAGAATAACTTGAATATTTATTAAAATGGAATACATATTTATACAATAGGATTCTCTAAACTGGCACTTCTCAACCAAGGGTGTTTTGGCACCTCAGGGAACATTTGGCAATTTCTGAAGATATTTTTGGTTTCCAGGGAAGATACTACTGTCATCTAGTGTGTAGAGACGAGAGGTGCCGCTGAAATCTGTCCTGCACATGATTGCCTGTCTTGTCAGTGGGTTTTAGCCCCGGGAAAAATTCACTATGGATTTGGAGACCAAAAAAATGACAAAGGAACATTCTTGGGGGTGAAAAGGTTTACACCCAACTTTATTCCCGTGGTGGCAGATCAATCACCAGAATCCTGTCCACTCACCAAGTGTGCGTGCAGCAAGCCACTTTCTGCCTCTGGGCCTCTCTGCCCCCACAACCATCTCAGTCTCTGTCCTCAGCTCTGCCACCAGTCCAGTCTCTGCTCTGCTCTCCTGCAGCCTTGCAACCCTGTAGCTGTGCAGCAGCCCAGAGCAGTGGGCAGAGCTCTTTATATAGAGTCAAATGTATTGCTAACACATGCGTAGTGAGCAAGCCAACCAGGGCCAGGTGACAATCCTGGCCACAGGAAAGTTCACTTTCTCCACACTGCCCTCCAAAGCAAAGAATTATCTGGCTCAAAATATCCATAGTGCTAAGACTGAGAAACTCTGGCTCTTCAGGTACTGGAGAGACTGAGGGTGTCTGCGTGTGCTGACAAGGAATGATCTTGAGGATACATTTAGGAGAAATAAGGTACCATCTATTCTCATTTATGTAACTGAAGAGAATAAACATGCACACACACATATACACACATAGTATATATATGTATACTAGTGTATTATATTTGCATACATTTAATATAGTGTGAGAATATTTCTGGGGAAATATATTTTTTAATTTCCTTACAATGATTGCTTCTGGAGAGAGGACCAGAGAGCTGGAGACCCACAGTAGAGGTAAGCATTGCACTTTATTTTCTACACTTTAAGACTATTCAGTATTTCCACCAAATCAGCTTATTTCATTTCCACTTGAAATTGAGATTTTGTGGTTGTTTTTGTTAAGCAAAATGATAAAGGTAAAATGGGACAGTGGCTGATGTGTCTTCGTTTCTATTTCCTTCCCTTCCCTCAGAAAAACATCCTCTAACTCAGTATATCAGGACTTTTATCACAGTAGTCTCCTGGGAAAAGCTCAGCCATCACTAATTTTTACTTTAATAAAAATTTAATTAAAATGTAAACTCTCCTAGTAAGATTTATGTTTTAAACCTTGTTTCTAAAATTCTATTAGGTAATAAAAATTGTGTCGTGTATTGGAATTTTAAATATGGAGCATATCTGGAGTCTGGAAGACTTTTTTGGAGCTGCTGAAATGATGCCAACAGTGGAAGCATCACCTGTTTGCTGTTGGGTTGAGTCTTTGAGCAATTTCCTTCTGGGACTGTACCTCTTAACTTGCATGCTCTGAATATTCATGAAACTCTACAACAGATTAACTCAGCGATGGATACTACAAGCTGCAAGAGGCGTAACATTTTGGGGGTTCATTTTGTTTCAAAAGTTTCCAATTAAACTTACAACTAAGAACTCTAGCCACAATTTCAAGGATCAATTTCATGACACTTTCCAGTTAACTGATGTCATTCCATATGACAAGAAACTCTAAAATATGTAAGTCCTGTTCTAATTGAAAAAGAAATACCCCAATAAATAAATGAAGGTTCACAGGATATTTATTTTCTACCAACAAAGAAGAAGACAATCTGTGACTAGAGTGGTTATGCAGTTTATCCAAAAAAAAAAAATTTCAAAAGTCAGAGACCTGGAACTGGAATGCGGGCTGGTATCAGAGATATTAAATAACTTTGACATATAAAGGACTGTACGGTTTTATCAGCATTTATGTTGTGCATACTTAGAATTTTTCAAGGCAGTGAATACATTTTTAATATGCCACTTCTTTACTATGTAAAATAGTCCTTTATAGATTGGCCTCTTGGCTATATCAACCCTTCTAATCAAGCATCCAATTCTAATCCTGGCTCCAACCCTTAAATCAATTTGCACTAGTTGTATATTAAATATACAGCCAGTACTATATAGTTATGCTCTCCATCTGCAGGCTCTGATATTTTCAATGGCCCTAGGAAGATTTCCTTTGGGTACTTTGAGCAGAGACCAAATAGGCAATCGGCTATCCTGAAGCAATTATAAAGCTAGGTTGTTCAATTTTGTATGGTGAGAATTCATTTGCCTTACTCCTAACCTAACATCACTGCACATAAATGTAATAAAAACTATAGGCTCAGACTCAATCTTGGCATCACATATCAGAACATTGTATCTCATCAAAAACAGTTCTCAGGTGAAATAAGCTGTATATAGTTACAGAAATGCTTCAGCCATAAATGTGATTGCCATAAAAAAAAAATCACATTAAGCAAAAGGTCTACCATTCAGAGAATAAAAAAAGCCATCTAACATGCTCTCCAAAAAGAAATTCTCAGTTTCTGCTGGTGAATCCCCAAATTAAAATATATCTCAGAGAGCCAAATACTATGGGTAACATAAGTGTAATTACTTATCTCGTGTGACCACTACAATAGCTTCCTGATTGTTCTCCTTTAATGGAAAAGAGAAAACCCTTCCAAACCAGCCTCCACACTGTAGCCACTGTAATCTTTCTAAATGTCAGTCTCACCTGGTTCTTCTCCAGTTTAAAACCATGACTCTTCCTCGGGATTCTCAGGGTAAAATCTTTGGAGATGTTCTTCAGAGAACAAAACAACACTTTTCATGATCCTACCCCAGCCGCTTTTTCTGGCTTTCCTCCCTGCAATTCTTCCATTCCAACCTTAGACTTCAGCAATACTTAAATAAACAGTTCCCTGGATCGTTCTGCTACTCGATGCTCAGGGCCAGGGCTAGGGTGAGGAGGGTGAGGCATTTGCCTCAGGTGTGAAACTTTAAAGGACATAAAAAAAGAAATCAGTAATCAGTATAGGTAATGTTTTAATAGGTACTTTAAAAAATCAAATAAATATTAAAGTCCACAATGAATAAAATATCAAAATATTATATATTATAAATGTCAAAGATACTATTTGTTTGCTGATAATCATTCCTCTCTCTTTCCGTATCTGTTCTGTATTTGTTAATTTTATTAATTTTACTCATTCTTCAAGAAACACTTCTTCTAGGAAGCTCTCTCTGATTTTCTGCTTTCAAGAAAGAACTAGGGGCTCCTTCTTCTGAACTACCATGGTACCTTATATATGCATTTATATTTTCATCTATCAACCTATATTTAATTGTGTATCTGTTTGTATATTTAGTTATTTTTACACCAGCATGAGTTAGAACCCTGTGGATTCCTTTCACATATCTCTTTCAAGGCACTATGCTTATTCTGCCCAACATCCCTTATAAATACTATGGTAAGCAAAGTCCAAAAATAACTCTATGAGTTCCACCTTTTGGTGTTAGGCTTATGATTAAGTTATGTTATATGGGAAAGGTAATGAAGTCTCACCTTTGAGTAGATAACATTATAGGTTACATCAAAGCAAAGTAGAGGAATTTTACAGGTGTAATTAAGGTTCCAAATCAGCTGATAATCAAAAGGGAGATTACCCTAGACAGTCCTAACTTAATCAGTAGAAAGCTCTTTTAAAAAAGGCTTAGGACTTGCTTGAGGTCAAATCCTACTGGCTTTCAGGTGCAAGTTGCCATGAGTTCTACTGCTGTAAGAAAATGAATTCTTCCAAAAAACTGAGTGACCTTGGAAGAGAAGCCCAAATTTCAGATGAGACTACAGGGCCAGTTAATATTTTCTTCACAGTTCTGCAGGATCCTGAGCAGAAGTCTAAGCTAATCTGTGCTCAAACTCCTGACCCACAGAAGCTGTTTTAAGTTACTAAATTTCTGTATAATTTGTCATGCAAAAATAGAAAACTAATAGAGACTATTGCAGTAACCCCACTAAGTGAATTCCCTATATACAATTTATCATTTGTTATACCACATCTAAATTAATGTTTCTGAAGAAGAGCTGTGATTGTTTTCCTTTCTGCTAAGAGAACTGCAATAGCTCCCAATTTCCTGAAGAATAAAAAATAAACTCTATATCCTATATTCTCAATGATCTTCCTTCAACCTGTCTTTTAAGACCTACCTCCCACAAGTCTATAAAATACTCCAGCCAGACTATTCTTTCTTCTGAAATGTGCCCTGGACAATTCTTGCATCTGTAATTTGTTATATATACTAGCTATAGCCTCATACTTGATGATAAACTCCACCTATTTTTCAGCTCTCAACAAAATTATTACTTTGTTTTGATTACTGAATATGTATTTTCTCACTTTTAAAGGTAATATAAGGGCCTCTAGTTAAGTTGGACCAATTAAAAACAGCAAAGAAAACAAAGAGACTGATAATGACTTCCATGATGGAAACAGAATATTTCCACTCTGCTAATCCATAAACTGTAAATAATCGTTTAAAAATATTGTGAGATATGACAAGATTGAGAGAAGACTTTGAGAACAGATAAATACCCAGAACTTGGGAAGGTAACAGAGTTCTTCATAGTTGGATGGCTTATTTTGAGGGGTGAATTTATTGACTTACTGCAAAGTAAATCATGACACTGTGAGAGACTTAATGAGCTTCTTTTGAAACCACAGCCACAGAAGAGAAGGGGCTATATGAAGACAAGCATATACACACTAACTTTATAATAAGCTGGCTGCCACTATGGCAAAGTGGATGAAAAACCAGAGCTGGCAATCACATATGAATCTGATGATTTTGCCAGTTAATAAAACAAAAAACAATAAGCCCACTAAAACAATGGCTATAATAAATTTGGTTTTGCTGTGAGACTGGCAGACTTGTTGACTCAGAGGAGCAGTATGGTCCTAGGCATAGTGTTAGTGTCCACAGAACAAAATCCAAGCTGCCAGCTGTTTAGCACCCTTCCCTAGACTATCTGGCCACACTACTATTCTTTCACAAACTACTGTCTCAGAAAGAATGGTCAATTTTTTAAAAACTGATATGAAAATAACCAATATTAGAACTACACAGAGACATAGCTGTGGGGAGAGGGAAGGGAATCAAAGAAACTTAAATGCATGCACACTCATTAGAACAACTGTAACAAAAAAATAAACTAAAGATTAGGTATTTTTCAAAGAAAATCACAGTAATTAAAAAATGAATGCCATCCTTAAATAAGACTTCAAAGTATAGTGATAAAAAATAGAAAGATAATAAGATGAAAAGATAGCAACATTTCAAAAGAACTGGAAGAGAAAATTTCAAACAACTTTGGTTATTAAAATTATGTTAGAAGCAATATACCCAAGAGTAGACATTGCTAAAACATAGTCATGGACAAAGAGATAAGTTTCAGAAAATTTAACAACATAAAATGGAAAAAATGGTTTTAAAAGACTTACAGGGTAAATGATAGATCTTGGAGACAGGCAAAAGACTGCAACATGTACATAATTAGTATTAGTATCCCAGTTGAAGTACAAAGAGTGGAACAGGAAAATACTAAAAAATATAATAAAAGAAAAATTCCCAGCAAGAAGAACTGAATCTGAAGAATGAAAGGAAAAACTGTGCCTGAGAAAAATTTTATGCATATGTAAAAATAATAAATAATAAAGAGTATACAATAAGGAGGTTATCTAGGGAAATATTCAATGTATATATGAGAGTGGAAAATTCAGGCTTGCTTCAAACTTTTGTGAAGTTTAAAACTCTGTGGGAAATGTGTGAAGAACAATATTTATGTATTCATCAGATTAAGGAAGTTTGACCAAAGGTTTTATACAACTTTCAAGAATTCTGAGAATACAGCACCCATAAGATCTTAGTGAAAAAAAAATTGGTGTGGACTCTCTCATAAACCAACTAGTGGAGGACCTAATCTTGGAAATGGGTAGAAAATTCACTAAAATGAAAATTAGGAATAAGGATCTTTGGGAATTATGGAATGCAATATAAATGTTCTTCAATCCTGGCAATGTAGAATTATTATATAACTAATACAAATCCCATGGTAAAAAGGAGAAATAAAGTTGGAGGAGTTTTAAGTATGCTTCTCCCCTCTTTCTTTCATAAATGAGAATTTAATATATAAATCCATTTATGAGGGTTTAAAAAATTTAAGAGTGTCAAGTAACCAATAGAAAAAAGACAAGTAGAAATAGAACCAAACTGAAGTTAGTGTGGAGAAAGTAGACATGGGAGACAGGAAGGAACTGGAAAGTTTTATCTGTTTGGTTATTTTATTATATGCATGTATTAATTGTTAAAAAATTAATAAAAGATATATGTTATATATTATCATACATATAAAATATATTTTATATATTCATAAAAATAAAAGGTATATGAAAAGATAACCTCATATTTATGTATAATAACTATATATAACAACTAAAGATCTTCAAAGAAAAAATACAGATCTTCAAAGAAGAAATGTATAATCACATGTTCAATAAAGTTTTATTTCCTTTATTTAGAAGAAAAGGGGGAAAAACACATGACATCAACCTAAAATAATTATTTCCTTCATGTATTTTTCTCAAGTCTTTCATAATATGCATACATTTCATATAGTTTATATTGTATTTGACATAGGGTTTGCAGACTAAATAGCTAATTTGTATAAATTAACTAATATAGCAAACATTAAGTGAAATTATTCCATAATCTCCATAAGCATAAATATAATGTCTGGAAAATATTTCTTAAAGAATTGGGCCATATTTATTAAACCAATGTACCATTAACTAGCATTCAGGTTGATTTCAATTTATCACCTTTGTAAATAATATTGCAATAAACATTTGTTTTGCAAAAAATTCATCCTTATTTGGCACATTTTTATTAAAGTAGATACCCAATGTAGATCTATATCAAATGTATCAGTTACCATCCTTATAGACTTTCTTTACCCTATTCCCCACTGTCTAATATAATCCCTTCTTAAGATATGTTAGCATGTTATCCTATTTGCCACGCTTACTACTATCTCCCCTTTACAACATGCCATGTTTTAGCTCATAGATGACTAATGCCCATCCAATATATGACTATATCAAGTGAATAGTAATCAGTGGAAGACTCCCTAAAGAGCCTGTTATGACATGAGGCTAATGGCAAGAGGCTATACTTGGAGCTTCAGTTGAGGGTGCTCTGCATCATGTACCCCTGCTGGTAAATGCAGACTTTCCTTGGGGTACTTGTTCCCAAGTTCCTTAGGTGCTCTTTCTTAAAATTAGTCTCCTTGAGAACCGTATAGACATGATACAGACTTTTTATTTCCACATCCCCTAACATAACCTCTTTTCTTCTACTTTAAGACAGAATTGCCTAGCTTTTACTAATCCTAGAATCCACCTCTGGTGAAATGCCCTGGGGTATATAAACCTCTGTGACACCAAACAAAGGGACACATGTTGGTGGAGATGCTGAAGAACTGAATGACTTTAATGTTGAGATGACAATTCTTTTCTGAAAGTCAGGTGGTTTCAAATTCTTTAATTCCAGCAAAATTGAAGAGGACCTAATCAATTTGTCAGTTAACAGATTAAAAATAATTTATGAGGCTAGATGACTATGTGAATTCTGGCATACATCTCTGAAGAAGGTCAAAGAATTGAGTGACATTGCTCTTTCCATTCCCATCCTTTTATTTATGTGAATGTGATTTTTCCACACTTACATCTATAAAAACCAAAAATAGCAGCAGAACTCATACAGTAACTATACTGTATGATAGTGATTCCAGCAATAAGTAATAACCACCCATAGATATATGAGCCAATGAAAGAATAAGAAGACATTTATCTCATTAAGAGATGATTTTCCAATAAAATATTACTTTAATGCTTAATAACTATTACTCAAATTTCAAATACAATATGTTGTTTTGATCAATGGTGTACTTATGACAGTTACAATAAATTAATGTGGAAGGTAATTTTAACACTTAATGGCCTTATAGTTACAGGAAACATATTAAAAAATCTTAATTTATATACATGGTTTATTGTAGAGAAGTATGTTAAGGAAATCAATAATGTCCTTCTAAGCATAAAATGTATTAAATTAGGGTAAAACTTTTCTGGAGGAAGTAAAATAAAAAATACTAGTTCGAAGAGTATTAATAATGATGTTTTATTTAAAATTGTTCATGTATTTTAAGTGAATCGTGGTGAGTATTTGTTATTATGATATTTACATTCTATTGGAGATATTTAAAGCATGATCTAATAGTTTAAAAAAATTTCAGTATTTCCATTATGCAGGAAATGACATCTTTGAAAGTATTTAAATAGATGACAAAAGTACCAGCTGCCAACTGAAAAGTGTATAAGCATGTGTATAGTTTCCTTAAATTATTTTAGGGATACACCAATTAAAACATTTCAAGGATACTCTGTAAGCTACAATTATTAAATGTTCTGATTTGCCAAATGGTATACACAGCAGACAACCTCACCTCACACTTGAGCTCCGCTCCATGCATGACTGAGTCTCACTCTATCCTTACCCAGTCAAGGCCCTCAAACCATCCCTGACCTCAAAAATACAGCTGAGTTGCCATAGATTCACTACTTGTCCTCTCTGGGTTAATGATATCAAAATAAACTTTAAAAAAAAAAGAGAAAAATACAGCTGAGTTAAATGGCACATATCTAACAGAACTTACTCATAAACTATTAAAATTTTCATCTGACATGACCATTTTTCTCCTTTAATATAAAGAATATCCAAGTGAAGACAATGAGCTCAAGACAGGTGTCAATTAGCCACTATGGTGTCTAAGCTTACCCAAAATATTCTACATCCAGGAGTGAAGCATTATGCTCTTCCTGTCTTCTTTAATTTATTTTCACATATCTAGCATGTTTGTTACATGATGAGATGCTTCAGATGTGATTTCAAAAAATCTTTTCACTGTAAAATTTTCCTGAGGACTTCTGATTTTTTCCATGTCTGTGTAGTATTTAGATTTTATCCTAGGGAATTTTCATTTTTTCTGGAATCAAAGAATGGACAGGATGCAAATTACATTGATTTGAAAATATACATTTAAAATAGGGTATGGAAGATTGATACAAGCCTAGGCATACCAGGCTATGCCACATGATTGTTAATCAAGATAATGCTCTATTAAAACACTCCTTTATAAATCTACTGGGAATTTAATGTATTAAGTCTTTCTATGAAGAAGAGGAAGCAGTATCTTTCCTTTACACAAATGGAAGTGGACCACAGGTATCTCAAAATTGAATAGGAAGTTCAACCAGGGTATAACTTCCTACCTCCAAGGATGGTCTACAAACTTGTCAGGTTGGAAGAAAGTTATCTGTAACACAGCATACCAGATCTTGAGTACATTACTTCCTTTCCATCTCTCCAAAATATACCAATTAAAACTGTATTTAAAGCCAAATAATCCCAATTAAAATACAGTGATTTTTCATGCTGAATTTAAAAGATGCTCTAAAATATAATGGTGCTATGCATACCCACCAAACACGTACATCTAGAATTTGAAATCTGTACCTTTGCAATATAAAATAGACACTAATACCCTCATAAAACTCTTTGTGCTTATAAAACTTACCCACCAGTGTTCATGGTACTGGGAATTTCAGATGAATAGAAAATAATCTGTTCCCTAAAGAGCTCATGGTCTGTAGGGGAGATAGATTTATACACTGTAAATTTATAATTGCAAAGTTTTGAATTTATAATTGTAAATTACAAAATGTAAATTTGTAAATTGTAGTGCATTAAGCATTTTAATATGGGAGGAATAAAAATTTCCTACTATTGATTTCGTTCCTTTTACATAATAGCCATTGTGCCAAACATGAGACTTCTTACTTCTCTTTCCTGAACAGTGTCCTAAAGTAGATATTATTTACTGCAACTGAAGTTGAGGAAAAAAGTAATCAATTTTACTTCATGATTATGATTATGGCATAAGAAATAATAAATGCATGTAAAATGCACAGTCTGGCTACTGGTATATTTTAAATGTAATTTAATAAGGGGTGAATGTTAATAGTTCTCGTAACACAATCATAGGCCAATCAAAAGTAGTGCATGGGAATTAAAGGGATTCATGAGGAAAGGGATCCTAGAAAAGAGCACACCCATATTAGGAGCTGAATTCTGGGTAGTGGCCCACAAGGATGAGAAGGATGGGTGAATGAAATACTCTCCTGTCTTCTATGAAAACGCAGGCGACTAGTTGTCTTCCTGCCTCTTTCCTTGTACTTTTTATGATTTTTCTTAGCAAGATTTTCCTCTTGTACTCACTTGCTAATTCTGAAATTTTTCCAAGACATAGGTCTCAACCCTCTTTTTTCATTCCTATACTCTCTCAGTACATAAACTACTCCATTCCCATGGCTTTGAAGACTATCTTTACGGAGATAACTCTCAAATTCAATTATCAGCCTTAAAGCCCTTTAAGTCCCAGACCTGTATACCAAACTACATAATTGTTTCCCTCATTTAGATATGTCAAGGTACCCACAAACTTGTCTGCTCAAACCAGAATACCTTTTCCCTATGAAATACTGGATTTTCCCATGTCATTGCCAGAAAAGGCTCTGCCATTTATCAGTTGCTGATGCCAGAAACTAGAAGTCATTCATGATTGCTTTTCCCTACCCAACATCAAATCCATTTATTCCTACTGGTTCTACTTGCAAAAATTTTGAATCTGACTCTCCACTCTTCACACAACTATCTGCCTTGAACTAGATCACCGTGAGAACTTCCCTCTTAGTATTTCTGTGCTTTCACTCTCCTCTTTTTGCCAACCCAGTAAACCCTCAATCTATTCCCAACAAATATACTTAATGTGCTCTTTTTTAACCCATAATTCTGATCATATCACTCTTCTGCTTAAAATCTCCTATGGTTTCCTATGCTACTTAGAATGAACTAAACTTCTTATCATCACCTAACTTTGAATAACACAGCTGCTGCCTGCTCCTTCAGCCTCCACTGGTGCTATCATTCTAACAGCTGTTCTCTTCTCCATGTTGACATAAACTTTAAACATAACCTTCTCAAAGAAGTCTTCCTTTATTACCTTAACAAAGGACTGTTGCTGACATTTTTCTGATATTTTCTGATATTGCATCTTTCCTAAAATCCTAATAATATAGTAAGTATCAAAAGAAAGAAATTGATGTGAAAGTTTGGAAAATTAAAAGCGTCAAATAATTGACTTTTATTTTATCACCTTCTCATTGTCCCAGATAACATAAATTCTGATTACTGATAACTTGATGTCACCAAATGTTGGTGTCCCTTTTGAAAATCATGTGTACAATATTCTAGTACAAGTACATACACAGGAGTGTCTAAGTTAATAAGAAAACTGAGCCAACATAACATCATGGACTAAAGATAAAGAACTGCCATGCCCCAGTTCCTGCCTGACCCAGGCTTTGTATGGGATCTCAGGGAAACTGATTAATTTCTGTGGGCCTCAGTTCCCCCATCTGTAAAATGGGACCTGCATTTTAGAAAGGGATCTGAAAAATAGTTAACTAGTGAAAGCAATCACCCATTGTTGAGAATCCGCATGTTAAAGGCAATTGGTTCTAATAAAACACAAGTGCCATTAACTTAACATCTTTCTCCTTTAAGAGATTCAGCTGAATTTGTTTGGAGCACTTTTGCAGAAGTTATTAGGCCCCTGCATTGAGGTCACAATGCCCCCAAGGATTGGGGTGGAGAAATCGATTGTTCACAATAATAGGTGTCCTGCAAGGGTAATAATGTATTTCAACCTTCTTTTTATGTAGCCCTTGATAATCCACAGAGAACGCTTGGCAAGCGACAGTCAAGATAAAAAAGTGTCCTATTTTAGTGATTTCCTTTTGATCACCAAAGTTCAATATTACTGTGACAGTGAGCCAGTGCTCATGATATCCTGTTAATTGGCTGGACCCACAAACCCTCCAGAGCTACCTTGCTTTCAGATAGTTGCCTTCTTTCTGCTGTCCAAGTCATCCTCTGGAAATACTACTGTAAACAAAGCCCCACTTAAAGGTGCTCAATGCCAATTACCCTTGTGGATTTCCAGGGGTATTAAAAAAAATCAAGCAAACAAACAGAAAACCTCAATTGGCATTCAAGGCTCTCCTCTACTTGACTTTTCTGTTGCTCACCTTCAGATTCCCACACGCAGCCCCACTGATCTGAAATTGTTCCCTTGTGTCTCACCCCATGTTGCTATGCCCACTGATAACTCTGGGCATTGCATTTTCAGCTCAATAAAGCCCTATCTTTCAAGTCCTCTAGAAAGTCTACACTTGCTGTCCCCACCTTGCCTGGAATTCTCTTTAGTCTTTTATTCATTCAATGCTTGTTTATTTAGCACTTATACCGTGCATCAGGCCTTAAGCACAGAGCAGTAAAGAAAATAGACACATTTCTGGACTCATGAAGCTCAAATATTGTTACAGAGAGATACCCAAACAAAAAAAGAAGAGTGATACATTGATACATATTATGGAGGAAAACAACAGGAGGTGAGGGACATGGCAGAGGATGATGAATGTTGGGGGAAGTATGCTACAGTACATATAATGGCCACAGACAGTCTATCTAATACAGGTGAGAATAGAGTGGAGACCTAAATGAAGTAAGGAAAAAAATCCATAGGAAATGGTGGCAGGGAAGTTGGGGAGGGATGTCCTTAGGGAGGGAGTTCCAGGAAAAGGAAATGGAAAAGTGAGGAAAAAAACCCTGGTTTGTTTGAGGCAAAGTCAGAAGTGCTGGATTCTTCAAGACAAGTGAACCAGGGTGACAGAGGCGAAGGTGGAGAATGAAGGATTTAGTGCCTAATAGAAGGTTTCTTCCTGAGTTGGGAGGCCATGATGGGCTATCTGGAGAAATGTGACAACTTTTGACTTAGTATTTTAACAAGCCCTCTGTTTTTTTCTTTTCTACCCAGTGAGAGTAGAGTGTTCTGCTCGCTGGGCATTAGGTGCCCCTCCTTGCACAACAGTCCAGACAGCACTTCCATGGAATAGCCTCTGACCTTTGAAGGGCTCACATTTTTTGTTTCCCTCTTCCAACCTACGCTACCTGTTTTCCAGTGCTTCACACATGTTGACTGATTTTCTTGTTATTTACAGCAGGAGGGCAAGCCCAGTACCAATTAAGGGGAAGCTCCAAAATGATTTGCTTATGAAAATTATTCTTTTTATTATTTGGATGCTTATATGTGTTTTGTTATTTGTTTTTAAAGGGAACAGGAGGTGTTGGGAAGAAAATGGTTTAACTGTTCAGGCAATCTAAAAACTTATTGTCCCAAGAGAAGTCTTTAAAATCTTAAGGACTCATTTATGCTT
>JAVSCE010015763.1:0-353384 GCA_032199065.1 Smutsia gigantea | reverse complement strand
GGCAAACTTTTCACACCCATTCCCAAAGCCCAGGGGAAGTGTACATTTCATACTTGAGGTATGATTTTTGTTAGTTTTTTTATAAATATTCTTTAAGGTAATTCCCTTCTTTTACTAATT
The DNA here is from genome assembly GCA_032199065.1 of Smutsia gigantea. NCBI lineage: Eukaryota > Metazoa > Chordata > Mammalia > Pholidota > Manidae > Smutsia > Smutsia gigantea. Next base: position 353,264 of record JAVSCE010015763.1, on the reverse strand, counting down.
TCCATTTTGGGGTAAATATTTTCTGCTACAGAAAATCCCTTTTAATCCTAGTTTGCCTAGAGGTTTATTTTTTTACCCTTATCCTCTTACATTTTATCAATTTTTTTTTCTATACCTATTGAAATCTGTAGTAATGATCCCTGTTTTGTCCCTGGTGTTATTTGTGGCTTCTCTGTTTTTCATTATTTAGCCTTGCTAGAAGAATATCAACTCACTGTTCTTTCCAAATAATCTGCTTTTGACTCATGGATTTTTCTATTGCATGTATGTTTACTACATCTATTTTTGTCTTTTTATTGTTTATTATCTTTATTCTCATTATATTTTTCTGCCTTTTATTTCTTGAATTTAATTTGGTGTGTTTTTCTTCTTTCTTGAGATGTATACCTAAACAATTGATTTTTAAACTTTGTACTTCCCTAATTTATAAATTAAGTCATAAATTTCCCTCTAAGCACAGCAATAGCTAAATTTTATGTCTGGAAATATATTTTAATTATTATTCAGTTCAAATATTTTAATATACATTATTCATCATTGACTCATTACATAGAAGTATGTTGCTAATTTATAGACATTTGAGGATTTTATATTTAATTTAGTTATTGATATCTAGATTTATTCCAGTCTGATTCAATAGTATATTTGAATTGTTGGGATCCTTTGAAATTTGTTAAGTTTAGTTTTTTGACCTCCAATATGGTTCTGCTTTTTATTTTCTAATTTAATTTGGTGTCTTTTTCTTCCTTCTTGAGATATATACCTAAACAATTGATTTTCAAGCTTTTTGCCTCCCTAATTTATAAATTTTTGTAAATGTTCTATATACACTCACTAAAATTATGTACTCTCTCATTCTTTGGTGTATTTTAACAAAACAGTATATTTATTTTGTTAATTGTGTTAGTCAGATCTATAACCTTCCTAATTTTCTGGATGTTTGTTTCATTAAAAAGATTATATTAAGGCATGCCTCTTTGATTGTGGATTTGTATATTCCTCTTTTCTAAATTTGTCAATTTTTGTTTTACATAGTATAATGCTATTTTAGTCGGTCTAACAAAATGGAATTTTTATATCTTCCTTGTGGATGAACCCTTTTATTTTTATGAGAAATGCCTTTTCATCTCTAAGAATGTTTCTTTCCTTAAAGTAGATCTTAGCCAACACAAGTGCAGCAAAATCAGTTTTCTTTGGCAAATGTTTGTATGGCATATCTTGCTGGGTCTTATATGTAAGATGTGTTTCTTTCTCATAAATAGCATGTATATCTAGCCTTAAAAATATTTTTATTGTCTGACAGTCCTTATCTTTTAACTAGAATATTGACAGCATTTATATTTTTAGTTGCTGAAATATTTGGTTTTATATCTACTATATTAATATTTGTTTTATTTATCTCATTTGTTTTCTGTTCCTTTTTCTCTCCTTTTTGCTTTCTTTGGATCAACCAGTCTTAGGTTAAGTTTTCTAGAAACAGAGCCTGAGATGGGGATTTGGATGCACTTGATTCATTGAAGGAATGCTTTTGGAAAAAAAGGAGTAAAGGATGAGTATAAGGCAGGGAAAGGAGCTGAGCTACGGTGTGGGTCACCCCATGGGAACTTTGCAGTTTGAACTGTACCACAGAGTTGGTACAACTTTCTGCCAAGGGTGCTACCCATTTTTTGCCCTGAGCCAGTCGTCATTGTCCTAGGGGGGTTGGGAGCATAACCTCCTGGGGGAGCTGGTTCCTCTTTGGCTAAGGACAAACCTCCAGGTAAGGGAAACTGAGGCATGAGCAGCGAATACTCAGACAGCTGAAGAACAGGCACACTGGCCAGCAAAAGGGGATCTGGGCAGGGTACTGTCAGTGTTTCTTACTCTACTAATTGTATTTAATATCCCATCTTTTCCATTTTTACACTTGATTTTATAGGGCTCTACTTTTAGTATTTTAGTGATTACTGTAAAGATTGCAAGCTATTTCTTTGACTTATCAGAGTCTAATACTGTTTTGTCCAATAGGGTAGCCAGTAGCCACATGTGGCTATCGAGTACTTGAAATGTGGTTAGTTTGAGTTGAGATTTGCTGTTAAATATAAGATATACATTTAACATGGCAGATTCAGTGCAAGAAATTATGTAAAATTTTTTTACCCAATTGATTTTACATGATTGAATTGATATGTCAAAATTATTTTTTGTTTACATTAAACTTGACTCTACTTATTTCATTTTGCTTTTTCTAATTCCAATATGACTACTAGAAAATTCAAAATTACATACAAGACTTGCACTATATTTCAATGGGCCTACTCTTATATAAACTGGTGCTTTTACTACTTCCCAAACAGAATTATAACCTTACAATTTTTTTTTACTCCTGCTCACATTTTGGTATTCTTACATGCATTTTAAATTTCATATATAAACCTCATACAAATACCATTGCTATTTTTTTATATAGTCGCTAGTCACGTATGTTTGCCCATATTCTTGTTTACTTCTCCACTGGTCTCCATTCCTTCTGCATTTTCTTATTCTTCTGGGACTATTTTTCTTCTGCTTGAAGAACTCACTTTTGTCTTTACCTTAATTTGGGTTTATTTTTGACAAATTCTTCCAGTTTTTGTTTGGAAATACTTTCTTTTTTTTCTATTTTTTAAAAATAAGATATCCAAAGACTCATATATTCTACTGTTTTTACCTTCATGCATGTAGGTGAAGAAAATGTCGATTAACCTCTTGTGGCCTGACAAACTCACAAACATGCACTTTAGAAAACAGTTATGCCAATTTAGATACTATGACCAGGACAACTTATGAAGTTAGCCAATCAATCAGAATTATAAGCACTTTAGAAATGAAAGATTTTTTTCTTAATAATATACAATTGCTGAAGTCCAGCTATTCTACAAAATTCCTTTGTTAGAATTCACTTTAACATGGGCACTATCATGCAAAATAACAGCTACTTTTCTATTGCTATAATGAAAAAGGATATTTCCTTTCTTTTTCTTTAACCTTGCTGATATTTCTTCACAAATGTTAGGAAGGTATACAGTTTCAAGGCTAAATTCTGTCACTTATTAATCAGCACCAAGAAATATCAAAGCTTGACTGAGGTAACAAAAACTGACGACAAGGAAAAAAATAGTCAAGTATTATTACCAGAAAAATATGGAACATGTAATTAGATCAGAAATTTGACTAATTCAGGGCCAATAAAACAATAAAGCAAGTAAGTGCAATGAAGAATGAGGATAAGCCTGCTGCCAGTGATCTTGAAAAAGTTTCTTTTCAGAGTGTTTTTACCTCTTCTTGAAATCATCATGCTTGCATAAAGCAAGCACCTGTAACTACGGTTGATGTCTCACTAAGCTGACATTGGTGATTTCCTTGTAGAAAGATGCAAAATATCTGGGTCCTTGATAACACCACTGAAGTGCTTAATCAACCAAGTCTGAAGGCTGCCCAACCTATTAGGTAAAATAAAGATGAAAATAAAAGATGTCCTTGTTCTGTAAAGGTGACTTGAGGGGCTTCTGTTATTGGCCCAAATATCCAATGAAACAACATTATAAGGGGAAGGAAAAACAAAAATAAGTAAACCCAGTGAAACTATTTGCAAAGAGAATGAGATAACATGGCCCCATTTTTCCCTGAGGATGGGTTCAGTGTGCACTGAGGTGATTTAAAGGTATAGATGATTGAATTAAAATGATAGCAATCCTCTGGGAAGGCAAAAAGGGTCAACATACATTCAAGTCCCACTCTATACCTTGTTGTAAAGCATTTGTTTTAGTAAGGAAAATACTTGAGGGAATTTATTTTAATAGTGTTATGATAAAAAAACCCATGACTTACGGGCATTCGTTCATTCATTCACCATCCATGAAACGCCTTTATGTCCTACACACTAAGGGTGTATAAAGATGAATGAAACCTGATTCCTCCATTCACGTTGCCCCAGACCTACATGCAGGTTGAGATTCAGGTCAGAATTTTCTCCTGAGGCACAACCAGAGAATTCACCTCTGAAAGTCACACTTTTTTTCTGTGACTTCATTGGATCACCATCATCTTGTGTTAGGAACTGATATGTAAGTTTGGATTCTTGTTGAAAAGTATAAGTTTTGGTCTGGATTGAACTAAGGTGATGCTTTATTTGCTTAAAGAGAGTAGCTGACTTTCTCTACTTGCAGTGCTTGAAAGGTTAATTTGTTTCCTGGACATCAAGTCAGATTTTCTAGTGTTTATGGCTCATTCAGGATTACGGATTTGATTTCAAACTGACACTTTATGAATTATTTTTCTTGTTAACATTTGCCAAAACTCCTATGGCAGCATTTTGGCCAAAACAAATTTCAATCTTTAAAGACATAAGGTCAAAAGTCCTAGAAGACACTAAGTGAATTATAGTGTGGGGTGAAATAGAGAAATAGTTGATGTAAACTAATTTTTCAGATTCTGTAAGTGAAGATTTTGGGCTTCATAATCTCTCAGCTATTCTCAGTGTTTTAATTTGATGCATGTGTCAGTAACAATGAAGGGAACTCACCTGAGCATATAAACCTGTGTTCTAGGATTTTATTCACTTCTATGTGTGTCCATCTTGATAGTCTGGTCCCGAAACTCCAGGAAAATGTCACTGGGGAATACTGAGACAAGGGTACACAGACAAATCTCCTGTGTCCTCTCTTTCCTGCGGCCAGTGACCACTTTGTCAGGTTCTCCCCATGTCTCAGTTCCAAGTGTTTCTTGCCACAGCTGGTAATTTCCCTTCAAATATATATTTTTTCCCTTTAGCAATAGCTCTCTGTCCTCTTGGCCATTTATATGCTCTTCAGAGAGTCTTTTATTTCATTAAATCATGAAATGAATATACACAAATGTTTTGTATAATTGCAGGCATACTCGGTTAGGAATTGCTATTACAAGATTATAGCTGAGTTTCTGATGTGGAGTACAAGTTCGTGTCAGTTAGGTCTTACTATAAATTAAGTAAATAACCCATGACCTCAGTATATTTTTACTGAGGACCTACCTGCATTGTTTTATAGTTAGGAATGTGATGAGGAAGATAAACTGTCAGCCCTCAAGGGTCTTGTATCCTAGTGAGAGAGAGACCAACTATAAGCATATAAAACAAAGGAATACATACTATACTGCCAGGTAAGTGCAATGGAGAAATAGCAAAGTGGGTAAGGGAAGAGAGAGTGCTAGGAATAAATACATGGAAAATTAAACCAATGCATAAGTATGAGTTTCCTTAATGATTTTTACATTATTATTTCTCAATTTTATTATAATTTCTTCCTATCAATTATACTGGGAACATAAGATGCAGGAATCATAAAAAACTTTTCATTGAAGTTCTACCTATAGTTACTTAAATAAATTAATTATAAAGAAATGACACGTAAATTTAATGTATTTTCTTTGGGAAACCAGAGGTAATCAAAAAGACTTTTTTGTTAGATTTTATTCAGTAAAATTTTGTGGAAAATACAGGGAGATCTTGCTAAAAGTCTTGTTAGCTTATTGCATTTTTGGCTTTCACAGAGTGGGAGAATATTTAAAAGCTGGAAGAGACCCGGTTTCCACACATGGAACCGAATGGAAATGGTGGTAGAAGTATATTATCTTCCCACAGCCCTTCCGAGAAAGGCAATGAAGTTAGGTTTTATTTAATGCAGATGTGCCGCCATTAATTTTCTGTCTGAAGATGCGCTTGACAGTGGCCTCCATACAGACATACACGGGCACATGGTGTACAATATGTTCAACCCAGCTGACCACAGAACACTTGTGTTGCATCTGGAAGTGGCAGAGACATAGAGGAAATCCGTAGTAAGCCCTTGCGTTGTAATGATCTCCGTTGCTCTTTTGGCCGATTAAGAAGGACTTGCAACCACATTTGTCTGCGACTTCAGGCAGTGCTGTATGCTCTCTTCTTACTTTCACCGTCTCTGAAATATAACAAAATGTTTTACCTTTCATGCCAGTTGGAAAAAGGTTTTTTGATGGAAAAACTACTGCCTAAGCCGAGGCCAAAAGTGAAGCAAATGGACTGTAAAGGACTCTGCATGGTGATCTGAACTTCTGTTACTAAAAACCTGACCTAGTTATTCCTTTATCCATTCGTGTAAAGGAAGAGTTTTCTTTTTTAATCATCGTAGGAGTGTATGGTTTTAGAAATCATGATGCACTTTTATAGAATGTCCTCAATGGTGGCCAATTTTTTCCCTTTGAAAGATATTTTTTTTTTTAGAAACAGCCAAAAATTATTGGAAGCTGACTTGGGGAAAGAGGAAGGATGTTCAAGTTGGGTAATTTTCCCCCCCACTTTTATAAAAACCAGAAGAGTTTATAAAATAAATTGCTGATTTTCTTGTGTGGGTGAGGCCATGGTGACCAGAGAAGAGGCCCTGAAATATTTCAAGCAATTTGAGCATTATTGGAATAGTCCCTGAGCAAAACCTTTGAAAGATGACATTCAGTGGAGTGCAAACATTTTGATATACATCAAAATCACACCTCAAGTAAAAGAAGATAAAATGGAATAGAGTAAGATAACTTTAGCATGGTTCCACAGGAAAACACACGAGAACGGAGGCGATATTCCTGACCATAGCTTCAGCATGGCAGAGATGGCTGGGATTTTGCTCTCAAAGAATGGGTGAGATTTAGATGTCTACAGAAGGAAGGGTATTCCATCCTATGAATGGAGACAGAAGCAGGGAAATGTAAGCTGTATCAGTGAGATAGGGAGTAGATAAATTTGACAGACATAATGTTTTCATTAGAAAAGAAATAGGCAATGGGTGTCATTAGGTATATTGAGGTTAAATTTGAATTTGAATGCTAGACTCTCAGGGAGTTCTGATTTATATTATGGTCAATGGAGAGTCACTGTAGGTTTCTGGGAAGAGTCACAGTATAGAGAAAATAGGACATTAGGAAGATTCATTTGGTGGCAGAATGGAATGCTGAGAGAGGGGACTGGAGGGAAGGAGGCCAGGTATGGGCTGTACTGGTAGAAGTGATGTGATGTGATAATCTGCTCTGGGTTGGTCATCATGTGCTGTTGAGTGGGAAAACATGAAAATACACATTTCTCACCCCAAAGATGTCAGAATATTTAACTAAAACAAAAATATATACTGGAATAATGCACCAGCAAATATACAATTTTAGTAAATTTTCTTATGATTTACTTATGTAGTGAGAACACATTATTTCTTCTGTCAGGCAATCACAACAGAGATTTAATAAATCTGAATGTCTCAGTATGCCCCAAATATACTTTGTAAAAAATGATTAAAAGTTTCATGTATTTTACTTTTGAAAATCATTTTTATCAGATATAAACATAGCTCCTTAACTAGTATTTATTTCCAGTTGCAAGGCATGCTCAAAGCTATGAAGGAAGAAAGAGGAACCATAGTAGAAATTGCCTTTAGAGAGTTAACTATCTAGAAGGCATGGTGACCTACATCTGGGTAAGGAGAATACAAAGGTGAAGGTGCTAAGTTCCAGCTAGAGATAAAATGATAAATAGGTGGGAGGGATCATATTTAGCTATTTAGGGAAGGCTTGTTGGGAAAATGGCACTTGAGCTTGGCCTGGAAGAATGTGTAAGAGGCCATAAAGGTCTGGAGAGAAGAATTTTGTTATGCATTTTTCTTTCTTATAAATTGTTTGAGGAAATATGCAAAAATTCTGGAAATATCTTGGTAGAAAAGAAAAAATTTTTTTTGGCTTGTACACTTTATCATTCTATTTCCTTACATTGGGAGTCTTACTTTAAGATAGCCATTTTAGTAAATTTTTAATATAGTTTGTACTACTAAGAAAAAAGAAATTAAAGGTATTTTAAAAATAAAAGAAAAATGAAATGACGTATCTCCTAAAATAGTAACAGAGCATTGTGGTTAAAAACATGAGCTCTGGACAAATTACTTGGGTTCAAATCTTAGCTCCAACCCTTATCAGCTCTGTGACTTGGGTGAATGATAGAAATTCTTTTGTGTATCTTAGTTTCCTTATCTATAAAAAGGGTAGTATTTACCTTATAAATTGTTTTGAGATTAAATTATACCCACACACAAATATAAGGGACTGGGATTTTATTTTATCCTACTTAAAAGTTATTAAGTTATATTGTTACTGTTTTGTGAATGTTGGCAAAACACTAGACTCCTGGGTCAGAGACAAAGGACTTTGGTGTTGATGGTACAGTAAACAGCATGAACATGAGGTTTGCATCGATTCTCTTGTCCTTCAAGTCCCAAGGAGGTGATTCAGGGAATCCAGACAGATGTTATGTATATGGTGGGTTTGTGTTGCAGCCAAGGAACACTAAACTTGGGGGATCTACCTCTTTACAGGCCTGCTCTTTGTCCCAATGGGAGATATTACTTCATAATACAACCCTGAGAAATGGCTTGGGTAAAGGCCTTGTGTTACCGGCATGCCTACCAAAACATATAGGAGCACGAGAGACCCATGAAAAACTGTCTCTCTCAACAATGTAAATCAATTAAAAACAATGCTATGCACATAGCAAGGATTATCAGTGAGTATACACTATTACCTTTACTGTGGAATAGTCTACGTATTCTAAAATGCAGTGCTTGGAAAGCATAACTATTATGAAATAATCAAACTTATATTAAGGCTTGAGCATCACAATATTTATAAATATTTAAGTAAAAAGAATTACAGAGAAATGTGTTAACATACACAGATATTTCTCAGAGATATGCTTGGAGATATTTGAAATTCGGTTCTGATCAGTAGCCCTTAACTGCTTTAGGTCCATTAATCAACTTGACAGAAGTTTAAACACTCTGTCAACATTTTACACATTAATCCAAAGTATCACAATTAGAATGTAAGACGGTCCTGGTTAATGTTATGGTGGCTTTCTGTGAGGGAGCTAGCAGCTGCTACCACCATTTCTGTACAGCAAAGTGTGTCTGGGTTTTTTTCTTTTGATTATAATTATGTTGATTAGGACTTCAAGTTTTTGGATTTTCTCACAAATGCTTACACATATGTAGCATTGGAAAATTGCCAGGAAAAAAAGTTTTTTTGACTAGAGTAGGACAAAGACATATTCCCAGCAAATTATTGGAAAGGAAAAGAAAGTCAGAGACCCCTAAGGAAGGAAGATGAAGGGAAAAAAATAGCAAATGTATATAATATTGATGTAGGAATAAGTTCAGTATGTTGAATGTTTCAGACATTAAATCCTAGAAAGAAATGATACTGGGGAGATTATTGACAAAAAAGACAACTCTAAAGTAAAGAACTGTAACCAAAAAAAGACTATGAAAATGTTTTGGGGGGGAATTGAATTTTTTTTTAAGGAGAAGATTTTAAGAGGAAAGAGAATGTCTACTATCCTTGCAAACTTTGATGAAAATAAATAATATTAGCAACCAATATAAATTCTGGTTAGATTTCATTTTAGGAAAAAAGATTGAGGAATTGGGTGAGGGAATTAATATGGCAGATCAGAAAAGATGATTTTAGGGCAAGCCTGTCTTCAACTGTGTCAACACTATGCTTCCTGTCTGTTCTCTAGTTTCAGGTTTTTTTCTGTGGTTAAATGTAGGTGGCTTCTATGTGGTCTGTACCACAGCACATTTTGAACTGACTCATCATTAATAACACCGTTTGGAAACCTTGTATTGGAATTCAAAATCCCCGAGAAACGTGCCCAGATTCAGAGATTCAGTCTTGCTGGCTGAGCTGTAGGAGACAGTCTGTGAATGCAATGTCACAGAAATTGTTTTAAAGGGAACTGGGTTTCTAAGGTTTCATCGTGTAACTGAGTATAAAACAATTCCCTTTCCTGTGCTCATTTACGCTTGGGAGGTGTGATGACACCCACTTACTAACCGGGAATACGGGTGAGCACTGAGCAGAGATGGCTGGCTGACTGGGCGCCCACGAGGCAGAGAGAGCAGAAAACTACGGACCTAAGGCCGAGTCCCACTCGCCACCTCTGTGAGTCGGGCCCCAGGGATAAGACAGGTTTTACAGTAAACATTTCAATCAACGTGATGATAAAGAACACTAACCTTTAACCCCAATTAAGCAAAGCATTATCTCCCCCAAAAGAATTATATTCACGATTAGCAGATGTAATGTTCGGGGGGCACGGGGAGGGCTGTACAACCCAGAGAGGACAAGTAGTGACTCTATGGCACCTCACTACGCTGATGGACAGTGACTGCAATGGAGTTGGCGGGGGTGGGGAGCCTGATGAAGGGGGTAGTGTAATCACCATAATATTACTCATTTAATTGTAGATTAATGATATCAAAATAAACTTAAAAAAAGAATTATATTCATCTCACTGATATACCAAAATTAATTTTTTTCTCAATTACTGTATTTTAAATTTCATCATAAAAAATTTCTAGAAATTTTTTTCTTCTTGTTACATAAGCACATAGACAGTATCCTTGACTTTTCCCTCTTGAGCCAAAAAGCCTCAATTATTTACTATCTGCCTCTTTACATAATAAACTGGCCAAACCCTGGTCTAACTGAGAGATAATGAGGACAGGGTGAAAGGGGAGGAAGGAACGGATGGGACGGCTATAGGGCCATCCACGAATGAGTGGCTCCAGGAAGGTATTAATTTTCTGAGTATGTATTGGTTGATTCAGAAAACACAGGAATGGTAAATATGTTTTTGTCATTTAGACAAAACACTCTAGCTTATCTAAATTAATCATTTTCAATGAAGTTAAAACTTAAGATCAATAGTATGCATTACAACAAGGGCTTGATACCATCTTCAAGTTTAAAGCAGGTAAACAGAACTATTCCATACATATTGGCATTTTTTTATTCACCTACATGTAGCTAAGGACATAATTTCTTAGTTTTTTCTTTTTGTGTTTTAAATGCGGTTGAAAGAAAACACAATAGTGCAGATGGCTTTAAAAAAGTCCGGTGTAAAAAAATATGCAATAAAAAGTGAATTTTTACTTCACTTCAGTCTCCTAGTCCCTGTTTGCCAGTCCTCTCCAGAGCCAGTTTATTTTGTGAGTTTCTTACACTACATATCCATCATATCTAACATGCGTATGTATATAGCCCCAATTTATTTTACTCTACATACTGTACTGTATCTTTGTTTTGCTAGTTAATGTAAGTTGGAGTTGGTTTCACATCACTTCCTATAGCTGCATAGTACACAAAGTTGAACTAATTCATACCATTACTGACTATATATCATAGTGTCTGTTTCTTTTTTCTGTTAGAACAGTGTAATAGTCAACTTTTAAAATCTTTGCCAGACTGTTCATGAAAAAACAAGGCATTTCCAAGTAATCTTACAGTATGTTTCTCATATTATCATGAAGTTGAAAATCTTCTCATATGTTTAAAGGTCATTTCCTTCACCTTGAATTGTCTGTTCATGTACTTGGATCACTTGTCTATTGGGATCATGTTCTGTTTTTAAAAATAAAACAATTCTTGAAAGTACCATGTCAAGGAAAGAAATCCTATTCAAGCCAAGTTTCACAGATGAAAAAAAAAGGCCTTATTCAACAGTTTCAATTGCTTTACCAGAAAACAAGAATTTTCCCCTTAGCCTCCTTTTACACCACACCCTGTGAGAGAGCCCCGAAAATCTATGTGATCTAGAATCAATAGTTTCTTTGTGTGACCTAGCCTTCCTACTGATTAATTAGTTATTGGCCTAAAGTCTAGATTAATAACTTCAGATACAGCTCCAGGATAGAAGAAAAACTAAAGTAAAATCCTTTTTATGTATAGAACTAGTTCCAAGAAGTCTGGGATAGTAATGAAAAGAGAAGAAAAACTAGCTAATTTTAATTCATGCAGAACAGCTAAAAATTATGCAAAAAAAAAAACATTTCAAAGAAGAATGGAATTCTGCATTAAAATACACACACACACACACACACACACACTTTTATTTGAGTAAATTGTAAAGTCAAGTCTCATGTTGTTGTGTGTAAATGTGCTCACCAAACAAGAAGCAGTTGCTTTGGCTCCAAGAACATGTTTTAAATGAGACAGTCTTGATGATAAGATTGCTTCTTTTGGGACCTGTGCTTTTTGCCTATGTATAAAACTTCATGATGCTTAACATACAGGCTAAATCCAAAGTAAAGTTCCTGAGAGGTGTGAGTCTGAGCTCAGCACCTTCATGTTTCTTTCTGTCAATAAGTTGTTGAAAAATGACAGGAATTTATGCATGCACATTGGCAGATACAGACTAGTAACAGACACCCAGGAACATGAGGGCATTGAACTAAATGAGCTGTCGACTCTGTTAATTTACATGAGGATCACTCTTAAGGAAAGCTCAATCCAAGCTCTGACATATGTCCCCTTGGGGCAATTAGCTACTGTCTTCAGAAACTTTCCTCCTACAGAAAGTGGTGACAAAATGCCCCCCCCAAGTGTCTTTCTGGAGGGATTCTGGATATCGTACACATGTCGTTGCTCAAGGAGCATTGCTGTATGTCAAGTTAAAGCCCGGGCAAGATTTCCTACTTTTATCAACATTTAGCCAGCAACCCTTACAAGCAAAAACAAAACTGGAAAAGAAGCCTAGAGGCATATTTATCGTGACTTTCCCTGCTAAAATAGGCTTTGCTACGGATTATCGTCCATGTTTTTAGTCAAGAATAGGGCTGGTTTTTCTGATCTTTTCCCCATAATAGAACATTTCATATCATTAATAACATAATTTATTGAGCTGGATAATCCCGCTATGCATTTTAAAATTAAAAAATAAATCTTTTCAGACTCTTTTAGTCATTTTTACTTGATGTTCATGTAGAATTTGGCTTTGATTCACTACTTGAGTTCCTGTGCTTAATCACTGCATGTTGATTAAGCTAAACTTTCCCTTGGCAAATTGCATTCCATGTTCTACATGTGTGGCCTTTGGAACACTTTTCTGGATCAGCTGTAGACAACAGTGAAATTCTAATATTTAAATTTCCAAATAAGAGATAGATTTAGGCTGGCTTATCGAATTCATACTGTTGGTTTTTCACATTTATACATTTTTATGCATTATACATGTAATTTCATTTTATGATCTCCTTTCTCCTCTTTCCATTTCTCACTACCTACTTCATCCTTTATCATCCTCTGATCTGCCGCCTGACTTCAGAGCCAAGGTGGTGCCATGCCACCCTCCTGCATATCTCTCTTCCTTCACACACACTTTCACACTCCACTTTTGCCATGTTTGCTCTGTTGAGGGGCCAGGAACCCTTATGGACATTTTAGGACAATATCCCGAGAGAAATGAAGGGAGGAGCATCGTGATTATCCTTTTAAAAAGAGATTATGTTAAAGCTGTTTATATTGTTTGGTGTTTGTGCTTTTCATATGTTCTGAAGTCATTTAAACTATTCTTAAATGTTCAAGTAAAATGGTTAAAAGAGAAAATCTTGTATCCAGCAAAAATGGCTTCTCTTGCTCCTCCCATTCCATTTTCCCCCTGAAATTATTTCATATCTATTTAAGACAAAAGTCAGATACTGTCATTCCTCTGCTTTGAACCTTTCTCTGGACCCTATAACTTTTTAAAAAATATAATTTATTTTATTATCATTAATCTACAATTACATGTGCAATATTATGGTTATTAAACTACCCCTTCATCAGGTCCCCCCCACCAACACCATTACAGTCACTGTCCATCAGCATAGTGAGATGCCATAGAGTCACTACTTGTCTTCTCTGAGTTGTACTGCCCTCCGTGTGCCCCCCCAACATTACATCTGCTAATCGTAATGCCCTTTTTTCCCTCTTATCCCTCCCTTCCCGCCTATTTTCCCCAGTCCCTTTCCCTTTGGTAACTATTAGTCCGTTCTTGGGTTCTGTGAGTCTGCTGCTGTTTTGTTCCTTCAGTATTTTTTCTTTGTTCTTATACTCCACATATGAGTGAAATCATTTGATACTTGTCTTTTTCGGCTTGGCTTATTTCACTGAGCATAATACCCTCTAGCTCCATCCATGTTGTTGCAAATGGTAGGATTTGTTTTCTTCTTATGGCTGAATAATATTCCATTGTGTATATGTACCACCTCTTCTTTATCCATTCATCTACTGATGGACACTTAGGTTGCTTCCATTTCTTGGCTATTGTAAATAGTGCTGCGATAAACATAGGGGTGCATCTGTCTTTTTCAAATTGGGCTGCTGCATTCTTAGGGTAAATTCCTAGGAGTGGAATTCCTGGGTCAAATGGTATTTCTATTTTGAGTTTTTTGAGGAACCTCCATACTGCTTTCCACAATGGTTGAACTAATTTGCAGTCCCACCAGCAGTGTAGGAGGGTTCCCTTTTCTCCACATCCTCGCCAACATTTGTTGTTGTTCCTATAACTTTTAAAGAAAAGCTCAAGGCCTTTAACAGGGCTTCCAGAGTTCCCTATGATCTGGCATTTCTCTTTACCACCTCCTCCTCGCCAGCCCCAAGAAGTGCTGAGAGCGCAGGCTCTGGACACACAACACTCGGCCATGGAACCCGTTCCGTCTCTGTGACGGTGAGCGAGTTACTTAACCTCTCTGTGACTCAAATTTCTCATTTGGGCTTTGAGATAATAACTGACCCTACTTGATGAGGTTTTTGTGAGGGTAAATAAGGTAACATGTAAAGGGAACTTAGGGTCTCCATGACCTATAGCATGTGCTGAGTGTTTGCTGTTACAACTCTTATTTCGGTTCTTTTCAGATGCTATATACCCTCCGCCTCTGGGTCTCTTTACCTACTTTTCTTTCTTCCTAGAACTTTCTCTTTTTAATTCTCATCATTGTCTATATAATTTTTACTCCCCTTATCTATTAATCTGGGTTCACAAGAGAAACAGAACCAATAGGCGATACATAGATATACATCATGGGATTTCCACTTATTTTTATCTGAGTTGTGAAAAATGCTCCATTACTTAAATTCAAATCAAAATTTTTCAATTTAATAAATACTTCATTTGAAAGATTACAGTAGTAAAAATAATCAGAAAGTTCTGTCAACGTTTAAATAATATTATAATTACAGCTTATATAGAAACATCTATCCAATATAATCTTGTATCATAGTAAATCATACATTTAATGAGTTTTGTTTCAGAATTAAAGTCTTTTAAATTGAAAAAAATCTACAGATGATATAGATATCAATATCTGTATATCTGTATGTAAGGATTGGCTCATGGGACTATGGAGGCTGGCAATTGCCAGGATCCGCAGGGTGAGTCTGCGAGCTGGAGCCCCGGGTGGCTGATGAGCAGTTCCACTCGGGGTCTGAAGGCTTGAGAACCAGGAGAGCTGAAGGGGCCATTCCTGCCCAAGAGCCAGCAGGCTCGAGACCCAGGAAGAGTGGATGGCCCAAGTCCGTAGGCCAGAAAAAAGCCAATGTCCATTTAATGTCAGGCAGGAAGAATTTTCCCTTCCTCAGGGACAGTTTGCCTTTTTTTCTATTCAGGGCTTCAGTTAATGGGATGTAGCCCCCCTACGCTAGGAAGGACCATCTGTTTTACTTAGTCTATTGATTTAAATGTTAATCTCATCTAAAAACACCTTTACATACACCCAGACCAATGTTGACCAAATATTTGGGCACCCCATGGTCCAATCAGAATAATATATGAAATTAACAATCACGTCTTTCAAGTCTCAGGTTAAAAACTTGAGGTTAAATGTCACACCTTTGGGGAGTCAAACCTTGACTGTTTTCCTGTCTTTCTGGCCTGTGAAATCTCTGAGTACAAGGATGTGTTTATCTTGTTTTCTACTCTATCTCTAGTACCTAGCACAGTGCCTGGCACATGATAGGCTTTCAACAAATGCTTGTTTTATGATTAATTAATAGATAATTATAAGACTTTTCCACTTCTGATAGTATATATATTAAAAAATATCCAAAATACTGGACAAAATACTTTGTAATGTAATAAGTAGACTAAAAGCCAAAATCATCCTTATACTTATTTAAACTATTTAATTTTAATTGCAGATTCTGGTCTCCAAACTGTGTTGGTGGTAGGCATCTAGCAGAATGTGTTGATGTTTATTGGTATATGCATTTTACACTCAGTTTGGAATTTACATCCGTTGACAAAGTAGATGTAAACAAGATAGTTTTCAGTTTACTTTGGTAAAAACTCTACTTGGTTCATTTTATATTTAAACATACAAATTAACTGGGAAGTAAAACTTTAAAAAAACGAGTATCATCAAATAATCTTAGACTTGAAATGTCCTCCTACCTTCATCAAGAATCCTTTCTTATCAATTCTTGAAAGATATATATAACATATATAACACACACACACACCTTAAGTGTCCTCAAACCTGTTTGCTGCCAAAGGCTAGTTTGGTGAGCTTTGTTTTTAGTTTTCTTTTGGCTTTAGACTTTTAAGTACAGTCAGTTCTCATTATTTGCAGAATTATATTCTATAGAGTTGCCATGAGCATTGAATTAGAAAACATTTAACCATTGCTCCTAGGGCAAAAACAAGGTTAGGTTAGTGCAAAGCTCTGGTCATAATATTTGTGTCAACCAATCAATACATAACCTTATTTTATATATGTTTCTTTTTAAAGACAATTTATTTAATATATACTGTTGGTTAATGAACACAGAACTCATAGCTAGTAGCGCTGTAACACATACCGGAACACAGCTTGGCTAACAAGTATTTTCTCTGTAAGGTACATCTCAGCCTCCTTGCACTTAGCAACAGCAGACAGCCCTTCACCACCTTGCTTGGGGGCCACCAGCAAACTCACCAACAGGCAGCTGAAACAAGAAGGCAGAGTGTTGCCTGGTTTAACCCCAGTTTGGAATGAATGTGTGTTTCAGGCAACTCACACTTTTCATGGCTCTGCACATCTCTGCAAATGGCTAGAAAGTGCTGTGAGTGACTTTAGCATTAAAAATAAATTTTAGGTTCTAGGCTGTGGATAGAGTGAAGTTTCCTATGGCCAGGATTCTCACCTCGCCCTGGTTGGCTTGCTCACTACACACGTGTGGGCAATACGTTGCTATTGACTCTCTATAAAGAGCTCCGCCCAGTGCTCAGGGCGACATGGTGGCACAGCTGCAGGGCTGCAGGAGAGCAGAGACGAGGCTGGAGTGGTGGCAGCGCTGGGGACAGAGACTGAGATGGCTGCGGGGGCAGAGGCCCAGAGGCAGAGACTGAATTGCTGCATGCAGATTCGCTCTGAGTGGACAGGATTCTAGTGATTGACCTGCCACTGTGGAAATAAAGTTGGGTATAACCCTTTCACCCCAAGAATATTCCACTATCATTTCTTTGGTCTCATTGAATCCACCGTGAACTTGCCTGGGGCTGAAACCCATTGGCAAGACATAGGCAAATTTGCAAATACAGTATCTGCAAGGATCAATTGTACTAATATCTGGATGTTTCTTAAGATCTTTTAGAAGGGATTTTTATAAACAGTGCAAAGATTTAGCCTTGTAGTCAGTTGTAGGTGACTTCTATAACAAAAAGTCTAAATGCACTGTCATATATGATCTATACAGAGGCATGTGAAGTTTGTTAAAATTTCATTTTATTATGAAACAGAGTTATTCACTCTACATTTCTGAATTCCCTCCTTCAGTACTGGGGTTGGATGTAGTCTGTGGCTATGAAAATTATGGTACAATTATTTAAAATTTTTGATCAAAAATCACGAATCACTTCAAGTTTGATTTTCAAAACCCTTAATTTCTATTTTAAAGATGAAATAAACTAAGGGCTAGACAAGCTAAATGACCAGCTCAAGGCACTTCTAGTAAGGACAACACCAGGACATTGCTACATTATCTGTGACACTTTCCATGCTCATTTCTTCACCTTGCCTCTGTGTGGAAAGATGATGTGGATAAAATGACTGTTCCTGTGACCAGGATTCTCACCTGGCCCTGGTTGATTAGTTCACTGCACACCTGTGGGCAATACATGGCTGTTGACTCTATATAAAGAGCTCCGCCCAGTGTTCTGGGTGCCACACGGTGATATGGCTGCAAAGCTGCAGGAGAGCAGAGCAGAGGCTGGAGTGGTGGCAGTGCCGAGGATGACTGTGCAGAGAGGCCCAGAGGACACCTGTGTGGGACAACTGTGCAGACAGAGGAGCCCAGAGGCAGAGACCGGCTTGCTGCGTACAGACTTGCTCTGAGTGAACAGGATTTTAGTGACTGACCTGCCACCTGGAAATAAAGTTGGGTATAACCCTTTCACCCCAAGAACAGTTTTGCTGTCAATTTCTTTGGTCACATTGAATCCATAGCAAACTTGCCCCGGGGCTGAAACCCACCGGCAAGACAGATGACCAGTTTATACAAGGTCAAATTAGTGGCCATGAACTCAGTAGCATTCTAGTCTAGTGGTTCCAAAGGTTAGAATATATCAAAATGGTCAGAATTAACTAGAAGGCTTGTATCTCTGAGGGGGATTGCCCCTAGGCAAGTTCACTCTGGATTTGGTGAGACCAAATAATGAAAATGGAACTTGGGGGTAAAAGAATTTATACCAGGCTTTATTCTCACAGTGGCAGGTTGAATGCTGGAATCATATCTGCCTCTGGCAAGTCTGCAGTCTGTCTCCATCTCTACCTCCGGGGTGGGAGGGCTGGGGAGGGCACTGGCTGAGCTGTTTATATAGTAACACCCCAACAATAATGGCTCATTGCCCACGGGTGTGTAAGCATTAGCATAGCAGTAGGGTAATTACATCATCAAGTAGTTTAGGGACAGGTGAGGATTCTGGTCATAGGAGCTTCAATTTTTTCCCTACAGGGCTGTTTAAAACAGATTTCTGAGACCAACCTTCAGTGTTTCTGATTCTGTAGGTTGGCTGAAGCCTGAGAATATGTATTTCTAAGTTCCCAGGTGCTGCTGGCACAGCTGGTCTGGGGATCACTTTCACTAAGCAATTTGAACCAATTTTACTGGGCAACATTTCAAAGGGAGGCTGGGGAAAAACAGGTTGTACTTGCTATTCAGCTGTTCTGCCACCTGTCTAAGCATGCACTGGAAATGATTTCTCTGTAATTATAACCTTTATGTAGTTCAGCTTTGAGCAATTTGATGCGTTCTTTAAAATATTTTGAGAGTAATTGAAAAATCAATTTCTGGAATAGAGCTTTCAATATGGGACTGGCCAGGAACTCCCAATTAGTGAAAACTATTAATCTTATGATATAGTATCAGTCAAAGAGGAATTTAACAGTTAAGCTTTTTGTTATGCAAATTTTGGAAGTTTCATTGTCCTACAACGTGAGGGGATATGCTCATTCAGGACAAGTAGACACCACATGCCCCATTGTGGGGAAAATTGAAATTCCTTTGGCCAGGATTCTCACCTGAATCTAAACTACTTGATGATGTAACTGGCCTGCTGCTAGGCTACTGCTTCCACACCTGTAGGCAATGACCGATTATTGACTGAGTCACTATATAAAGAGCTCTGCCCAGCGCTCTGGGCCGAGGCAGAAACAGAGGAGGCTTGTGGACTTGCGGACTGTTGGCTGCAGTGCCCCACCTACCGCTGGGAGAACAAAGGCTGGTAATAAACCCTTTCACCCCAAGAATGTTCCATTGTCATTCCTTGGTCTCACTGAATCCATAGTGAACTTGTCCGGAGCTGAAACCCATTGGCAGGACACCAATTTCTAAGACTTTCTCTCTAGAACCTTCATCAACTGTAAGGTAACCCTGCACGCACCTTTGTGTCTACAGCCTGACGTGCTCCCTGCTTATTCCTGGAAGGAGGATGGGTGGACACCTGACCAAAAGGACTGATCAGATTCCTACTCCAGAGACGTTGAAACAGACAGACGTATCTGTTAGATTCATTTAGTTCCCAAAACTGAAGGACATTTATGCACAGGAGCAGGGGAGTCAGCTACTTACCTTCATGTGCAAAGTGAAGCAGAGAAAGTAGCCTGGAGACCCTCGCAGAGGGAGACAGAATAACATCCTGGGCCCCTGCTGCTTTTCCAAGTGCTGGTTCTAGTTTCTAATGAGACCTGACTGGAGATCTGTAAGACTCCTGATTCTTTCTGAGACTCTGTGGGTTTTGGCAGGTTGAATGGGCTTTGTTCAACACTCTAAAATTGCCTGCACTAAGAGTTTGCTAAAGACATACTTTTACTGTTAGCACCACCTTTGCTCGGGGACAGTATTAGAATTGGCAGCAAATGAGAAGCAGCAGTGCCATCTCTGGGGTGAACTAGTTGCACGGACTTCAGGCACATTGCTGCCCTGCCTCAAATCTCTCACCTGTAAATAGAGGGGTGTCGATCTAGATGATTGTTTACAAAGCCCTTCTAGCTCTAATACTCTTGCGCTAAAGGAAAACAACGGTGAGTTTGCTCACTCTTGGTCTGGAATTTTAAATGGGGCCTTATAACCTTGGACTCAGCTAGAGCAGGGCATCAGTGTTCACGTGAAGGCACCTGAGGGGGAACCACACTGAGGAAGCATCAAGATGGCTTGGACAGTTACCTCTAAAAATAGGAAGGAAGTTTGCGTCATTCCTAATTTCATCTTTGTTAAACTTCGGTGGTTTTCAACATGAGAATTAGAATCAGCTGGGAACCCAAAAACCCCATCAAAATCAAAACTAAAAAATAACTGCATGTCCTGGCCACACTCCTCCCCAAGTAAATCATGAATTCTAGGGACTGCAAAGGGAGGGCAGGCATCCATGGATGGTAAAGATTTCCAGGTGATTGCAATCATTGGGAACCATTTGCGTTGAAAAGGATGTCACCATCTTGGAAAGCTCATAGATAAGCAGTGAAGGCATGCAGGTAAAAGCAGAGTTCTTATAAGCTTAAAAAAGAAAACTTAAAACTTAAAAACAAATGGCCAAGAGCCATATAAAATTTTTCTGTTCCAAAGACTTTTATAAGAGTGGTCTATATGTTTTAAGATTTCTTAAGGATATGTAAGATAGCAAAATATTAGACTATAAATTCTGGAATTATCAAGATAACGTTAAATTTCCTTCAGGATATTCTTTTAAAGAAGGTAAGTGAACGTGATATATTTTTAAGAAGGTTTCTATTAAAAATGGCTTAAAAAAAGAGAATCTAAGGCAAGGTTTGTCTTTGTTAAAATACAATAATGAGAGTTCATCTCAGTGTGTCAACAAAGTAAGCATTGTTTGTGTGGAGCTGAGACAACTTATGATTTGATAGGGGCTCACAGAGAAGCACTGGACTTTAGCCTTTGAACATTATAGCTTCACTGGAAGAGACAGTGGTGGGAGACTTTTGTGGTCCATGGTTTGTGTTCATGCTTCATGCTCATCAGTCAGCTTCTCTCTGGTTTTTTCATCAGTTTTCACTACATGCTCTCCCTCCCATTTATATATCCTCTCTACTGAATGGATTCTCTATACTGTCTTTCATATGCTTAAAACTTCTCAGTTTATCTGTTTGGCATGAAGGACTTTCAGTCTGTCCTTCATTGACTACATGGTTGTAGCAGTGAATAGGTAGGAAATTTCCCTGCCCTCTCAGAATTACCATTTTAGTGGAAGAAAAGACACTTAGCAGGAAAACAAGTAAATGTGATGATTACCAAGTATGATAGAAAGAGGCACACTAACAGGCGGATATAATGAAGGGGAGATGGTGAGACTCTTTAGATTGCTTATTCACAAGTAGACTGCAATTAGAAATGCCTGTAGAGGTTTGGTTTGTTTTTGTTTAATTCTGATGTCAGGGTCCTACTCAAATTACCTCATAAGAGTGGGTCCTGTTCAGCTGAAGTTCTCATAAGTTTCCTAGGTAATTCTAATACACAGTGAAGATTGACAACTGTTTTAAAGGAAGATCTCTTGAAGAAGATACTTGAGCTGAGACCTAAAGGAGAAAGAGGAAGCCAGCCTGGGGCAGAGGGGAGGAGACTGTTCCACAGAGAGGCAACAACAACTGCAAAGCCCTGAGGTATAAGAGCTTTTGGCATACTTGAGTAAAATAATGCAGGCGAGCATAGGAAGCCCAGTACATGAGAGGGAGAGTGGAATTATAAAGAGACAGGCAAAGAAAGAGCGGCTCATGCCAGAGTTTGAGTTTTATGTTTTATGTAGTTGAAGTTGACATAGAATGAGAAGTCACTGGAGAATTTTAATCAGGTGAATGACATGATATGAATGTATTCTTTAAAAAGACACTCTGCTACTATATGGAAAATGAATTTTAAGAGGGCAATGGTGGTGGTGGAGAGATCAGGTAAAGACTACCGTGTCAGCCCGATAGAAAGAAGCTGCCAGCTTGGGCAGGGTGGTGGCGATGGGAGTGCAAGGAATGCACGGATATGGAAATGTTTTGAAGGAGGAGCTGGTAGGTTTTGCTATGTATCAATTATCTAATTGCCTAAGAAAGAGAATCTGAGCGGTGAATCAGTCATTCATTTGACAGACCCTCTCCTGTTCCCATTACAGAGCACTATGCCATCATATAGTCTACTGGTTTTCCTTGCATCAGTCAATGGATGGTTGTCTTAGGATCCAGAGCTAAAATAAGTTGGCCCAAGATGCTGCTCCTATGGGACAAAAGTTAATTTATACAGAAGGAAGAGCTTTATTTGAAGCAGTGATATAGGTATGGTAGTTACTTAGACCTTCTTAGATTCCCCTTTAACTGTCACTCATTAAATAAGATTTGTCTTTAGTGAATGGTGTAATGGTCAAATATATGCATTATGAAAACTTTGAACTTCTTACACAGATGAGTATTAAATGCATTTTCATTAAACTCAGATAAGACATGCATATTTACAAGGCCAAGATTTTTTGTTTTGTTTTTTAAATAGGGTTTCCATTCTGCTGGCCTCAGGCTGCCCTGCTAAACTGTGACTTTGTAGAAAAAAAACAGACAAAAATAGTTGGTTATAAAGGAGGAAGAAGATGTTGTGATTACTGTTATATTGTCATAAGTCAAGTTTGGGAAAAACAACTAAGAATACATGTTTTCTAATGCAGCTGGTCATATCTAAAACTTCACATATGTTCAAAGAAATCTTATAAATCTTATCCCTACAAAAATATTAGTTTCAAATTTATGAAAAAGTATATCTGGAAAAAAATATTTTAATGTCTTCAATGAAAATTCACCAAATGTTTATCTTAAGTTTCCAAAAATGTGAAATACTAAGTCTTTGGATATTATTATTCATACATTTTGAATCTAAAGGTCACTTTTCCTTGTGACCACAGACATTTGTGAGTCTGCACATATCCAATATCTTGATTCATTGACCTGTGAAGTAAGAAATCCTTGATTTTTATTTCTGTAAAGAGAGAAAGGGAAAACATGAGAGCCAGAACAAAAACAGTTTTGTTTCTTTTAATGTTTCTTTTTCCTCATGTATTTCTGAATTCTCTGTAATGGATACCTTTCATAAATTGTGAAAAAATGACTTGTGTGATCCAGAGAAACTTTCCGTCAGCTTTCTAACTTGCCAAAATTTTTAAGATCTCCTGATGTGACATGTGCTAGCCCAACAATAACAAACTCTACCTCTAAAATTGTCGTTGCCTGTGGAAAGCAGATTAAATCATGTGTTCATTTTGCCACTTGTATTTTAACCTGAATTCTGCTTTCTTTCCCTTTTCAAGAATTATTAAAATTTATCTCGTGAATCACTATACCATGTATAAGACTGAAGAAGAAATACTAAATTGGTTGACAAAGAACTCTGCAGGAATTCCCTTCTAGGTTGAGAACTGACAAACCTTTAGTTTAAAAATGTTCTACTAGTGAATAGGAAAATTGGGCAGATGTGGAAAGTTATAAAAGCTCAGATGATCTGAATAAATGCTGAAGTAGGGGAGTCAACAACATAGATCATAGGCCTATTTCCATCCCCATCCTCTGGTCCCTTAGACTTCTCCTTCTCCCCATCCCCAAATGAATGCATTGTAGTTCTTTTGTTCTAGGTGCCATCTTCCATTTTCTTGTCTTTTGCTCCTGCATCTGGTATGCACTTGTTATCAAGTTCTCAGAGCATCTTTTTTCCCTTCACAAATTTGCTGAACTCTCATCATGCCAAGAGAAGCCCTAGAAATGAATTGATAAACATGTCCCTGGGGTATGGCCCCCATACAGAATGAGATGATTTCACAGTACAACCCTAGGCTGTTGTGATCATGGAGGATATCTGATTGTGTGACATACCCATTTCATAGAACTGTGAATTCCAACATCATGGGAAATGCTTTCACAGGTGATGATTAACCTTCAGATTTTCTCTTTCAAAATGAGCCAGAGGAAAAGAGCAACAAGAGAGTATAAGAGGTAGAAAAGAAGTCTCCCTGCCCCTCCACCAAAAAATAAGCCATTCCCCCAAAAATAGGTCTCTGTCCCCAACTGTGTTGGGAATTCAATTGAAGGAGACACAGATACAAACAAAAGAACAGTAGAGATATGAGCATATAGACTGTAAAAGTTAAAAAAGAGACTGAAAATTCTCTGCAATGAGTATTAAAGACCTGTGTAGGGAAAATAGAAGTTCCATGGCCAGGATCCTCACCTGATCGTAATCTACTTGCCCACTATACACGTGCAATGATGTAATTCTTAGCCTACTGCACAGGCTTATGCTTGCATACCCATTGGCAATAAGCCATTATTGCCTGTGTTGCTATAAAAAGAGCTCCACCTGGTGCTAAGAGAGAGGCGAGCAGAGGCTGGAGTGGAAGCAGAGGCTGGAGTGGAAGCAGAGCCTGAGATGGACTTGCTACTTGCAGACTGCCCTGGAGGCAGATGGGACTCTAGCACTTGACCAGCCACTGTGAGAATAAAGCTTGGTATAAGCCCCTTTTTACCCACAATGTTCCAATGTTATTTTTCAGTTTCATGAATCCAGAGTGAAGTTGCCTGGAATTGAAAAAAACCTTGGCCCGGAGCTACAGCCTGATATAAAGAAACAGAAATTCTAGAACAGACACTTAGAAATCAGGACCAGTGCAAAAAATGATAGAAGATTAGGAAGTCACACCTAACCAACAAAAGGTAAAGAGACTTAAATTGTACCAGAGAAGATGAATTTCCCTGCTGTATTGGTTTCCTATAGCTGCTGTTACAAACTATCACAAATTTAGTTGCTTAATACAATATGAATTTATTATCTTACAGTTCTGGAGGTCTGAGTTTACTTGAAACCAAGGTGCTGGAAGGAATGCAGGCTGCATCTTTCTGGAGACTCTAGAGGAAAATCTGATTTTACCTTTTCCAGCTTTTAAAGGCTTTTAGTGACTCCTATCTTTTATTTTATCCCTTAGTTTCAGTATAGTGACTACAGTGTTTGCTGAGAGTTGGCTATGCTGATGCATGTGTCATGAACTCACTGGGGTCAACAGGGGAGGCAGTTGTAGAGATTATCAGAGGAGTTTGTTAAGGACGTGCAAACTCCTCTGGGTTCTCCAAGAAATGCTTCCTTTGCATTGAGACAATTTTTTTTATTAAGATATTGATATGCAATCTTATGAAGGTTTCACATGAGTAACATTGTAGTTTCAACATTCACCCATATTATCAAGTCCCCCCCTACACGTCATTACAATCACTGTCCATGCTATAGAGTCATTACTTGTCTTCTCTGTGCTATACTGCCTTTCCCATGACCTACCCATATTATGTGTGCTAATTATAATGCCCCTTAATCTTCTCCCTCCCTCCCCACCCACCCTCTCCTACCCTTCCCTATGGTAATCTCTAGTCCCTTCTTGGAGTCCGTGAGTCTGCTGCTGTTTTATTCCTTCAGTTTTGCTCTGTTGTTATACTCCACAAATGAGGGAAATCATTTGGCGCTTCTCTTTCTCTGCCTGGCTTATTTCACTGAGCATAATGCTGTCTAGTTCCATCCATGTTGTTGCAAATGGTAGAGTTTGTTTTCTTCTTATGGCTGAATAATATTCCATTGTGTATATGTACCACATCTTCTTTATCCATTCATCTACTGATGGACACTTGCTTCCATATCTTGGCTATTGTAAATAGTGCTGCAGTAAACATAGGGGTGCATATGTCTTTTTGAATCAGGGATCTTGTTTTCTTTGGGTAAATGCCTAGGAATGGAATTCCTGGGTCAAATGGCATTTCTATTTTTAGTTTTTTGAGGAACCTCCATATTGCTTTCCACAATGGTTGAACTAAGTCACATTCCCACCAACAGTGTAGGAGTTCCACTTTCTCTGCATTCTCGTCAGCATTTGTTGTTCCTTGTCTTTTGGATGTTGGCCATGCTAACTGGTGTGAGGTGTATCTCATTGTAGCTTTAATTTGCATTTCCCTGGTAATTAGCGAAATGGAGCATCTTTTCATATGTCTTTTAGCCATCTGAATTTCTTCTTTGGAGAAGTGTCTGTTCAGATCCTCCACCCATTTTTTAACTGGGTTATTTGCTTTTTGGGTGTCGAGGTATGTTAGTTCTTTATATATTTTAGATGTTAACCCCTTATCAGATATGTTGTTTACAAATATATTCTCCCATACTGTAGGATGCCTTTTTGTTTTACTGATGGTATCCTTTGCTTTCAGAAGTTTTTTATTCTCCCATACTGTAGGATGCCTTTTTGTTTTACTGATGGTATCCTTTGCTTTCAGAAGTTTTTTAGTTTGATGTAGTTCCATTCGTTAATTTTTGATGTTGTTTCCCTTGCTCGAGGAGATGGGTTCAGAAAAAAATTGCTCATGTTTATATTCAAGAGATTTTTGCTTGTGTTTTCTTCTATGAGTTTTATGGTCTCATTACTTACATTCAGATCTTTATTTCATTTCGAGTTTACTTTTGTGTATGGAATTAGACAATAATCCAGTTTCATTCTCTTATATATAGCTGTCTGGTTTTGCCAACATCAGTGGTTGAAGAGGCTGTCTTTTCCCCATTGTATATTCATGGCTCCATTATCATATATTAATTGACCATAGATGCATGAGTTTATATCTGGGCTCTTGATTCTGTTCATTGATCTGTGGGTCTGTTCTTGTGCCAGTACCAAATTGTCTTGATTACTGTGACTCTGCAGTAGAGCTTGAAGTCAGGGAGCATAATCCCCCCCCACTTTGTTCTTCCTTCTCAGGGTTGCATTGGCTATATGGATCTTTTTTGGCTCTTTATGAATTTTAGAACTCTTTGTCCTAGTTTGTTGGAGAATGCTGTTGGTATTTTGTTAGAGATTGCATTGAATCTGTTGATTGCTTTAGCAGGATGGCCATTTTGACAATATTAATTCTTCCTATCCATGAGCACAGGATGTGTTTCCATTTCTTGGTGTCTTCTTTAATTTATCTCATGAGTGTCTTGTAGTTTTCAGGGTATAGGTCTTTCATTTCCTTGGTTAGGTTTATTCCTAGGTATTTTATTCTTTTTGATGCAATTGTAAATAGATTTGTTTTCCTGATTTCTCTTTCTGCTAGTTCATCATTAGTATATAGGAATGCAACAGATTTCTGTGTATTAATTTTGTATCCTGCAACTTTGCTGAATTCAGTTACTAGTTCTAGTAGTTTTGGGATGGTTTCTTTAGGGTTTTTTATGTACAATATCATATCATCTGCAAACAGTGACAGTTTAACTTTTTCCTTACCAATCTGGATGCCTTTTATTTCTTTATGCGAGACGAAAAACTTTTGTAATGCATACATATTCCTAAGAAAAGTGGCTCATTATGTTTTCGTTAATGCTTGGTCATATCCTTTGTGAATTAGTTTCTTAAATAGTAACTATTTTGCAAACTGGAGTTACTGTGGAAATGTGAATTTTATATAAGTAAGGGAGCACTTATTTAGAGCATTAAAGGAAGAAATCTTTTGGGATATAGGGCACAATACTTCCTAACTAGTGGTTGATGTCTGAGTTGGAGATTGAGGATTATCTAGATGGACAGGAAAGACATATCAAAAATGTCAAAATAAACTTACTCCAAAGATTATCTTTGCTTAATTCATAATTTTTCCCTAAGCATGCCTGGTGGATGGAGCTTACCATACTTCTTTTGGACTATATCCTTCCCAAATGTGCTTTGATACAGTGTTTAAAATTCTGGCCTATGAAAATCTAATGGTAGAATGGAAAGGGGATGCATTTGTTTTGGTGTTCATTGGGTCAATGATTAAGATAATAACCACAGAAACCCTTATAAATTATTAGGTAATTTTCTTCAATATGGCTTCTGGTTATTCGCATTCTTTAGTATTAAAATTCTTCTTCAACGCCAAAGAAAATATTTTCTAGACTTCAGACTTGGCTGTTAAAATAATCTAAACATTTTTCTTGCTATCATTAAGATGTTAGATGATTTTGGATACCACTACAGAGTCTTATTTACAAACGGAGGCAGCTAGGATTATGGAGCATATATAAACAAAATCCATCTGGTATTTATGAGTTTGTGTTTATAAAAGCAATTCCCAGCTTATCAACTGATAATATTTTAAAAATTGATTTTGAGGTCTGTTGTTTTGAACCTGGAATACATTTCCCCTTAGAACCAAATATTTTATATCATGTCTAGGTTTCCACACCATTCCTAAAAAGTCCACAGATACCAATACTGTTTGAAAAATAGCTGTCATGTACAATGCTGCTTTCTGGACAAGTGAGATTGGTTGCCAACTGGGAATTCTGGGTATTTTCTTTCCATCACCTCCTGCAAATCATGCAATGAGAGACACTCTAGAAAGAAAACAAATTAATTAGAAGAGAGTGCTAAGGAACTCACCCTGAGCAAAGCACAGAGAAAGCAATTAAATAAGAATAAAGCAGTTTTAAGAAATAAATTGAGAGGAGTCTAGAATAGGTACAGGAGAAGAGAAAATAATAGAAAAATCAGACAAACAGTATTTGAAGAGAGAATTTCTGAGAATTTTTATGTGGAAGAACAAAATGTCAATACTTGCTATAATAACTTTGAATAATAAGGTAATTATAAACCAGTAATAAGTTCTAAGTGACAAATTATAAAATAGTGGCCATCAGTGTAATTCACTCTTGAAGCAGGGTTAATAAAGGGACCAATGGACTAGAATGAAAAACGAAAACAGATTCATCTGTATAATGGAAATTTGATATAATAATGGAATTGGCATTACATATTAGTACAGAAATGATGTAATAAATGGTTCTAAGTAGTTATATTGAAAAACATAGTCATATCCCCTAACTGTTCAAAAATAATTCCAGTATTATATACTGCTAGTAAATTTGCAAATTAATATGAACTCAAATTTGTATAGTAATATCAACCTGTGTTAAGTTTCTATTGCTGCTGTAACAAATTACCATAAATTAAGTAGCTTAAAACAACACAAATTTATTATCTTACAATTCTGGAAGTCATAAATTTGAAATGCGTCTCTCTGGGTTAAAATCATGGTGTCAGCAGCGCTGTTCCTTTCTGACCGCTTTAGGAAACAGTCTGTTTCTTTGTTTCTCTTGGCTTCTAGAGGCGGGGTGCATTCCCTGGCCCCATTCCTCCATCTGCAAATTCAAACACATTGAGCTGTGTCCTTTGCACACCACCTCCTCTCAGGTTCTTCCTCTTGTTCTTCTGCCTCCCTCTTTTCCTAACAAGGATTGGGCTTGCCTGAATAACTCGGGATAATCCCTTCATCTCAAAGGCAGGTGAATAACAACCTTAATTACCCTTTGTCTGTATGCAAACAAACACATTCACAAATTCTGGGCATTAGGACATGGATTTCTTTGAGGGACTATTCTTCTGCCTACCACAGGAATTATCTAGTAAAGCTGAACTTGTTTCTGCCTAATGACTCTGCAGTTTCGTTTCTAGGCACAGTCCTTTCAGAAAATCATTGCACATCTTCAAAGGAATTTATATGAGAGTTGTGGCATTATTTGATGGCTAGACACTTCAATTATTTCCAATTTTTATCAGCAGAAGCAGGGATAAATTGTGGTCTCTGAGTACAATAAAATATTATATAATAGCTCAAAACAATGAAATAGAGGCTAAAGGTGTCAACGTGGACATTTCCCAATAACAATATCTTGTAGGAACCCATACTTTGATACCATTTATATAAAGTTTAACGACCTGCAAACTACCATTTTACTAATGGATACACATGTAAGGTATAAATAATCCTTACTTAAACTATGATGTTTTTAGACTCTTTAGCCTTTCACTTTTGGTTTATGCCCACTCATAAACATATAATCCTTTTCTATAGCAGGGATTGGTAAATTATGGCACTGTGGGCATACCATCCTTTTTATGAATAAAGTTTTATTGTAATACAAGCTACCCATCATTTTGTAAATAAAGTTGTATGGGATTAGATCCATGCTCTTTAGTTCACGTATTATACAAGCTTGCTTCATGCTACAATGTTAGAACTGAGTAGTTGCAACAGAGACTGGATGGCCTTCAGATCTAAAATATTTACTGCTGGTGCTTTAAGAAAAAAGCATGTCAGTCTAATTAATACAGGTTTTGTTACATCACTTGTTCAGTCCCTGGCATTGAGTTGGTCCCCAGAGATAAAATGGTGCTTAGAGGATTTAAGGAACTTAAACTAATAGACATAAAATAAATTCAAGGAAGTAGTTTATACTCCAGGAAGGAAGTTGTTTACAAAACACAATGAAGTGGGAGACAATTTTTGTAGA
This sequence comes from Smutsia gigantea, assembly GCA_032199065.1. Taxonomy (NCBI): domain Eukaryota; kingdom Metazoa; phylum Chordata; class Mammalia; order Pholidota; family Manidae; genus Smutsia; species Smutsia gigantea. The sequence continues at coordinate 322,604 of JAVSCE010015763.1, read as the reverse complement.
AGTTGAAACTACAAATAAATGAGGAATAATGTATTAAGTGCCTAGCTCAAAATAGGATTTCAATGCTGTGAGTTTACTATTTTATCTCTATTCATGTGTTTGATTCTCATCATCCTTGGTTACAGCATGAATGAGACTAAAAAAATAGAAGAAAAAAATGCAGAAAAAGAACATTTAGAAGAGGATAAAGTTCAAAGTGTATTGAATAATGAAAGACAAAGAATGCTTATTTTTACTTTATTACAAGTTAATTCAATCAGCAAAATGATTATTTTTTAATATTTTCTAAAAAAAATCTCATTGAAGATGTAAAGCAGCCATTTTTTACCAGTAAAATAGCCATTTGACTTCCCTACTGCTAACTATAAAGTGAGTAAGGTTTCCCAAATTATTTGGCTTGAGTTAATATTTGCTAGAACGTACGTGCCTGTAAATTGTAAAGATGGTTTATTTATAGTATGCAAATAGGTTTTTTGAAACAGATCCTCTTTCTATGAGAAAACACATGTTTTCTTTAATGGATTCTTCAGATTTAAAAAAGTGTAAGTAAATTGTCATCATAGTCATTAACCATTGTTTATTTACTGAGTTCCCAAGGCCTGTTCAATTCTCTGCAGAACATGTTTAGCTCTGCTACTTGGTCAATCATGATTCCCAAAATGTCCACTGAAGTTGTTTTGACTCATATTATCTTTTGAGAGAACAAACACTTTTATCTGTCTCTAGAATAATAGTTTATATGTGCTGGGAAAGAACTGGGTTCAGAGACACAGGGAAGTCAGAGTGAAAGCTGAGGAAGGAATTAATTAAAGTGAGAGTAGCAGAGAATGGCAGCGGCCTTGCAGGCAGTACAGAGCAAGGAAGAACAGAGGCAGGAAAGGGAAGCTTAAGGAACTCCTGCTCAGCATGGGGTAAATCCCTTGACAACTCGTAAAGCCAGGGTCACCTGGAGTCCAGTGTCCACTTGAATTTGCATGGCATGGGAACTAAACCTCTACTACCCCTGGATTTGGAGGAGCCGTAGAGCACTGGATGGAGTGAGATTACATTCTGAGAACTTCCCAAAGGCAAAGAAAGGAGATTTTCAGGCAGGCTACTAAAGGGCAAGATTGCACAGCTGCAGTCCTATCTGGGTCACCCAGGTGACGGGAACTTGCAAGCCCAAATCAAAGATCTCAGTAGCCCCTCCCTACTTGTCTGAAGTAAGACAGACACAGAGTGACACACTCAGAGAAAGGGGAGTGTGGACAACCTCACGGAGGAGCCGCCCTTAGGGGTTTATGGTTTTGGGTTTTGTAGGGCCTTTTGGGTAGGGGTCAGCATAAGGCATGATGTATACAGGTGATTCCTAATTTCTTTTTAAGTTTTATCTTAAGAATAGTGTTATTTAGATGACTGTGCTGGTCCAGATCTCCTCATTCTTTATCCACATAGGTTTATTTACACTTTGGAGGTCAATCTCCTGTCCTGGTTACAAAGTTACTTAATTTGTTAAGGGGCTGGAAGAAGAGGAAGAATAGCACATAGATTAAATTAAAGAATAAAATGGCCTTTTTCACAGGTTAAGTAGATTTTAGAAGGGCATGACCCTGTCCCATGTCCCTGCCCTGCTTCATGGGGTAAGACAGATAGGTTCTTCAATGATGCTCTTTGGCCTTGGAGGCCTGTTCTAACTGGTACAGTGAAGACATGGGCTGCGCTCTGATGTTTGTTTTTTTTTATCTGGGGAATTGTTTTTCACCTGGGGAGTATCTGGACATTCCAAGTCACTCCTGGCCTTTGAAACTTCAACTAATTAACTAATTAACTCTGTGAGTCCTTTCTGGCTCTCTGGTTTTATTTGATTAACTCTTTGAGTCCCTCTTAGTGGGCTTTACTGGCTTTACTCTCTCTCCATCCCACTCATGTCTGTCTTTCTGCCTAACAACACCTATGCATCTGAAGAACTTGGCATGACCCTTGCTAACTTACAAGGGCACATTAGTTTTCACACTGTGTGATGAGGGTGATGTGCTGTATTTGAAAATGGACAGCAAACAAATAAAGCACTACAGAGATGAGAGGTGGTGTTGCCACATAATTTCATGAGAAACACATAGACTTCCTGCACAGGGATGAGATGCGGGGATTTTCAACCAAACATCATTTGCACTGCCACTGGCTCAGTAAGTGGGAGAAAGGCTTGGATACACTTAATCAAATTAAAGATGCAAAGTATTAAAGCTGAGCTCCTTAGAAACTTTTGTTTGTGTGCTCACTCTCATGCTTCCAGGGTAAAAACAATCAAGAATCAATATGAAAACGCATCAAGGGGTAAATGAATCAGAGTATGGTCTGATTCAGTGATTCTAGTATAGATAAGATCTTGGTACTGTTGGAGCACGTATGTGCAGCAGAGGCATGTGAGGTGTACCCCTGGGCATGATACTCAAGGCCTTCACAAGCTGGTCCCTGGCATCTCTTTTCAGTTTCTTTGCAATATCCTTCTGTATTCCATAATCTTCACCATTTCTGACCAAGTCATGCATTTTTAGACATCTTTGTTTAGCCTAAAATATCTTCAATCTTTTCCTCACAATTCAAGTCTACTTGCCATAGTAATCCTTAATCAGCACTAGGAAATCCTGATGGCTTTTCTAGTTTCATTTTGGAAATCATACTTACCTTCCCATCTCCTTATCACATTTTTTTAAATCTCTGTTTGTATAAATTCATTTCACTTTGAATTACAGTTATTTTTGTTTCTTATTCTTTTACTTGATGGGCAGATTCCTTGAAATCATCCTTTACGTCTCTGGTCTTCAGAGCCTGTCAGGGCCTGCCCCAAAGCTTTGTACACACTGAGGATTGATAAATGATTGTGAAATGGAATTGAAATCAGACTTTCCTGAATAAAGTCCATTACCTGTGGAAGGTATTGAGACCCATCAGCTTTGCAAATTGCCTGAACTGTTGGGGTAGGCTCTCTATATCCTTGTGTCTTTGATGGTTCCAGTGGAAAGGGACTTTGTAAAGACTGCTTTATAATTAAAAATGATCAGGCTGGCATTGGGTATTAGAAGACCTATAACCTAATAATCTTGGTTACATCCTTGGTAAAGGAATTTCTTACTAAAAACAGCAGCAGGCACCGTATTCCAGAAGCATGTGGCCTTCTGAAATGAAACCTCTTTTAAAACATTTGCCTAGGGCAAAAAATTTTCACACCACAAATTGTGGAAAATTTTTTTAGATATATTTGAAGAAACATATGCATTGAGCCTCTACTATGAGTAGGACAGTGCTTTGGGCTCTAAGTGACATTTGATGTAAGTGAAAACATAAATGTAAGTGAATACTCATTTATTTAGAAATTGGGTATCAAATTATCTCTTGTGATTTATAGCAATGAAAGTTAATTCATCTGAATAGATTCTTTCATATGTCTTTAATGTCTGTATCACTTTCTTCTTATTTAGAATTTTTCTTTTAAATTTTTATACATTTCTTCTACATAAATATACACTTAATTTCCTTTAAAATATGACTTATTACAAACTAGTATCTAAAAATATTTTTTTCCTTTATTGTTTCATGTTGTTTTTTCTTAACTTAAAAAAATTAATGAACTGAGGAAGTGAAGAAATTTGCACTAAGGAGGTAAATAAGAGGACAAAGTTACGCTAGGCATATGAAATTAACTTTATGAGAACCTAGCAATGTGGAATTAATAAAAGGGAACTTTTTAAAAATAAGATCTTTACAGATTAAATAAACTACAAAGGGAAGCAAATATAGAACTGAAAGGAAACAATAAAGGAAAATGGAAAATAGAAAATATGGGCTGTAAAAATAGTGATTAAAATAGCAAACAAAGGTGGTAAAGAGTCTTTTGAAGGATAAAAGATAAAGAAACATTGGCACTCAGAAATTTTTTAAATGGCAAAACATTCATTTAAATACTTAACAGCCAACTATAGCTTCCTGAAATTGTGTCAATTTATAAACATTCATTTATGCATTTATTCATTTACCAAATACTTTGTTAATGCGATTTTTTTCAGTTTTGTTTAATTCGTCTATTGTATATTTCAGGTTTCAGAGGTGATAACAACTAGTTGTAAAAATGATACCTAGTTGTAACAATGTAGTGAAGTAATTAAAATATAATTTCTATAAACAACATTTTGTAATAGAATGGTGACAGTATATTCTTTTCCTTTAAAAAGGAGTCAGTAATTTTATTCTTGGGGAATTCTTTCATAGATAATGGACATTTCCTATAATAAATATTTCAGCCTTCATAAAGCTGTCAAAAATAAAATTAATTTAGTTTTCAGGTAATATCATTCAATAAAGTTTAGTACAAAGAAATATTTTTGTAAGAGGAGGCAAATGAAAAGATTCATAACTTTAGCTGTCATTTTAAAAAGTGAATAAAAATACTCCGTGTTTTATAAATTAGCTTCCTTCTCTTGGGATTAAAGATGGCGGCATGAGAGGTGAGACAGAGGCTTCCTCCTAAAACCTCATATAATATGAAAATAAAGGTACTACAACTACTCTTGAAAGAGCAACGGGAAAGAGGACGGCAACAAACTGCATACACCTGGAGACAAGAGCAGCCCTCACAGAAAAGGGTAACATACTAAAGCTGTGGTCCTGCGGGATCCAAGCCCTTCCCCCACCCCAGCTCACCAGCAGGAGGAACAGGAACGGAGCAGGGAGGGAGTGGAGATGTGGGACTGCTGAATACCTAACTCTGGAGATCTGCTCTGGGAGCACAAACCTACATTTCATGGTGCTTGCATGATACTCTTGTAATTAGGGGGTTGGAAAGCTAAGACAGGCAGAATTCCTGAAGAGACTAAGATTCCAGCTGCTTGTGAAAGCAGAGATCCATACCCAGCTGCTCAGGGACAAAAGAAAGTGGGCAGTCTGAGAGACCTCCTAACAAAGAAGCCCTTAGCAAGAGGGCTGCTAAAGATGCAAGGATTGCACAGAGTTTACTGCTCAGGAGAAAGGACAAGCAGACAAAATTGTCCAGGTGCACTCTGCCCAGCAGGGTGGGAGCTTTCACGATCTTCAGGTGCTCCAGCTCCCTGGCTGCCTACACAGCTCCAAGAACCCCTTCTGTGACGGGCAGACTAGTGCACCTTTCTTCTGACCAGCCCCACCGGGCTTGCAAACCGGGAAATCCTTCCCTGGTGTTAGGCCAGCCAGAGGGAAGATCTGTCTACAGCAACTAAAAACGCAAAGCACAGAGGCTTATACCTGTGTGCTCAGCCCACCGGTTCAGGCAGTGCAGACAGGCATAGCAGCCAGGAACCAGAAACAGCCCTTTCCTCCCCAGAGGCACCAATACCACTCCCCTACAATCCCCGCATTGCTTCAGGGGCTGAGCAGCTCCAGAGAGTAGAGTTTCTGGGCACTAGAGGGTGCCACACACAAATATGAAATGCCAAAGGAACCTGGTCCAGAGTAAAATTATGAACACAACTCCTGAGAAAGATTTAAATGATATGGACCTTATGACTCTCCTTGAAAGGGAGTTCAAAATAAAAATCACTAACATGCTCATGGAAGTATGGAAAGATATTCAAGAACTCAGGAATGAATTCTGGTCAGAGATCCAATCATTGAAGAACACAATGGATGGTATTAAAAGCAGATTGGATACAGTGGAGGAGACAATAAATGAAATAGAAACTAGAGAAGAGGAATACAAAGAAGCTGAGGCACAGAGAGAAAAAAGGATCTCTAAGAATGAAAGAATATTGAGAGAACTGTGTGACCAATCCAGACAGAACAATATTCGCATTATAGGGGCACCAGAGGAAGAAGAGAGAGAAAAAGGGATAGAAAGTGTCTTTGAGGAGGTGATTGCTGAAAACTTCCCCAATCTGGGGAAGGAGATAGTCTCTCAGGCCATGGAGGTGCACAGATCTTCCAACACAAGGGACCCAAGGAAGACAACATCAAGACATATAGTAATTAAAATGGCAAAGACCAAGGTTAAGGACAGACTATTAAAAGCAGCCAGAGAGAGAAATAAGATCACATACAAAGGAAAACCCATCAGGCTATCAACAGACTTCTCAGCAGAAACCTTATAGGCCAGAAGGGAGTCGCATGATGTATTTAATGCAATGAAGTAGAAGGGCCTTGAACCAAGATTACTTTATCCGGCAAGATTATCATTTAAATGTGAAGGAGAGATTAAACAATTCCCAGATAAGCAAAAGCTGAGAGAATTTGGCTCCCACAAACCATCTCTACAGTGTATTTTGGAGGGACTGTTATAGATGGAAGTGTTCATACGGTTTAATAGCTGTCGCCAGAGGTAATAAAACCACTGTAAAGAAAATAGAACAGCTAATTATTAAGCAAATGCAAAATTAAATTATCTATCCCCAAAGTCAATCAAGGGATAGACAAACAGTACAGAATATGATACCTAATATATAAAGAATGGAGTAGAAAGAAAAAGGGAGAAGGAAACAAACAAAAAAAGAACCTTTAGATTGTGTTTATAATAGCAATTAAGTTAGTTGTTAGACTTTTAGATAGTAGGGAAGTTTTAACCTTGAACCTTTGGTAACCATGAATCTGAAGCCTGCAATGCCAATAAGTACATACCTATCCATGATCACCCTAAATGTAAATGGACTGAAGGTACCAGTCAAAAGACATAGAGTCACTGAATGGATAAAAAAACAAGACCCATCTATATGCTGCCTTCAAGAGATTCACTTTAAACCCAAACACATACACAGACTAAAAGTGAAGGGATGGAAAAAGATATTTCAGGCAAACAACAAAGAGAAAAAAGCAGGGGTTGCAGTACTTGTATCAGACAAAATGGACTTCAAAACGAAGAAAGTAGCAAGAGATAAAGAAGGACATTACATAATGATAAAGGAGTCAGTCCAACAAGAGGATATAACCATTATAAATATAAATGCACCGAACACAGGAGCGCCAGCATATGTGAAACAAATACTAACAGAATTAAAGGAGGAAATAGACAGCAATGCATTCATCTTAGGTGACTTCAACACCCCACTCACTCCAAAGGATAGATCAACCAGACAGAGAATAAGTAAAGACACAGAGGCACTGAATAACACACTAGAACAGATGGACCTAGCAGACATCTACAGAACTCTACACCCAAAAGCAACAGGATACACATTCTTCTCAAGTGCACAAGGAACATTTTCCAGAATAGACCACATACTAGGCCACAAAAAGGACCTCAGTAAAGTCAAAAATATTGAAATTCTACCAGCCAACTTCTCAGATAACAAAGGTATAAAACTAGAGATAAATCTTAGAAAGAAAACAAAAAGACGCACAAATACATGGAGACTTAACAACATTCTCCTAATTAATCAGTGGGTTAACAACCAAATCAAAACAGAAATCAAAGAATATATGGAGACTAATGACAACAACAACACAAAGCACAACTTCGGTGGGATACAGCAAAGGCAGTTCTCAGAGGAAAGTATATTGCAATCCAGGCCTATTTAAAGAAGGAAGAACATTCCCAAATGAATAGTCTAAAGACACAATTACTGAAATTGGAAAGAGAAGAACAAATGAGGCCCAAAATCACCAGAAGGAGGGACATAATAAAGATCAGCGAAGAAATAAATAAAATTGAGAAGAACAAAACAATAGAAAAAATCAATAAAACCAAGAGCTGGTTCTTTGAAAAAATAAACAAAATAGATAAACCCCTAGCCAGACTTATTAAGAGAAAAAGAGAATCTACATACATAAACACAATCAGAAATGAGAAAGGAAAAATCATGACAGACCCAACAGAAATACAAAGAATTATAAGAGAATATTATGAGACTCCATTTGCTAACAAGCTGGAAAACCTAGAAGAAATGGACAACTTCCTAGAAAATACAACCTTCCAAGACTGACCAAGCAAGAAACAGAAAACTAAACAGACCAATCACCAGCAACAAAATTGAATCAGTAATCAAAAAACTACCCAAGAACAAAATCCCCAGACCATATGGATTCACCTCTGAATTCTACCAGACATATAGAGAATAAATAACACCCATTCTCCTTAAAGTTTTTCAAAAAAAAGAAGAGGAGTGAATACTTCCAAACTCATTCTATGAAGCCAGCATCACTCTAATACCAAAACCAGGCAAAGACCTCACCAAAAAAGAAAATTACAGACCAATATCCCTGATGAATGTAGATCCAAAAATACTCAACAAAATATTAGCAAACCACATTCAAAAATACATCAAGAGGATCATACACCATGATCAAGTGGGATTCATCCCAGGGATGCAAGGATGGTACAACATTCGAAAATCCATCAACATCATCCATCACATCAACAAAAAGAAGAACAAAAACCACATGATCATCTCCATAGATGCTGAAAAAGCATATGACAAAATTCAGCATCCATTCATGATTAAAACTCTCAAGAAAATGGGTATAGAGGGCAAGTACCTCAACATCATAAAGGCCATATATGACAAACCCACAGCTAACATCATACTTAACAGCAAGAAGCTAAAAGCTTTTCATCTAAGATCGGGAACAAGACAGGGATGCCCACTCTCTCCACTGTTATTCAACATAGTACTGGAGGTCCTAGCCATGGCAATCAGACAAAACAAAGACATACAAGGCATCCAGATTGGTAAAGAAGAAGTCAAATTGTCATTATTTGCAGATGACATGATACTGTACATAGAAAACCCTAAAGACGCCACTCCAAAACTACTAGACCTAATATCTGTATTCAGCAAAGTTGCAAGATACAAAATTAACACACAGAAATCTGTTGCTTTCCTATACACTAACAATGAACTAACAGAAAGAGAAATCAAAAAAACAATTCCATTTACAATTGCATCAAAAATAATAAAATACCTAGGAATAAACCTAACAAAGGAAGTGAAAGACCTGTACTCTGAAAACTACAAGACACTCCTAAGAGAAATGAAAGAGGACACTAACAAATGGAAATGCATCCCATGCTCTTGGCTAGGAAGAATCAATATTGTCAAAATGGCTATACTACCTAAAGCAATGTACAGATTCAACGCAATTCCTATCAAACTACCAACAGCTTTCTTCAATGAACTGGAACAAATAATTCTAAAATTCATATGGAACCACAAAAGGTCCCAAATAGCCAGAGCAATCCTGAGAAGGAGAAATAAAACAGGGGGAATTACGTTCCCTGATTTCAAGCTCTACTCCAACGCCACAGTAATCAAGACAATTTGGTATTGGCACAAAAACAGAGCCACAGACCAGTGGAACAGAATAGAAAGTCCAAACATTAACCCAAACATATGCAGTCAATTAATATTTCATAAAGGAGCCTTGGATATACAATGGGGAGATGACAGCCTCTTCAGCAGCTGGTGTTGGAAAAACTGGACAGCTACATGTAAGAGAATGAAACTGGACTACTGTCTAACCCCATACACAAAGGTAACCTCAAGGTGGATCAAAGACCTGAATGTAAGTCATGAAACCATAAAACTCTTAGAAAAAAACATAGGCAAAAATCTCTTGGACATAAGCATGAGCGACTTCTTCATGAACATATCTCCCCGGGCAAGGGAAACAAAAGCAAAAATGAACAAGTGGGACTATATCAAGCTGAAAAGCTTCTGTACAGCAAAGGACACCATCAGTAGAACAAAAAGACATCCTACAGTATGGGAGAATATATTCATAAATGACGTATCCGATAAGGGGTTGACATCCAAAATATATAAAGAACTCACGCACCTCAACAAACGAAAAGCAAATAATCCAATTAAGAAATGGGCAGAGGACATTAATAGACACTTCTCTAAAGAAGAAATTCAGATGGCCAAAAGGCACATGAAAAGATGCTCCACATCAGAGAAATGCAGATTAAAACCGCAATGAGATATCACCTCACACCAGTGAGGATGGCCAACATCCAAAACACAAACAACAACAAATTGGCGAGGATGTGGAGAAAAGGCAACCCTCCTACACTGCTGGTGGGACTGCAAATTAGTTCAACAAGTGTGGAAAGCAGTATGGAGGTTCCTCAAAAAACTCAAAATTGAAATACCGTTTGACCCAGGAGTCCCACTCCTAGGAATTTACTCTAAGACTACAGCAGCCCAGTTTGAAAAAGACATATGCACCCCTATGTTTATCGCAGCACTATTCACAATAGCCAAGAAATGGAAGCAACCTAAGTGTCCATCAGTAGATGAATGGATAAAGAAGAGGTGGTACATATACACAATGGAATATTATTCAGCCATAAGAATAAAACAAATCCTACCATTTGCAACAACATGGATGGAGCTAGAGGGTATTATGCTCAGTGAAATAAGCCAAGCCGAAAAAACAAGTATCAAATGATTTCACTCATATGTGGAGTATAAGAACAAAGAAAAAAACTGAAGGAACAAAACAGCAGCAGACTCACAGAACCCAAGAACGGACTAATAGTTACCAAAGGGAAAGGGACTGGGGAAGATGGGTGGGAAGGGAGGGATAAGAGGGAAAAAGGGGGATTACATTAGCAGATGTCATGTTGGGGTGGCATGGGGAGGGCTGTACAACTGAGAGAAGACAAATTGTGATTCTATAGCATCTCCCTACGCTGATGGACAGTGACTCTATTGGGGTTGGTGGGGGGGACCTGATGAAGGGGTAGTTTAATAACCATAATATTGCACATGTAATTGTAGATTAATGATACCAAAATAAATTATTAAAAAATAAGTAAAAAAATTAATTAACTTCTCTCTCCTCATATTTGGGGAAAGAATACAATTTAATGTAAATAACACAAAATTAGCTTTCCCACCTCAGATATACTGTTGTTCACAGTTGTGGCATATGTGAAGCTCATTTTAAGGCTAATATCAGTGTTTGACTCCATCAGAAGAGTAGAACAAAGTGTTGATGAAACAAATCTGAGTCTGTTGGACGTACACGGTAGGGGAGGACCCCAGGGTGATAGATTCTTAGCAAGGCCTCTGAAGAGAATTCCCAGGAAAAAGTATACAGGTCTTTCGGTGATTTTTAAGGCAGATGTTAAAAGGCAGGTAACGGGTTGGGCAGAGTTCATAACAAAATTAGCTGTGGACATGATAAGGAGAGGGTTTTGGAGTTATTAGGCTTCATGAGTGAACTATTTTGGTGCATAGATTTATCTTCCAGGGCAAGTATTTCCTGTAGCAAGCAGCTAAGTTGCTTTTGCCCAGTTCTAGTTTTGTTTAGCATAGAAACAAGAAAGTATATTCAGTCCTCATTTTTTTTTTAGCCCAGGAATAGTACATTATGTTGGTTTTATGTCTCACTGTAACTAACTTAAATTTAATTCAAAGACAGCATACAGGCAGGCATTTTTCTTTTAGGATATGCATGCTTCTAGACCTAGATCTTCCCTTCACCATGAAGTGATCTCAAGTGACTCCTGTGCTTCTCTAATTCTTTTGGTCCTTACAGTGTTGTTATATTTGATGTCCTTTTTAGATAGTCAACCTTCTGTTGTTTTATTCACTTGTTCAGTTGGTGTCTTGTTTCCATCACGGTGCTAAGTGCCAGGAACATAAAGTTGGGTAAGTACAATGTTGGATGAGACAGGCATGCAAACAAAAATGTGCAAGAATTTATAGCTTGTGCTGTTAACCATTATGCAGAGGATACACAAAGAGGGGGCAGAGTGGTTGGGCAAAGTTTATATAGAAGCTAACCCTTAATGTGAGTTTCAAAGAACATGGAGAAAGAGAAGGAGAGAAAGGAAGGAAATTGTAGATTGAAGGAAAATGTGTGAAAGTTTGGGAAACTACCTGCTAATCAGAATGACAACTTTAAAATATAAGTAATTATTTATATAGGGATAGTTCATTCTTGCTCACATTTTCTTTTGAATACAGGTCTTACTTCCCTAATCAAACTAAAAAGATCTCGTGTATAGGAAATCTTTTTCCATCCCTGTCACCTAGCTCTGTATCTAGAGAAAGTGCAATGAATACTTTATTTATATATGGTAACTGAGAAGACTAGAAGGAAAAATATTGTGGATTGGATTATGGAACCAGTTTAACAAATTCCTGTTATTTTAACAGGACTTTCAGTAAGTTGAATATACTTGGGTGATTCCTGTAGAAACTCAAGCAAGTAGCTCTCCTAAATTCTACAATTTATGGTTGTTTGCAACATTCAGGGCCAGATTACTAATATCACTATTGTTATTAATGACTCATAAGAGTGTTTGATGCTTTTGCTCAGTAGTTTTGTGTGGAATGAATGGATGCATATGTATAGCACATTAATAATACCAAGAGTGAGGGGAAGTCAGCTGAGGTTTGAGGGAACTTTTCTTTATGCATTAAAAAGCCATATGAGGTATGCTCTCCTTTCCAGTGGTTTGTAATGACGGTATGTTGCGGTCATGCTGAAATTCTGGCAACTGAATGGTTTCAATGAGGGTACAATAGCATAAAGACTAAAAATCCGTCAACTAACAATGGCTGTACAAGAGGATATCGATAGGCTGGGCTCTAGATGACTTTGTTGGCAGTGGAGCCAATTCTGGGCTTCCTAGCTTCTGATGTCTCCTTATGGAAAATTATAAAATTGCTTAAATGACTGCTTTCCAGGTCCTAAAAATATTGCAGGGAAAAGCATTCCTTACTGAAATAATCCCAGTATATGGCTCCTGTGAAATCTTCAATGAATATTTGTGTAATGACTGTTTGACTCAGAGGGGCTGGTGGGTCACTGGGGCCACACTAAATTGTATTAGCCTGCCTGGCCTGCCATAACAGAACACCCCGGACTGAGGAGCTTAAACAACAGAAATTTATTTTCTAACAATTGTGGAGGCTGGAGGTCCAGGATCGAGGTGTTAGTAAGTTTGGTTTCTCTTGAGACCTCCCTCCTTTGCTTATAGATGGTCACCTTCTTGCTCTGTCCTCACATGGATTTTTGTCTGTGAAGGGGCATTCCTGGTGTCTCTCTGTGTATCCTCCTAATCTCCCCTTTTATAAGGAAACCAGTCAGACTGGATTAGGGCCCATCTTAATGGCTTCGTTGTCACTTAATTACCTCTTTAAAGGCCCTGTCTCCAGGTACTGTCATATTCTGAGGTACCAGATGTTAGAGCTTCAACCATATAATAATTTGGGGGTCACAGTTTGTTCCATAACATAAATATTATGTCTTAGTTACTGTAACTGCTTGTTTATGTCTTTATATGGTCTTTGGAATCAGAGTGTTTAAAAAAAATTAGTTCTTATATTCATTGGGATACTTTAGATATGTGGACCCATTTAGGAAAAATTAATACCTTATGCTAGAAATCTTATATAAGAACAAAAAGGTTTTTCTTTTGATGAAGTATTTTCCACCTCTCAGGAATATTCTAAAGTTTTCTTCTTAGTTTTTCACTTTTCTTGCCAATCATTATGTAGCTATATTATCTTTGAACATATTGTATATATTCTCTTACATTATGCTCTTTAAATGGTTGTGCTTTGTGTCAAAAGCTGTTTATATTTGTACCAGACCTCTTATAGTTTGTAATAATTTTGATTTTGATCTCTCGAATTTTCAATTACTACAATGCTGTCATCTGCAAGTAATGCTAATGTTGCCTCTTTTCCTCCAAGTTGTATAACAGGTTTCTTTCTTTTTTGTCTAAACATGTTGGCTAGAAGTTAGCTAGAAGCCATTTATCTTCTGGTGTTTTCTTTTAAGCTTGATGATGGATTTGTATTTATAAATAACTAGAAAACATCCATCTGTTGTTATTTTACAAATGATTTTAATCCAGAATAAATATTAAAATTTATCAAATGTTCTTTCAGCGACTATGGCAGTTATGTATCAGTATGGGCCCAGATCTCATGCAGTCTTTCTGTGTTCAGACTTTGTATTAGTGGGTAGAGCTATTCAGTTCTTACAAATGGACAGACAGTATGGTTCTGCCTCTTGGGCTCTTGTGGAGAGCAGTGTCCTGTTCCCTGCTATGTGTGTGGTAGATTTGACTTCCATACCTATACAGTCACTGAAGTACCATCTCTACTAAATATATATGATTAAAGCTCCATCTGGGTTAGAATACTTTAGTCTCTGCTATTTCTCTGAGTTTCCTCTGCTTCTGCAACATGAATACTTTAATTTTTGACTACCTTTAATATTTAAAATATAGTTTATCCACTATTTCTATTTTGGTGTAGAAGGACAGCTACCCGAGTGAGGGGCTTCTTCATCTTGACCCATGTATCCTGATCTATGTACATTGCTAAGTTACTGAGTCAGTCTCCTCTCACCCAAAGGTGGGCAGCCCTAGTCTACCAAGAATTTTGAAACAAAATTTTCTCTCTTTAGTCACAGCATGTGTAATAGTGACAAGTGCCTAAGTTTGGAGACCAAAAAGACTTGAGAATGAGTCCAACACTGCAATTCACTTGCTTGGTAATCTACTTTAGGACAAATTATTTAACTCTCCTGATAACAAGTTTACAAAATGAAAATGATGATAACTACCATTGGCTTAAGGACTAAATAAGTGTAAATACCTCCCAAATGGTAGAGGTTCAATACATTTTGTCATACTTTGTTTCCAAAGAAAAATTAATTGGAGTACATATGATAGGTAATTACATTTTAATATATAACCATTTCATGTTCTTAGACAAGTGGAGAACTTTTTAAAATGGGACAATGATTAAGAATAATATTACTACTTATAGGTCATAAGTTTACTCCTGATACATCTTACTTATTTTGGATAATATCCCTTGTCATGTTTTTTAAGCAGAAAATTTAATTTAATATTTTGGGAGGGAGTGAAGTTATTATAAAAATATCTGACTAATGATATTAGTAATAGAATTATCATATCCAATAAATATAGGCACTTCAGAAATTATTTCTTCTAGAATGCAGACATTTTAGACTAAATGATCCCCAAAGCTCCTTTACTTCTAACATTTTGTGATACTTCTATGATAATCTAATCCATTCTCTTCCCTTTAAATAGAAGGAAACTGAGTTCCAAAGAATACAGGTTGGACAAGACCACATACAGTAGTTTGTTACTAGCAGAACCAGACTGGAGGACAGGGTTCTTAACTCCCCAGCACACAATGAGGTTTCTTAGAACCAACCATTCTACTGAAGATAGGGAACCCAAAATATTTGTCTACCAAAGAATTGCCTGAACTTTCCATCACGGCATGGCAACAGTCAACATATTTGTTGGAATTGTCTGTTCTATTTCTTGACATAGGTATGCTACAATTTATAATTCTATGGTCATTTTTATTCAAGGATGGGTGGGTGGATGAATAGATAGATCCCTGTCATTTGAGGACCACTTTCACAGAAAAATCTGAACAATTTGATTATGATCAAGATAAAATAAATAGTGAACTAAACATCAAATAATCACATTACATACCATTCATTTTTTTGTTGATACATTTTTTCTTGAAGTATAGTTGGTATACAATATCATATTGGTTTCAAGTATACAATACAGTAACTCAACAGTTATATACGTTATTAAATCCTGACCCCAACTAGTGCAGAAAGATGTTACAAAACTGTTGACTATATCCTCTATGCTGTGCTTTCATCCCTGTGACTAATTTATATTATGATTGAGATTTTGTACCTCTTTATCCCCTTTACCTATTTCACTCACCCACCCCAACCCCTCCCCAGTGGTAACCACCAGTCACTTCTCAGTGTCTATGAGTCTGTTGCTGTTTTGTTCGTTTTGTTTTGTTTTTAGATTCCACATAAAAGTGAAATTATATGTTATTTGTCTTTCTTTGACTTATTTAACTTAGCATGACACCCTCTCTATTCATGTTATCACAAATGGCAGGATTTCTTTCTTTTTTATGGCTGAATAATATTCCACTGTGTTTATGTACCACATCTTCTTTATTCATTCATCTATTGATGGACACTTTGGTTGCTTCCATATCTTGGCTATTGTAAATAATGTGGCATAAACATAGGGGCACATACATCTTTTTGAATCATAGATTTTGTTTTCTTTGGGTAAATTCCTTGAAGTGGAATTCCTGGGTTGTATGTTATTTCTATTTACATTTTTGAGGAATCTCCATGCTGCTTTCTTTCCGTAGTGGCTGCACCAATTTAAATTCTTACCAACAGTGTAGGAGGATTCTCTTTTCTCCACATCCTTGCCAACATTTGTTATTTCTTGTAGTATCATGTTAATTGCAAATAGTGACCCTTTTACTTCTTCCTTACCAGTTTGGATACCTTTTATCTCTTAATCTTTTATGATTGCTGTGCCTGGGACCTCCAGTATTGTTGAATAAAAGTGGTGAGAGTGAACATCCTTGTCTTGTTCCTGATCTTAGAGGAAAAGCTTTCAGCTTTTTGCCATTGAGTATGAGGTTAGCTACATGTTTATTGTATATGGCTTTTATTATATTGAGGTATGTTCCCTTTATACCCATTTTGTTGAGAGTTTTTATCATGAATCAATGTTAATTTTTTTCAAATGCTTTTTCAACATTTATTGAGATGATCATATGGTTTTTATCCTTTTTTTCATTAACGTGGTGTATCACATCCTTGTACCATCCTTGCATAAATCCCACTTGGTCATGATGGATGATATTTTTGATGCATTTTTGAACTTGGTTTGCTAATATTTTGTTGAAGGTTTTTGCATCTATGTTCATCGGGGTTGTTGTTTTGTAATTTTCTTTTTTTGTATAGTCTTTTGTTTTTGCATTAGAGTAATGCTGCCCTCAGAATGAGTTTGGAAGTATTCCCTTATTTCTATTTTTTGGAATACTTTAAGAAGAATGGGTATTAGCTTTTCTTTAAATGTTTGTTAGAACTCACTTGTGAAACCCTCTTTCCTGGACCTTTATTTGTTGGGAGTTTTTTGATTATGAATTCAATTTCATTAGTGGTGATTGTTCAGATTTTATTTCTTCCTGGGTCAGTCTTGGAAGACTGTACATATTTAAGAATTTGTCCATTTCTTCTAGGTTGTCCAATGAGCACATAATTTTTCATAGAATTCTGTTGTAATTCTTTGTATATCTGTGGTGTCAGTTGTAGCGTCTTTTTCATTTCTGATTTTGTTCATTTGTGTCCTCCTTTTCCTTATATGTCTTTCATTTTGCTGAGCTTAAGACATGTTAAATTCTTTTTATTTTTGTATATTGAACAATCTGGTTTTATAAAATCTAACCATAGGAAAATCAAAGTTGCCCTTTTCTATCTTTTCTTCAGAACAGTCAGTGGAAGCATATCTAGCCAAATGTTTTCAAACATTCAGACATTCTGTATTGAATATGGTCCATCATTTTCCAAAATTAAGTGTTAAATATAATCAATATTTAAAGTATTAAATATAATCAACATATAAAATGTTAAATATAACCAATATTTGGGTAGATATAGCCAAAGTATGTATCTCTGTTATCAATAACTATACTATTGTAAATGTGTAGTTTTCAGGTTGGTTTTCTTTTTCACTCTCACAGCATCCCCTTTGCCAACATAAAGAACTTTACAACGTGGGAAACTCAGGAACAGAACTTTAAATTGACTTTCTCTCTTAAAGTTTTTTTCCTACATTTCCCCCAAAAGTACTCTTCCTAGTTCTTATGCTGGGGGCTTCTGCCCTTACAGAAAGCACCATGTTTGTGAATGCTAAAGTTTTCACCTCCAGCACCTGCTTGAGAGATAATAAAAAAGAGGATAAGTTTCAAAAACCACATTTTCACTCCTGAAGCATTCTATTTTGTTTAATGCTTCCCAAGTATGTGGACTGTGGGCCTATACATATTTTGAGAGGGAATATGTAGTTTTACAGAAGATAAATTCTGGTCCAATGACATGAAGAGTTATTGCTTGACATCTCTGAATTTATGGCTTTACATTTAGTATGGTTCTTAGCCTAGACTATTTATTCATTCATTTAAAAAGTGCTTACTGAGTACCTGTATCTGCTGAAACCACTATACTATGCACTGGGGACAATGCAGTAAAAAAAAAATCTGCTCTCATGGAGCTTGCATTTTAGAATCAAAGAAGATATAATAAAGAAGTGCAATTTATAGTTAGTCAGCTAGTAATATGTGCTTTGGAGAAAAGCAAACAGGTAAGAAAGGTAGATGGTGGTTGGGGAAGGCCCCACTGGGAAGGTGCCTTTTATGAAAGGCTTGAAGGATGTGAAGGAGCCACCCTTTCAGATTTCAGGGGGAGGACGGTTCTACTCATTTGAACAAAGCAGCAATAACGTAGATATTTCTCTAATCCTTCAGGCTGATACACTTGGAAAGATATGCCTCCTAGGTGATTAACAAACCATCCTGTAATTAGTTTCCTTCTTTCCAACAGAATTATCCCAGTGAATGAGAGCTTATATCCTGGCATTGAGGCAGACATGACCAACCACTGATGGAATTTTCAGTTGTAATATTTCCATAGAAAAGAATTAGGCACATCCTGACACTTAGGCAACAGTAATGCTAAATTTTTCTCCAGATTTTTAAGACTCCATCATCTTCATTTACTATAGATTAGAACTTCATCTTGATGGTCTGCTTTTGTTATACAGTGAATCATAGCTCAAATGTCAGACCATCAAAAGATATTATTCTGAGTTCCTCATGCCTAAGAATTAGTTGGCATTTGATACAAATTTATATATTCCTCAAATACATCTAACCAAAGATTAAACTGTCTGCCCTATTACTTTATTTATTTCTTCAGGAAACAGTTAAAACTTTTCATTTTGCTTTGGAACTTCATGATAGGGTATACTATATGTTAACCTGAGTCTATTTCCTCTCCTTGGAAAAGGATGTTCAAATGATGAACTTTTGCCAACTCCAATGCTTGTATATTTCTGCTCTGAGCTTCCAGGAAAAACAGTAGACATCTATGAACATTAATGGGAGAAAGCATATGGAAATTAAATTCAGAGAGAGATTTTCTTTAGCCAGTATTTCCATTAGAGCTACAGGAGAGACTCAAATGATTCATTGAGGGTTGAGAAGGCTTCAAGGCCATAAATGAGCTTTTAAAACCATGAGTTACCTTAATTTTTATCAAATAATCATGACTGGAAAATATTATCATCTAGAAGTTTCCGGTGATGCCTAGTCATACTAGTTTGCCTCCTGGAAGGCCAACCTTAAAGACTTTTATAAGAGCGGGCATCAAAGGAAATGTAAGTCATCACTTTTTTTCACTTCACTGGAAAATAAAAAGGAGGCTATCTATTTGCTTCCTATGGAAGTCTGAACATCCTACTAATTTGGATGCATCCAAGTATTTATTCATTTTCAACAGTAGTGAAATGCTGGAGTCACAGTCCTGGCTTTGGTTTCTTTGGGATGGTGTGTTTTTTTTTGTCTTTTTTTTATTAAGATATCATTGATATACACTCTTATGAATGTTTCACATAAAAAATATTGTGGTTAATACATTCACCCATATTATCAAGTACCCCCATACCCCATTGATGTCACTGTCCATCAGCGTAGTAAGATGTCACAGAGTCACTAGTCTTCTCTGTGCTACACTGTCTTCCCCACGACCCCCCCCAACACCATGTGTACCAATCATAACACCTGTCCATCCACTTCTCCCTCCCTCCCCATCCAGCCTCCCCCACCCCTTCCCTTTGGTAACTGTTAGTCCCTTCTTGGAATCTGTGAGTCTGCTGCTGTTTTGTTCCTTCAGTTTTTCTTCGTTGTTATACTGCACAAATGAGGGAAATCATTTGGTACTTGCCTATCTCCACCTGGCTTATTTCACGAAGCATAATACCCTCTAGTTCCATCCATGTTGTTGCAAATAATAGTATTTGATTTCTTCTCAGGGCTGAATAGTATTCCCTTATGTATATGTACCACATCTTCTTTATCCATTCATCTACTGGACACTTAGGTTGCTTCCATTTCTTGGCTATTGTAAATAGTGCTGTGATAAACATAGGGGTGCGTATGTCTTTTTCAAACTGGGCTACTGCATTCTTTGGGTAAATTCCTAGGAGTGGAATTCCTGGGTCAAATGGTATTTCTACTTTTAGTTTTTTGAGGAACCTCTATATTGCTTTCCATAATGGTTGAACTAATTTACATTCCCACCAGCAGTGTAGGAGGGTTCCCCTTTCTCCACATCCTCACCAGCATTTGTTTTTCCTTGTCTTTTCGATGTTGGCCATCCTAACCGGTGTGAGGTGATATCTCATTGTGGTTTTAATTTGCATTTCCCTGATAATTAGCAATGTAAAGCATCATTTCATGTGCCTTTTGGCCATTTGAATTTCTTCTTTGGAGAATTGTCTGTTCATATCCTCTACCCATTTTTTAATAGGATTATTTGCTTTTTGGGTGCTGAGGCATGTGAGTTCTTTATATATTTTGGATGTTAACCACTTGTCAGATATGTCATTTATACATATATTCTCCCATACTGTAGCATGCCTTTTTGTTCTACTGATAGTGTCCTTTGCTGTACAGAAGCTTTTTAGTTTAATGTAGTCCCATTTATTCATTTTTGCTTTTGTTTCCCTTGCCCAAGGAGATGTGTTCAGGAAAAAGTTGCTCATGTTTATATTCAAGAGATTTTTGCCTATGTTTTCTTCTAAGAGATTTATGGTTTCATGACTTACATTCAGGTCGTTGATCCATTTCGAGTTTGCTTTTGTGTATAGGGTTAGACAATAATCCAGTTTCATTCTCTTGCATGTAGCTGTCCAGTTTTGCCAACTCCAGTTGTTGAAGTAAGTGTCATTTTCCCATTGTATATTCATAGCTCCTTTATTGTATATTAACTGACTATATATGTTTGGGTTTATATCTGGGCTCTCTAGTCTGTTCCATTGGTCTATGGGTCTGTTCTTGTGCCAGTACCAAATTGTCTTGATTATTGTGGCTTTGTAGTAGAGCTTGAAGTTGGGAAGCAAGATGCCTCCTGCTTTATTCTTCCTTCTCAGGATTGCTTTGGCTATTCAGGGTCTTTTGTGGTTCCATATGAATTTTAGAACTATTAGCTCTAGTTTGTTGAAGAATGCTATTGGGATTTTGATAGGGATTGCATTGAATCTGTAGATTGCTTTGGACAGGATGGCCATTTTGACAATATTAGTTCTTCTTATCCATGAGCATGGGATGTATTTTCATTTATTGGTATCTTCTTTAATTTGTCTCATGAGTGTCTTGTAGTTTTCAGAGTATACTTCTTTAACTTCCTTTATTAGGTTTATTCTTAGGTATTTTATTCTTTTTGTATTAATTGTGAATGGAATTGTTTTCCTGATTTCTTTTTCTGCTAGTTCATCATTACTATATAGGAATGCAACAGATTTCTGTGTATTGATTTTGTATCCTGCAACTTTGCTGAATTCAGATATTAGTTCTTGTAGTTTTGAAGTGGATTCTTTAGGGTTTTTTATATACAATATTATGTCATCTGCAAACAGTGACAGTTTAACTTCTTCCCTACTAATTTGGATGCCTTTTATTTCTTTGTGTTGTCTTATTTCTGTGGCTAGGACCTCCAGATCTATGTTGAATAAAATGGGAGAATGGGTGTCCTTGTCTTGTTTCCAATCTTAAAGGAAAAGCTTTCAGCTTTTCCATGTTAAGTATGATGACTGTGGGTTGTCATATATAGCCTTTATTATGTTGAGATATTTGCCCTCTACACCCATTTAAACTGACAGTTTTTGCAATGGTGTTTTGAAGGGTGATGCTAATCATTTAAAAATATGTCTGAGCACTTACAGTGCTAGGAATGGTAGAAAAAACAAAGTAAGCTAACCACTGGTCTTAAGGACCATACAGTGGACTGATGGATGGGAGAGGGAAGGTATTTATAGACTTCTTTCCAAGTAGGAAACAAAGAAAGCTAAGGAGTTCCAATGGAGAGCACGACTGCAGTGACATCAGTTTGGAAGAGATGTTTGAGGCATACATTAAATAATGTACCTGGGTTTGCATCATGTCTCTGGTGTTCACTCACTGTGTGGTTTAGGACAAGGTTCTTAATGTCTCTGAGCCTCATTATTTTTCTCATTTGTCAAATAAGCATACTCTTTCCTAACTTGCAGTGGAGTTCTAGAGAATTCAAAAGAGCATATGCAAAGTACTTGGCATTTTGCCCAGAACCAGGTAGGTGATATTGCCATTATTAAGAAAGGTGACAAGGGGTACTCCACAAGCTTGCAATTAGAGGGCCTAGTGATTGGAGTTATGAAATCTGAGTTAAGACTGGGCTCCACCACTAGTTAGCTGGGTGCCTGGGGAAACTCAGCCTGGGTCAGGCTTAGTTTGCTGGCAGAATGCTATATGGGTGGCTGTCCCTACTGCCTGGGCTCCTGTGGTGTCATGAGTGTAAGTATGATCATAGTATGAAAGCACTTGAAGGGGCATATGTCATGGGCACAAATCAAGAACCTAGCACAGAGAGAACAACTTGAGCATTGTGTTTGGCAGGAATGTATAGGAAATCTCTAAGAAAAATATGGACTTTAAAATAAGCCTTAGAGGACACCTATTGAAAGTTTTCTTTGCTGCCTCTCTCAAGGTTTTCCAATCCTCAAGCTTCAGATCTGCCACTGATTCCTTCCTTCTGTGCATTTGTTTCCAAGGGTAGTGCCCTCTTGTTCTTTTTTATCCATGAACTATGTAGGAAATTTATTAGTAAAATTTTTGCCCAGTAGAATTACAATCTAATCTACTTGTACATATACTTGCAGCTTATGTAATACAGTGAGAAAGAGGGGGAGATTGATTTTCTAATAAAATAAATTAACAAAATTATTTGTGACTAAACCCTGATTTTTGATTTTCAGAAACTGTATTTAAGTTTTTAGGTGTGTACACTAGTAAGGTCTATATAACATTTCTATATTAGGAGAGAAGAACTAAATAAAAACTTTGAGAAAAAGGTAAAGTAGCTGAATCATAGATCATAGGACTAACAAGTGGCTGAGCTAGGATTTGAACTCGGGTCTCTTCACTGGCAAAGGCTGTGTATGCCCTTTCCAGGACACCTGGCTGCATTTCTTAGTCTTAGCACTTGACTTGGACATTGGAAGAGTCTTTTTGAAGATGTTGCTATTGCATAAGTGTACAAGGTTTACTTGTATATTACCTTTTAACTCACCCTATACATGGCATTTATCTGAACACTGCCATTCAGAGAACTGTTATCTGTTATTAACACATGTCAGGAGATAGCAAAAATAAATTAGTTTTCATTTAGGTAACCTCCCTCCCTGACATTTGATGTGTTAAAACTTCTAGGTAGAGAAGAATCTAGTTCATAATTTTTTTAATGATTATTTATTCCAAGTAGTGGTGTTCAAAACCAGTGGTTATTTCAATTAGCCACCATCTTCCTCCTTTATGAGGACATCCCTTCTCCTTTTGGACAGAGACAGCTTCTCCCTCCTTGGTGCCCCTATAGCACTTGGTTCCTCTTCAACTGCAAAACCGCCCTGCCCTGTCTTCCTCCCTCATGTAGGCTATCATTTCCTTCTAGACTCTAAATTCTTCACTAAATCAGAAGTTCCTGCATTCTTCATTTGTAATATCTTAAAGATGGTAGATAGTCCAAGTATTTATTACCCTAATTAAAGTCTGTGGTGTAATATTTTTAAACTGTTTCAGAGGAACTTAATTTTAACCATACCCAGTTTTTGGGCCAAATAATTCATGGATAATAAAGAACATTAAAGCACTAACTAGCCCTGGTAATGAACAGGCAGAAGGAAGGGATGTGGTGCAGGGCCAGAAGTTTGGAAGAGAGCAGAAGAATGATGGAAAGGCTTTAGAGGGGCAGCAAGGTAAATTTTCAAGGCCCTAATTTGTTGAGGGTATTTCAGATATTAGGAATAAGGAAGTGTGGATAACTGAATCACTTACAGTGGAGTTTTTTGAACTATTAACCACTTCAAAAAAATGATTCTCTGACTTATACCTCCCTTCTCTGCATGTGGAGACATACGGTTGGTAGAACTGATTTTTGTAGGAAAACATGTACCTGTGTACCACTTGTGACACGGAAAGCTCAGTTGTCACACCAGCGATGCATCTCCATCTTGTTCTTTCTCCCATTTATACTGCTTTTGTCAATCTGATTCTGATTTCCCTGAGAAGGCCTAGCAAGACTTGAAGTCTCTAGTCCCAATTTGGACTCATGTGCTGCAGTTAATAAAAAATATCTTTAAAAGAGCACTAAGACCTAAAAGAATACCAAAAGCATTTTGATAGATTTGGGGACTGTTGCTGGCAAAGGGAATCAAAAAACATATGGTGAAAAGCTGTGCTTTTTGCACAAACTCTCAGTAGGACTGGACCGGGGAAATTGTGAGGTGTGAAATAGGCCTGAAGACCTCGAAATTTCCTCACCCCAGGAAGCCCAGACTAGCCCCCCCCTTACTCTTTTTCATCCCCAATCCTTTACTCATCCTCCTACCACAATCACCATTGTCTTTTGGTCTCAAAAATAGATCTGACAAATATCTTAACTCTGAGGTATCCCTGTTAGGTCATGATATGTAAACATTACTAGAGTTTTTTAAATGAATAAAAAGTCTACAAAAATTTTAAACCAACAAATCGACACCTAACTGTGGAATGTGGGGCATGAAGGAGCTGGTTGAAAAATTTCTTTGGACAATGCCAGTCCAGTCTTCCCCCCAAAGTTTGCTTTGACCTTGGGAAATTATAATTTGAACTTCTCTGAGGGAGGAAAATATATAATTTAGAAAAAAATTCATTAACTCCACACGGGAAAATTCCAATTGTTTTTAAGTCCTGTTGTTTCTTTTGATTGATTGATTGATTGATTTTGCTTTGACAGTTACTTAAAGAATATTTTATTTAGGAAGGGCATATTCATTTTTAGGGAACCTAAAGCCAAAATTCTCTTCAGTTAATCATGGTTGCCTAGGAAGTTCACTGGGAAGAGAATAGACTGCGGAGGGGGAACAGAGCGCTCCCAGGGATTCTCAATTTGGGAGAAGGAAAGTCAGCGTGAAGAAGTCACAGGAGGACCAAATTATTCTTTTTACTTCTTGTGGCCTAACCTAAAATGCTCTCAACAAAGGACCTTATTCCCGCTCACACTACTTTGAATAAACTGTAAAGTTTCACAAATAGCCCAAATGAATAGGTTAAAAGAGCAGATGTTAAGCTTAAATGCCACATATGGCTTTGGTTCTTGGAAGACCAAACACCAAATAGCATGAAGCATATATTTTTAGCCTTATTTATAATGTAACATTTTACCATCTTCTCATTGCCGATGTTCCATTTAAAAGGATTATGAAGGAAGATCTGACCTGCATTAAAACTCTTTTGATTTGAACACAGCACATGTTTTTCATAAGGAAATCAATACAATTTGGGGGTAGATTCAAATGACATTTTTCCATTCTGAAGCAGCATTTAGACGATTTAAAGTGCTTCATTTAAGACTGCAAAATCACTTGGGTCTGTGTTTCTTGGTTTTCTTGCTCATATGGGCCAAGTATGGTCATAAACTGTGGGAGATATAGAGATAGCTTGGAAGAACTTCATCGTTTGGAGAAGACAGTCTCATGAGGCAATAATTAGAAAAACAGTGTGATCATTACTATAAAAAAAGGTATAAACAAAATGTGACCCCAAAGGAGACAAGGCCTCTGAAAAGGCAGGAGGAATCAGGGAATGCTTTCCTGAGGAGTCTGCTTAAGAAGGACATTGAAATTAGGCAACAAGAGAGCAAAAGGCATTCAGCTCTGCAGGGCAACATGCGTACCGACTTCATATTGTAGCATCAGAGCATATGCGCACAACTGTGCATGATTGTAGTTAGCAGCTGACTGTGTTGTCAGCTGGAGCAACACTGGAAATTGTGATGGTTTTGTACTTGGCTCTACATAGCATGAAGTTTGAGAGCACTGGTGGGTTGTTTTGTTTTTATCTGAGGTTAAGTTGGTGGTTTCAAGCTAGCATGTGAAACAATCAACCTGAGTTGGTTAAAAGTGCATGACCTGGGCCTGTTTCCAAAGGGACTGATTCAGTAGATCTGAGTGGGGCTTAGGAACCTGTGTTTTTAAAAGAAGTAGTCAGAAGATTACACTGTGAGAGACACTAGGTTAGGACAATTAGGAAGTAATGAAATTTCTATTTCTGATTTAACCTTTTATTTACAGATGGAGAAAGTGAAGAAGAAAAAAGGTTGCTAAATGGTGTAGGAAATAGGAAATGGAGATAGTTTGGGAAGGAATTGAGAACCATTGGCCAGCAGAGATCTAAGTAACAGGAGATAAGCTATTGGTTATCTGAAGCTGGGAGTGGGGCTTACAGAGGACGGTACACAGTGAAATAAAATAACCACACTACCTCATGTGAAAATCTCAACAGAGAAGCAGGGTGCAGCAAAACTATGATAAAAACAACTTTTTACAAATATGTTAAAGTAGGGCAAGTAATGACAAAGAGGAAAGTGGCTAGATTTTGTTGATATTCTATTTAGACATTAAATGGTTGGCCCCAGAAGGTTTTTATTGTGTTCAGGCAACACCTCTGCTTGCTCAGTTCTGGGAACCCTCTGTTCCTGTTTATTCTCTCACCATGGGCCAAGGTAGCAACACTATTGTTACTCACAATGCCATGGCTCTTTGGGGTCTGTATGTATTGAAGTAATAGAGATCATCTTGCTTTTATAGTTCCCTAATGTTTATTAATTGCTAGTTAACTCATCACTCATGATGACATATCATTCACTGTGACTGTATAAATATATTGGCTTCCAATGACTCTCAAGTGTTATAACTCTGCTCTATTCAGTGCCACATACGTATTTGTGATGAATACAAATACAAGTCTTACCCAGATAATGTGAGAACAATAATTCATTTTCTTCTCATGTTAAATGTATGGATAGGGATTTAAAACAAACTAGAGCAGGAATGTCTTCCAACCGTGTCTTCTCTTTAATGTGTCAGGTTGCAAGGACTGCATTCTAAGAATATGATCCCTTTCAGGATGGACCCAACCTGTGCCTTCCTCATGCTACCGTCACTAGGGAGGAGAGATGTGAGTCACAGGGTGGGGCAGAAAGAGCCGTCACATTTGCACAAGGAACATCCATTCCTTATCGGGTATGGGTGAACACTGACCCAGGAGAGATCGCTGTCATCATACCAATCAGTCACTCAAGGACAATGATGAAGAGGCCCATTGGCATTGTGGAGCCACCAGAGGCCAGCTGGGTGCTGTGACGGCTCTGAGTGCCCCTGCTGTCCACAGGGTCTGTACACGGGAAGTGGCACCATGGTTGAAACAGACAGGCAAGAAATGATGTAAAGGCTCACACATGATTCGAGGCCACGTGTCCACAGTGGACCCTCAGTAGCCCTGAGCCTAGGAGCTGGCCGGTGAGTGGGCTAAGAGTCATCAAATCAGCCATTCTGGTACTAATCTCTTAAGATCCCAGTAAAGAACTACTCACCTAGTCAGCAGAAATGATTCATTTATCAGGACACACATCTGGGTCATTCTCCTGAAACCCCCAAATGCGAGTCCGGAAGCTCCTCAAGATCTCATTGACACCAATGCAAGGTAGAGAGTTAGAGAGCATTTCAAAGAGAAGAAATAAGCTCTGAATGCATGTGGTTCTCTAGCCAGGCTCAGGGCATTTTGCCCAGACAGCGCTATAGGATTTCATCGGTCAGGCCCTTGAGGGGAACTTAGAAAATGTTGAGGAGGCATGCCCAAGCAGGGGCTCTCCTTTCCTGAATCTGGCAGGTTCATGATCCCAGTTCCACTGCTTAACAAACTTTCTGATCGTAGACAAGTTACTTCATCGAGCCTCACTTTTCTCACAGGTAAAATAGGGATGATACCTTACAAAAGGTATGAAAATGATATGAGCTAATTTACATAGCACCCAAAAAATTATAAAGGCTTGGTAAAGTTGACTATTACTAGCTTTTCTTACCTCATCCAGAGACATGGCTGGAGTCTGACTGAGCTATTCGGGTATATAAACAACCTGCTGCATTCAGGAAATTCTTGTACTGTAAATAGGAAGTAATATATTTTTCCGATTATAAAAGTGATTATTTTAGAAAATTTTAAAAATGTGCAAAAGCATTAATTCAAAAAATATTAGTTACCTATTGTGAACTATAGCACTGATTTTGGACACTGGTAAACTGCCAGTAAACAAAACAGGGTCCCTCTCTTCTTAGAGCAGATATATGTGATAAAATATACATACATACGTAAGTTTTATATACACACACACACATATAAATTATATTAAGTATATCATAGTATGTCACATGGTTGTAAATGCAATGTAGAAAAATATATAGCTGGGAAGGAGGTTATGGGGTGCAAGGGGGTTTGGAGGTAGGAGTTTTAAACATGGTGGTCAGGAAAAGCTTCACTGAGAAGCTGACAACTTGAGCAAGGTCCTGAAAACATCTGGGGGAAGAGCATTCTAGGTAGATCCTAGAGTCCCAAGCAGAATTGTGCCTGGCAGTGAGGAGCATTATGGAAGCCAGTATGGCTAAGGTGGACTAAGTAATTAGTAGGGTGATAATTTGTAGAGACCAAATCATGGGGTAGAGAAATGCAGATAGTGTAGGGCCTTGTAGATCATTACAAAGACCTGGGCTTCTATTCTGGTTAACAAGGGAAGTTATTGGTGCAAGAATGTGTCCTCCATGGATCTCTCGTACTCCCACATGTCTTGCTACGTATGCCAAGAAAGCAAGGCCCTGACCACCCTTTGCCAGACCATTTTTCAGGGTCATGTTTGTAATAAGCAACCTGAGGGATGAAGTAATGTCTTCCTCCAGGAGAAAGAGCAAGCTTACTATAAAATAGTGGGTTTCTCAAATTCAGCGTTCCTCTCCTATAATGCAATCCATTGTAGCAGGACATAGTCATTTTGGCCTATTGTGGCCCTCGTGGAGCTTGGAGGCTATGTGGAAGTGATGCAGATACGTTGAGGCTCACACTGCTTGCCAGGCTATTTGCAATGAAATCTTTGTTTTGGACCCAGGAGTCTTATGTCTTCTGCCACCATCCATGAAACAGTTACAGGCCAATTTATTAACTTGTAAGTAAGGTAAAATCAGATCTCAGGCTCTTCATGGTTCTTGGCAGCCATTGTAAAGTTTTGATCAGTAGAATGACATGATCTGACTCAGGTTTTTCAAAGGGCACTCTGGCAACTGTGCGGACTATGGACTTAGGGGACAGTGCTGACAAGAGGGAGACGACCAAAGAGACAACCATGGGCATCCAGGTGAGAAAAGTTGCTGGGCTGGATCAGTGTGGTTTTGTGGTGGTAATGAAAGTGGTCCCTTTCTGCATTTATTTAGTCAAATAGGATTTCTGACAGATTAGATATGATTTGCAAGAGAAAGGGAATAAAAATGAGGACAAGATTTTCCCAAGCATTTGCCACTTGTAAGATAAGGTGGCTTTTTGTTTTGTTTTAACTGAGATGGGGAAAAATAGGGGAGGATTTTGTTGAGGGGCTAGAAATTAAGTGGTTGGTTTTTTACATTATGTTTGAGTTGTTTATCATATATTTACATAGGTGTTGAGTGGGCAGTTAGATATGAGTCTGGAGTTCAGGATGAAAGTTAAGATATGAGATACAAGTGTAAGAAATAATAATACTCCCATAATCCCACTTGCCAGAGACAGGCACTGTTAATACATTAGTTTCCCTCTTCTCAGTCTTTTTATGCAGATACATTATTTGAACAAAACAAATATTAGAAAGAAATGTAGGACCTTAGCCAGAGGCAATGACATTTTATCTCTTAATTTGATTTGGAAAGCTATGGTTGAAACTCTGAAACTTATATAGTCATTCTTCACAGTGACAGAAACGCAATTTGACATGATGGGGCAGAGAATCACGTGGGGCTACACGGCAGATATTCTGCCAGATGGATTTGGCTGTGGTCATAGTTGCTTCTCTGAAGAAGTTGGGTGACTTTTTCTTGGCCCAGACTCTGTGATCCAAAACACATGCTTTGTGGGCCACAACTGAAATTGGAAATGGGAACTCTTAACCAATATACTGATAGTTTATGCCACAAACATTATTCGTTGTTGGTTTTCAATAGAATTTCTCTTAGTAGAATTCAGGTCCTGAGGATAAAAATTAAATCTAGAAATTCTGAAACAACAGTTATTCTGAGTCCCCGGTGCGGGAGGAGGACCTATGAGGATGGCCTTTACTATCTATGTATGTTTGTCACCAAAAAGGTGGTATGTTGCCATGATTCTCAAACCAAGCCTGCATCCAAGTGCCCTGGAGGGTTTGATAAAACACAAATTCCTAAAGCTCTCCTCCACAGCTTCTGAGTCATTAGCTCTGATGTGGTAACCAGCAGTTTGGATTTCTCACACATTTGCAGGCGGTGCCACTGCCTGTGGTCTGGGGACCATCCTTTGAAGACCACTAGCTTACTGGTTAAAAACAGAACCCAACTAGCCCAACTGCCAGGTTCAAACCAAGGCTTCATCTTGGGCAAGTTACTTAAATTTCCCATGTCTGATTTTCATATTGATATAATGAAGATAATGATACTGTCTACTTCATAAACGTACTGTGAAGATTAGATTAAATGATGCATATGAAGTAATTACAGGTTGGCACATAGTAAACTTCTTTCCTATTCTTATTAAAGGCATTCATATTTCTTAACTGTTTCTTGAAAATAGTTACAGGGATTGTCACTTTCTGAAAAAAGTCCCCTTTTAAGGTCTGCAATTTGGGGTTTATGTTTACACTGAGGGCATAGTGGGAGATAGGAACAAATTTCATGAAACAAGGTAAGTGTACAAAACTTGAACAACCAGCTACACAAGATATCCATCCATGACCAGGATAAAAAATTGAAAGAGCCAAGTGTAGATAAAGTGAACTTACTTCTCTTCCATGCATGCGCATGAGATGGATGATACTTCTGCCTTTTGCTTCCAAGTTGCTCATATGGTGATCATTTAGTCATTTCTTCCACAGACTTTCTTTTATCCTGTGACTGAAGTGACAGGCTTCACTTCAAGACCAGGTTTGTTGATATTTAAGCAGTTAAGTAGTTATTGGGCTTTGCTCAATCAACTGAAAGGCAGGAAATCTTGCACATTGACTTGCAGTCATTATTTCAGCATTTATGAAACTTAATGCACTTTTCTGACCACTGCATATAGTAATATGTAGGTCAAGATAGCCCCCAAATTTAAGTTCTCTGTATGTTTGTCTTTTTTTTCCACTAACACAAAACTAAGGGTTGCTCTAATAAAATTGTGAACCGCAGTGAAAATTTTTGACATGTATAAGACTGTCTGGTTTTCCAAGTACTGTGGAGTTCCTCATGGGTTTGACATAATTCTGGGTGAAGTTCAATGTCCACACTGACCCATCTGACCCTTAGGAGCCCCTTCAGATACCTACTTCAAGGACATCTTTCGTCACACGATTTTAGCAGCCTGCCTTCATGCCAATACTCTGGATCTTTAATGAATTTTAATCGTTTCTTCTCTGAAACCCTGAATTTTGATGTTTCATCCTTTGATGACAACTTTTGACCCACTTACCCCTCCATTGCACCGTGGCCTTGACTGTTACCTGCACTCTGGTTTTCTCAGCTCCCTCATGTCCTTCCGTCTCCAGTCTGGACCTGCAGTCAATCATTTTAACCTCATTGTCCATAACTCCTCACCACCACTGTCTATCCTCAACTCATGGCCCTCCCAAACCACCCTTTTCTCCTTCGACGGCTGAGTGCCGAAGGAAGCACAGAAGTGGGCTTAATTGATATCATCACAAACTTGTGGTTTATAATTTTTTCTGAACGCTTAATAGTGAATAAATGCAGGCATGGGCTGTTTGTCATGTGAGCTGCTCCCTGCCGTGTGCTTTGGGGAAGAGCAGCAGGGCTTTTTATTTAATGATGATTAATACTTCTCTAGCGAGAGTTCTAGGGAGGCAGCTAATGGAACAATAAAATCAGTCACACACAGAACAATATTTTTGGACATTTTAATAAAAACTCACTGCTTTCACTGCCAAAATTTCCTCGGCTGCTACGTAGGAACATGGCAGACACTTTTCTGGAAACTGATCTGACAAGTACAGCTTTCTCTGGTTCCGTATGTCTGGCTTCTTTTCAGCAACAGAATCATATTTTAAAAACTGCTTAGAAATCAACTAATCATTACAACCATGAGCTTCTCAGGGCCCAGAATGCCTACCAGTTGGTGAATTAAGGGGCTCAGTGTGGTGGCAGATTTCTGCAACCTTGGTTCTGGTCATTTACCTGAGTCCCACCTTTTCCCCAACATATTCTCTTGATTAATTCCCCTTTCCTAATGTAGTTTCCAAATTAAGTGATAATACTACCTTTAGGATACCCTTTTCTGAAGAATATTGGAGGAATTGTAGTTCCTTCCAAGGCTGACCAACTGTGAGGGGCTTCTCAGGATGCGGGACTCTCAGTTCTAGACCCTGGATAGTCCTGGGAAAACCAGGTTGAGTTGGCCACCTTATTTGTGTCTTGGGCTACCTTATCTCCCCAAACTTATAACAGAAGAACATTCTCACAGCCTTGAAAAGCAGCACTCTCCAGGGCCGCTCACAAGTTAGTCTTGTCTCCTGTGGAGCAGTTAATTCTAGTATCAAACCTTTTTATGCATTTATAAAAAATTATGAAACGACTTCTTAGTTTCTAATTAGATGTATAGTTGTAAACATGCTCTCATCAAATATTTTACTTTTTGCTTTTAAGAGGCTGGTGTCTAAGTTACATGCTCTCCATATGTCCTCTGACTTCCGCTCCACCCTGCTTCCTCTCTAACCAAATTCCTCAGCTAAGAGGCCCGTCTGGAAAGAGTATGTGTCAGCACAGTTTCTCCTACAGCTTGGCTTTCCTCCATGTGACCTGCAACTCTTAGTCCCCATGGCCCCAATCATGCCTTTATCACTCATTTTCCTATGACAGAATTGCTGGCTATGCCTTATGGGGCCACTCATTTTGGAAGAGAACTGTGTCTGTTCCAAGTCTGATGTAGCACACATTTTCTTTCATTATCCATCACTATTTAGCAGGTCTGCGTCCCATGTCATATACTGAAAACATGGCCGTTGCTTTGGTTTATTGAAGAGGATGTTTCTTCCCCTGTTTTTTTTTAGTGTTTTGATATTTTCAGTGGGCCTCAAGGAGAGGAGTGGGGGAAAATCTTGATTTGCTGTCTTCACTATTCACAGAATCATTATTTTGGGAAAAAATTATCAAATACACTTTCTATTTCTTCTTAAATATTTATTTTATTTCTCTCCTCTTGAGCACATGTGGTGTACTGAGGGCCCACGCAGACACTTGGTTCATGGGGATTTTGGTGGGGCTTTCATCTCAACCTGACACTGTGAAGATGGGCTAAGCAGAGATTCAGTCTGTTTTCATTAGTTTTCTCTATTCTGCCACTTCCTTTTTACCCTCAATGCAAAAACAAAAAAAGTATCAAATTCTACCAATGACATTGGGGAATTCTCTAAACATTGGTAGAAAAAGTCTTTTGCAAAATTCTTAGTAGCCTTGCATTAAACATTTTTTCCATCACTTTTTAGGAAAGGAGAAGTTAAAAATCCAAGTTTCTCT
Source organism: Smutsia gigantea (assembly GCA_032199065.1). NCBI lineage: Eukaryota > Metazoa > Chordata > Mammalia > Pholidota > Manidae > Smutsia > Smutsia gigantea. Next base: position 288,916 of record JAVSCE010015763.1, on the reverse strand, counting down.
TGAGCCTATTGAAAACATTTTGTGGAAAATCAGTAAAATGTTTCTGTACTTTAGAAACATAAAAGATGGCACGCTCTCTCTTAGAGACTCAAAATTTCCATTTAAAGGAGATTGTGATGATTTCTACGTCTCTTTGTCGTTTATAAATAGTCTCTAAAAAAGAAATGTCTCTTTCTGTGTAGTTCAATACACATCCTGAATTTAGTTAAGCTGTTAAAGTTGAAAATCTGTATTTTTTCCCTTATAAATCAGAATTTTACAGGTTTACACATTGGCTTCCTAAATGTCAAACATTTATTACTATATGATGTAGTAAAACATTTTCAAAGATTGAACTCTGCTGTGTAAATAAGACCTAAACCCAGAGGCTCAAACAGTGTGGGCAGAACTGAAGGTTTATTTTATTTGACTAGAATAGCCCTGCGCAAACACAAGGGAAGAAAACTTTGTAAAACTGCTCTAACTTGGAGACTGCTACTTTCGCACCACTAGTGACATTAAAAATAAAAGGAAAATATTTTTTCCCCTCAAAATGACTTATCTCCTAAATAAATCTTTCTGTGTTATCTTCAGTACATCAAACCCTTTTTGAGTGTCTAACATGCTCCAAGTTCTGGGGATAGAAGGGAAACACTTTCCTTCAAGGGGCTCACATTCATCTCTGCTCCTCATGTGATGATGGCCGTGCTGGGCTTTGAAGGTTTTGGAATACTCTTCAGTGCAGTTGTCCCCATATGTTCAACCATATTTTGGGATATATGGCTGGTAGATCTATGCTAGATACCCGCCTTTTCCTCAGAAAAATACTCTGACTCATTACTTGAGACTGAGATTGCACCTCTTCCCTCTCTCCCATTATGAGAAGCATATTTGATCTGAGTACACGTTTTTGTGCATTTCTTTCCCTTGCCTTTCCTCTTACTCTGACTTTTTCCTTCTCCTAGAAACTTGAAACAAAGCTGACCCAGTCTGAACTCACTCCCAGTGAAACAGACAGGGCGGCAGGGCACCAGATCTCTGGGTTTCCTTCCCACCTTTTGGTCTTTCTTCCCTTGTCACTTTTTCTGGATCCAGTCCCTCTAGTTGACCTCGGCATGTTAGCATTCCCTGGGACTTGCATTCTCCTTTCATGACCTGCTCTCCTAAGATTGCATCATCCATTTCCATGGCTATATATACCATCTATCAACTGACACCACAATGGACTTCTCTGTCACAGACCTCGAAGCTCAATTTAGCAACCCTGGCTCTGCTCCTCATCAGTGCTATGGGCACATATTTTAACCTCTACATGCTGCAGTTCTCTCATGTGAGAAGTGGATTTAATAATAGTATGAAACTTGTAAGTTTTCTTTATGAGTATTAAATGAATTAATACAGAAAATGGGTTTCGTAATGATAAAAAGCACAAGGGGTTGTTATGAGACCTGAATTAGTTAATGCATATGTCTTTGTCAGTTTGGGCTGCTATAACAGAATACCACAGACTGAGTGACTTAAACAACAAACATTTCTTTCTCACAGTATTAGTGAAAGGTACATCTTTTGGGGGCTGGGAAATGCACAACCAAGGTAGAGGGAGATGCATTGTCTGGTGAGGGTGCCCTCCCTGGCTTACAGGCAGCTACCTTCTTACTGTATCCTCACCTGGAGGAGACCAGAGGAGGGCGCAAGCTTTCATGTTTCCTGTAAGCGTGCTAATATCCTTCCTGAGCACTCCCTTTCATGGTCTATCTACTTCCTGAAGTCCTTGCTTCCTAATACCATTATATTAGGGATTAGGATTTCAGCATATACATTTTTGGAGGGACACAGAGCATTCAGTCCATAACAACAAATAAAGCTCTTGGGTTTGGAGCCCCGTGAGTCATCAATAACTGTTGGCTATTATAGTCAAATGCCTACTGTACATCTCTGCCAGGTTATTTCAAAGCATCTTAAACTCCGGATTGTCTATCCTTTTGTATTTTGCTCTTTCTCCCATCAGAAAAGCATTAACTTCCATGCTGTTATTCAAAGCAGAAGCCAAAAATCATAGTCCTTTTCTTCATCCTTGCCCCAGTATTCTAGGTAACGGTGAATTCTCTTGGTCTCAGAAAGGTTTTAAAATTCACTCTTTGTCCTTTTCCCTTCCAACTCTCTCGCCAAGGACTTTTGTGTTATTCTCTGTCTGTTATCCTACCACTGTAGGAGACTTCTGACTTCACTGCCTCCCTTCTACTTCCCACTCCTACCCCATTCATCCATTGTCTTTATTGCATACATCAACACCCTGCTTAAAATTTTTCAGTGAATTCCTATTTCACTAGTACCCACATTGATCTCTTTACTGTGGTGGAAAGGTCTGGGTGTCTAGCCCCCCACCTGCCTTTCCAGTGTAATTTTTGACTTTCATCCTTTTGCTCAATATGTTCAGTTACATGGTGGTGAGATGGTTCGTCGAAGAAATCAAACTCCTTTCCATTTAAGGGCCTTCAACTTGCTAACCCTGGACATTCTGCTCCTAGCTCTTCATACATTTCGAGCATTCTTATTTACTAAGTTTCATCTTAGATGTCACCTCTTAGAGAATTTTTTCGTAACCATCCTATCTGAAAGTAATATGACCCATTCCAGCCATGATATTTTTTTATCAAATTTCCTATTACTTGTCCTTCAGAAATTCTTTTATCTATTTCACTTCCGTGTGTATTGTCTCCTGCCCCAGAATGTATGACACAGGAGGACAAAGACTGTTGGTTTTGTTCATCATTGCATTCTTGTTATCTATCAATACATCTACTAAATAATGTTCAATAAATAGTTTTAGAATAAATGCCTCAGTGTTTTCAAGGTACTATGATGTCTGTGAATCTCATTAGAATGACTCTTTCGAACTGAAAGGTGGACATCTGTTTCTAGGGAAGAGGAAGCTGAGACAGGGCTAGTAACTGAATTGAGGGGTGGGGAGGAGATTGCCTGCCAGATGTGGCTATGTAAGTTGTAGATGTGTGGGGTACAAGCAGAAGGTGGGAGACTTGGTGCTAGGTCAAAGGGCTGCTCAATAGAAACCCAAGCTGATGGTGGGATAAAATGCTGCTTGTGTCCTTTATGGATGCAGATGAGAATGAAGCTCTCCCTGGAGGGAGTAAGCAAACTGATTTAGGGAGTCTGTACATGCCTGCTTAATGCAATCGAACAGCCGGAAATATTGGAAGCCCTTTCAGCCTGGAGAGCTGAAAGAAGGCCAGCCAGTAGTGGAGTCAGTCAGGCACAGTAGCGGAGTGTGTGTAACTCAAGACTGAGCAAAAGACAGCTTGGCATTTTCTGGACTTCTCTGCCTTGGGTCTTGGCTCTCTTCCCCTTAAAGGCACTGTGTCTGAAGAACAAACTGGTAAATCCTCCGGCAGGAGGTTGCATCTGAGAGTTCTGATTCATTTTGGAAAATGAAATTTATAAAAATGCTCAAATCCATATACAATGACCAGTAGCTCTCCTTCCCATGCTTTTTCTGTAGCTGCCTAATCCTCTTCCCAAGAGGAAATCACAAGTACCAGTTTCATGTATATTTTAGTGGAGATAGTCCATTTCACATACAAACAAGGATATATGCCATGTGAAAACACATTAGCAGAATAAACACAGTGCTCTCCACACCTTGATTTTTCACAACAGTGCAGATGAGACAGGGACTGTGGGTGTAGTCAGAGTAGGAGGAGGGCCTCCGGAAAAAGCAAGGCAGAATATTTGCAGTCAGAGCAATGTAACTACATGCAAGGAAACCCCCTACCAAAACTCAGTGTTAAACTTTAAGCTCTAGGGTCATTCTTCAGTAAGATCAGTTAATGTTCCCCAGACAAAGAAGAGTAGGACGTTTTTATTATGCTAATCATTTGTAAGATTCACTTTAGCATGCTAAAAGGCCCAGGCCTATGTGCTGTCTTTCCTTTTTCAGATCTGATGGAGTGATTTTACAAACTGGGCAACTAATTTAGCATGCAGACCCAGCTGTAAACAATATAATAAAAGGCAAGAAAGATTCCACCTTAAAGATAAGATTGCACTTAACTTACTCTTTAGCAAACAATGCCTCAGCCCACCTTGGGGTCAGGCTGAGCAGGTGGCCTTGTTTCATATGCCCTCAGACCAAGATGCTGGTATCTTGGGGAGAAATCAACTGTGCAGGAGGTTACTTGTATCAAGTTATTTGTAAATATTCTAGGACCGCTTAATAAGTCCACACCCCTAAGCTTTTTTCATGTTCTCGAAAAATCCTCATCTGCCTATAAAACCCCTAGACAATGCACCACACCGGACTCTCTTGTCCCCTCCTGGCGTGATCCGGGAGCTCTGTCCTTTGACTTTATTTCTAAATAAAAGCCTGTACCTTGCTCTCCTACCTTGAGTGTTTGCTAAGCTCATTCTTCGGCTTCGTGAACAAGAACCCCAGCATCACAGAGACTCACATCATCCTTTTAATTATTCTTTTAAATAGTGGCCAACTCTTCCACTGCATAGATGTGTATCCATAATTTTTTTAGCTAGACCCTTAGTAAAAGACACTTAGGTAGTTTTCAACCTTTTGATCTTATAAACAATGCTAAAGTGAATAACTTTTGCATATATCAGTTCCCAATATGTATCAGGTTATGTTTATAGATGTGCCTTTTCTGAGTCAAAGGGTGTGCACAGCATTAATTTGAATTTTATTGGTAAATCACCCTCCTCAGAGGCTGTTTCACTTGCCACTCCCACTGGTAATATATGAAAATGCTTCTTTTTCCACACTTTTACAAGTGTTTTTTTTTTTGAAAAACCAAACCAAACCAAACTGTGATCTTTGCCAATCTGACAAGAGAAAACTAGTTGTGTATGGTTTAAGCTGTTTGAAGTTATACTTTATTAATTTTTTTTTTCTGGTACAACGTGTTCATAGCCTTTGCTGAAATTTCATTTGGTTTATTGACCCTTTTCTACTGATTTATGATAGTTTATTATGTATTAATGAAGTCAGTATATTGTGTGTGATATGAGTTGTAAATATTTTTCCATTTTTATTTTGCCTCTCTAGATATTTTCTTGGCCTTGACAAATTTTTTCAGTAATTAAGTTTATCAAATTTTTATTTCGCTTCTGGGTTTTGTGTCATACTTAGAAAGAAATTCTTTTCTCCCCAAGTTTATTTTAAACACTCCCTCCGTGTTTTCACCTAGTAGGTTTAAATTTTTGTTATTGACAATGACATTTATTGAAAAAGCATATTTTCTTCATTGATTTAAATGCCACTTTTATTATATACCAAATAGCTGTAAATGATCCATCTATTACCTTTTCTCTCTGTTTTCATTATTATAGCTACTTATATGCCTTTTATTATAGCTTTATAAAATTCATGTATTGGCTTAATCATTACAGTTTTACAATATGCTTTGAATTCTGAAAAACTGATAATCCATCAATACTCTTTTCAGAAATTTTTTAGTGATTTTCTTTGTTATTTTTCTATATGAACTTTAGAATCAGCTTGTTTATTTTTAAACATCCTGTTGGATATTTTTATAATGTCGAATCTTCCTTCCCGAGGACATGAACTTTGCATTTGTTTCCATCTTCTTTTGTGTCCCTCAGGAGCTTTTTAAAGTTTCTTCCAGAGAGATCTTGCAGGTTTCTATTTATTTTTATTCCTAGATGTTTTATATTCATGCTGATATTTTATTTGGGGCTAATTTCTAACATTATATTTTAACTGGTTGTTTTTTATACACGAATTTTTAAAAATTTCTATACATTAATTTCATACTCAGTTCCATTGCTGAATTTTCTTATGTGTTATCTTTTTTCACTTAGTTTTCTTTGGATTTTTAGCAGCACTGGATTTTTAATCAAGATATATATCTGAATACCTTGTGGTATTATATTTTCTTTAAAAAATATATACAAATGTTTGTTTCCTCTTTTTGGAGATTTAGTAATCCTGGGTGGATTCTGGGCATCTGCATTTTATACGGCTTTATAGGTAATTCTCAGCCCTACCCAGGGGGAAAATTATTTTAAAGTAAGAAAGGATGGATTGAAAATATTAAGTCCTGGCTGGTTGATATTACAGGTAACTGTAGAACAGGGAATAAAATAGTTTTTCTGAACATTAAATGTGTCCACAAAATTCTGGGTTACAAACATGTTACTTCTTTCATTCTTTCTTCTGTAATTCTTCCCTGCCTCCTTCCCACCCTTTCTTCTCTTTCATAAAGGGAAACACTAATAATGCAACCTGAAGGTGTGAATATAAGCGAGGGCTAGGTCACATGCTCTGTTAACTTCTTTCTCAGAGTTTGTTTTTCATTAGTGTGTTGGATTTATGTTCTGAGAGTCTGTGTGCAATTCTTTATAATACTGATCATGGTATGGTATTTTATTGACAAGCAAATTGTATGTGAAAAGGAAAAGAAAATCCAGGTCACCCAGCTAGTTGCTTTGGAGACAGGTTCTTCCATATTAGAACAGTTTTATTTTTTAACTTCTCTTATATACATAGTTTCTTGATCAGCTGTGCAAGTTACTCTACAGCAGTAAATGTTCTCATATCTGCACCTATTTTCCATATTCTAAAGCCCTTTAAAATTATTATTCTTGCTTTCAAGGGGAGAGAATGGCATACATTTTCATTTCTGCAAATTGTTATTTTCTTCTTTTCTTAACTTTGGATTTAGTATGTTCTTTTAGTTCTTTGAGGTGTAAAGTTATTTGAGATATTTCTTCTTTCTTAATGTAGGTATTCTATACCTTTCCCTATTAGAACTGCTCTTCCTGCATCCCATAAGTTTTGGTATGTGTGTTTTCATTTTTATTTGTTTTAAGATACTTTTTGATTTCCCCTTTGAGTTCTTCTTTAACCCATTGCTGTTCAATAGCATGCTGTTTAATTTCCACATATTTGAAAATTTTCCAGTTTTCCTCCTCTTGCTTTCTAGTTTCATATCATTGTGGTATGATGAAAGTCTCCTTGAAAAGGAATTTGGTATAACATCAGTCTTCTTATATTTGCTAAGACTTGTTTTATGATATAACATATATGATCAGTCCTGGAAATTGTTCCTTGTGTGCTTGAGAAGAATGTCTATTCTGTTGCTTATAGATGGAATGTTCTGTATATGTCTGCTAGGTCCATTTGGTTCAAAGTATAGTTCAGGTCTAATGTCTCAAAGATTTTTCTGTCTGGATGATCTATTCATATTCGGAAGTAGGATTTCAAAGTCTCCAACTGTTATTGTCTTATTGACCATTTCTCCCTTCAGATCTGTTAGTATGTGCTTACTATATTTAGGTATTTGGATGGGTGCATGTATATTTAGAATTGTTACATCCTCTTGATGAAGTAATCCCTCATCATCATATAACAACTTTTTTTGTCTCCTGTTACAGTTTTTGACTTAAGGTCTCTTTTGTCTGACATACGTTCAGCAACTCTTGCTTTTCTTTGGTCTCCATTCTCCCATGTGTGTCTTGTGTGTGTCCTTAAAGCTGAACTGAGTCTGTTGCAGGCAACAAACATATACTTGTGTCTTTTTTTTCAATCCATTTAGCCACTCTATGCCTTTGGATTGGACAATTTAATCCATTTACAGTTGAAGTAGTTCTTGATAGTTAAATGCCTAATAATGCCATTTTATGAGCTGTTTTCTGGCTGTTTTGTAGTTTCCTTGTTCCTTTCTTCCTCTCTCAGTTTCTTCTTTTGTGAATTGATGTTTTTCTGTAGTGATATGCTTTGACTCCCTTCCCTTTATCTTTTGTGTTTCCACTGTAGGTTTTTGCTTTGTGGTTACCATGAGGCTTATGTAAAACAGTCTATTTTAAGCTGATAACAACTTAACTTTAATCTCATACAAAATCCCTATTTTGGACTTCCCATTAAGGATTCTGAGGCTTTCTCGGACCTTTTATATGGGTATGCCTGCTTTCCATTTCTTGTTCCCTTTTGAGGAGGAATTCTCAAGACTGCAGCATGCCTTCTCTGAATCCTGCAAAGCCAGGCAAGGGGCTGACAGCCTGTTGTTTGCTTTCCCTGCGTTGGTGCAGAGTGCTCAGGTTTGTGGGCTTTCCTCCAGTCCCACAGGATGGGTCGTCCCCCTGAGCAAGCCCAGCACTGTGTGCAAAGGCACTCTCACTACCGCTGGGTGTACATGGGGAGCTGGCCAAGGGTGGTGTAAGGGCTGGTGAAGCATGTGGAGTTTTGGGGGAGTCTATGGGCCACTGGGGGGATCTGCAGGAGAGGTGATCCGAGAGGCTTACAGGTGGGCTTCCTGATGGAGTCTGCAAAGCAGTTAGTAGCATCTGCCTCTCTCTGCTGTATTCCATTCTGAGCACTGGCTGCTGTTCTCCCAGATACTCAATGCACCCCAGTCACACAGCTTATGAATTGGCATTCTGGGTGGAGCAAGAAAGAAATGGGCCTCTTTGGCAGAGTCCTACAAAGGTGGGGAAAGCAGGCAGTCGCTCATGTGTTCCCACTTTCTCTTGTGGGAGAAATCATGGGCTAAGAAGTTCTTCCTTGGCACTAAGCTATGTTGTCTTGGGGGGAGAGAAAAACCATTCTGGACTCCTCTTGGTTCCTAAACTCTGAAAAAGCTATAAGCAGGCTCTCTGATTTGAGTGTCAAATGTGTATTGTAGTTTATTTAGATTTTCTCCCTGGCAGATTATTTTGCTGTAAGACTATTTACAGACAAACTAAAAATTACATCAGGAGCTCTAAAAAGTGTTTTAGATCCCTCATTCTCTCCATTATGAGATCAAAGATGGTAGAAGGCAGCAGAGAGTGGGGAAGATGAATTATGCCCTCTTGGTTTTGAGCTGTTAGAGAGGTGACTAAGAAATGGATGCCCTAGGGTGACAAGACAGGTGTGAGGAGCTTCCTAGAGAATTCTGAAGTGGAAGGGGTACATATAAAGTTGTTTCATCTTAAAGCAGGCACAGTTGAGAGTACCAGCAGGCACTTTGGTGATGAAAATCTATCTCCTCAATTGGGAAAAATCATGAGATGTTGTGACAGTTGCCTCAGATAACTGCTTCAACTCTAGGATCCTCCTCAGGAGAGGAGTTCTCTTGTCCCTGCATGTTCATGGAGTCTCCCAGTCAAAAATTCTTCTTTCAACTCTGGATCTACTCCCCCACACTTTGGGCACTATTTCAATTCTCATTTTCTCCTTAACATATGCAAGGTGAACTTATGAGTTATATGTGTATGTGTATTTTTAATAATTCAAGTAACATTCTACTCTGTAGCTTCTATATGCAACAGTTTGTTTTCCTAAAGAATAATTTCAGGCCCAGTAATGACTAGGGGATCCCAGCAAGTAACATGACTAAAACGAAGCAGGAGATTCCAGGCACGCTCTAGAGCCAATGCTGTAAGCCCCCAGAGGACAAGGAGGGGCAGGAGCTCCAAGTTGTTGGTTCAAAAACTGGCCCCCTTGGAGGGGGGAAAAAGATGGTGGTGTGAGAAGTGAGGCAGAAACCTCCTCCCAAAACCACGTATAACTAAAATAGAACAAATACAACTAATCCAGAAAGAGTGACCTAAAAACTGCAGAACAGACTGCCTACAACTAGGGAGAAGAGAAGACCTCATAGTAAAGGGTAAAGTAGCAAAGCTGTGATCAGGCAGGACCCAAGCTCTCCCCCAACCCAAGCTCAAAGGCAGGAGGAAGAGAAACGGAGTGGGGAGGGAGTAGAAGCCCAGGACTGCTAAATGCCCAGCCCTGGAGATATGCTCCAGGAGCATGAACTTACATTACACAGTGCTCTAGAGATTAGTGGGGCTGGAAAGCAAAGACAGGCAGAATACTTGGAGAGACTGAGATTCCAGCTGCTCGTGGAGAACAGGAACCCACAAATGGCCACTCCAGGACAAAAGAAAGGTGGGCACTTTGGAATACTTCTAACAGCAAGAGGGGTGCTAGGATTACACAGAGCTGGCTGCTCAGGAGAAAGGACAGGTGGACAGAATCTTACTGGCACACTCAGCCCCACAGGTTGGGAACTTTCAGGAGCTTCAGATGCTCCACCTCTGGCTGGCAATGCAGCCTCAAGGTGCCCCACCATGATATGCAGCCTGCAGCTCCATCCTCCTAGCAGGCACCATCAGCACCTGCTGCCCCCGCCATTGCAACAGGCCAGCAGGAGTGTGGCCCTGTAGATGGCAGCTATGGGGGTGTAATGCAGAGGCTCCTCCCTGCATGATCAGCCCACTAGACCTGACAGTGGAGACAGGCACTGCAGCTAGGAAGCAGGACAGAGCTCTTCCTGGCAGGCACTGGCGCCACTCGCCTGCAACCCCCGCCATTGCTCCAGATGCTCAGCAGCTCCAGAGATTAGAGCTTCTGGGCACTAGAGGGTGCCACTTACACAAAGTTATTTCATAGGAATCACTAGAAAAATGAAACAGCCAAAAATTTTTGTATAAACAAAAATTCACATGCCAGAAAGAGGGCTCAGTGAAACTAAAAACACCATTCTTCTTGATAAAGATTTCAAAATAAAAATCATAAAGTTGCTCATGGAGCTGCAGAAAAATACTCAAGATCTCAGAGAGGACTTCAAGAAAGACATAAAAACTCTGAAAACTACCGTATCTAAAATGAAACATACAATGGAGGGATTTAAAAGTAGATTAGATGAGGTAGAGGAGATGGTAAAAGAAATAGAAATTAGAGAACAGGAAAACAAAGAAGCTGAGGCACAGAGAGAAAAAAGAATCTCTAGGAATAAAAAAATAGTAATAGAGCTATGCAACCAATCCAAACAGAAAAATAGTCACATTATAGGGGTACCAGAATAAGAAGAGAGAGAAAAAGGGATGGAAAGTCTCTTTGAGGAAATAACTGTGGAAAACTTCCCCAATCTGGGGAATGAAATAGTCTCTTACGTCATGGAAGCACAGAGATGTCTGTAACTCTGGAGGAAAATCCCAGGGCAAAGTACCTTTGAAACTGGAATCAGTCAAAGGGAGAAATAAAGTGGGAGAAAACCCGTTTATTGCTTAGAAGCAGTGGTCCACTCTGCTCTCCTGTGTCTCTCATGACCAGCTGCAGAAGAAGAGGCCCCACCCAACCTCTCTGGTCCAGATATGCCCTCGCTCATCCTTGTAATTACCTACTGGTATGGAGATGGACTACTTCTCTCGACCCCTTGGAAACACCTATTGATATGGAGATGCACAAAAGCCAGGCGAGAGATTCTGAAAATATTGTAATTTTACCCACATGTCCTAACACAAGGAACCCTAGGAAGACAACACCAAGAAATATAATTTAAATGGAAAAGATAAAGGACAAGGAGAGAGTATTCAAAGCAGCCAGAGAGAGAAAAAAGATCATGTGTAAAGGAAAGTCCATCAGGATATCAGCAGACTTCTCAGCAGAAACCTTACAGGTCAAAAGGGAATAGCATGATATATTTAATGCAATGAAACAGAAGGGCCTCCAACCAAGAATACTGTACCTGGCAAGACTATCATTTAAATTTTAAGGAGGGATTAAACAATTTCCAGATAAGCAAAAGTTGGGGGAATTTACCTCCCACAAACTCTTCAACAGTGTATTTTAAAGGGACTGCTATAGATGGAAGTGCTCCTAAGGCTAAATAGCTGTCACCAGAGAAAATAAAACCATAGTAAAGGAAGTAGACTAATTAGTTACTAAGCACATGAAAAATTAAATCAACTATCCATAAGGTCAGTCAAGGGATAAATAAAGAATACAGAATATGACACCCAATATATAAGGAGTGCAGGAGGAAGAAGAAAAAGGGAGAAAAGAAAAAAGAACCTTTAGATTGTATTTGAAATAACATAAGCATGATAAGTTAGACTGTTAGATAATAAGGAAGCTGCCCTTGAACCTTTAGTAGCCACAAATCTACAGCCTGCAATGGCAATAAGTACATATCTATCAACAATCACCCTAAATGTAAATGGACTGAATGCACCAATTGAAAGACACAGAGTTACAGAATGAATAAAAAACAGGATCTATCTATATACTGCCTACAAGAGAGTCACTTCAAACACAAAGACCTACACAGACTAAAATGAATGCATGGAAAAAGATATTTCATGTCAATAATAGGGAGAAAAAGCCATGAGTAGCAGTACTTATATAAGACAAAATAGATTTCAAAACAAAGAAAGTAACAAGAGAGAAAGAAGGATATTACATAATGATAAAGGGGTCAGGCAACAAGAGTATATAACCATTATAAATATCTATGTACCCAATAGAGGAGCACCTAAATATGTGAAACAAATACTAACAGAATTGAAGGGGGAAATAGAATGCAATGTATTCATTTTAGGAGACTTCAACACACCATTCACTCACCCCAAAGGACAGATCAAACAGACAGAAAATAAGTAAGGAGACAGAGGCACTGAACAACACATTAGAACAGATGGACCTAATAGACATCTACAAAACACTCTACCCAAAAGCAGCAGGATACATATTCTTCTCACATGTACATGGAATATTTTCTAGAATAGATAACATACTAGACCACAAAAAGAGCTTCAGTAAATTAAAAAAGATTGATTGTGCCACCCAGATTCTCAGACCAAAAAAGGTATGAAACTAGGAATAAACTATGCAAAGAGAACAAAAAAGCGCACAAACATGTGGAGGCTAAATTACATGCTCCTAAATAATCAGTGGATTAAACCCCAAATAAAAACAGAGATCAAGCAATATATGGAGACAAACGAAAACAATACCTCAACACCCTAAAACCTGTGGGATGCAGCAAAGGCAGTTTTAAGAGGAAAGTATATTGCAATACAGGCTTACCTCAAGAAAGAAGAACAATCCCAAATAAACAGTCTAAACTCACAATTAATGAAACTAGAAAAAGGGGAATAAATGAGGCCCAAAGTCAGTACAAGGAGAGACATAATAAAGGTCAGAGAAGAAATAAATAAAATTGAAAAGAATAAAACCATAGAATAAGTGAAACCAGGAGCTGGCTCTTCGAGAAAATAAACAAAATAGATAAACCCCTAGCCAGACTTATCAAGAAAAAAAGAGTCTACACATGTAAACAGAATCAGAAATGAGAAAGGAAAAATCACTACAGACACCAGTGAAATACAAAGAATTATTAGAGAATACTATGAAAAATTATATGCTAACACTGGATAACCTAGTAGAAATAGACAACTTTGTAGAAAAATACAACCTTCCAAGACTGACCCAGGAAGAAACAGAAAATCTGACAGACCAAATACCAGCAATGAAATTGAATCAGAAATCAAAAAACTAAGAACAAAGCCTCGGGATCACATGGCTTCACCACTGAATTTTATCAAACATCTAGGAAAGACCAATACCCATTCTTCTTGAAGTTTTCCAAAAAGTAGAAGAGGAGGGAATACTTCCAAACTCATTCTATGAAGCCAGCATCACTCTAATATCAAAACCAGGCAAAGACATCACAAAAAAAGAAAAGTACAGATCAATATCCCTGATGAACATAGATGTAAAAAAACTCAACAAAATAGCAAACTGAATTTAAAAATATATCAAAAAGATCATCCATCATGATCAAGTGGGATTCATTCCACGGTTTCAAGGATGGTACAGTATTTGAAAATCCATCAACATCACACACCACAACAACAAAAAGATGGACAAAAATCACATGATCATCTCAAAAGACACTGGAAAAGCATTTGACAAAATTCAACATCCATTCATGATAAAAACTCTCAACAAAATAGGTATAGAGGGCAAGTACTTCAATATAATAAAGGCCATATACAACAAACCCCCAGCCAACATCATACTTAACAGCGAAAAGCTGAAAGCTTTTCCTCTAAGATTGGGAACAAGTCAAGGATGCCCACTCTCACTACTTTTATTCAACATAGTATCAGAGCTCCTAGCTATGGCAATCAGACAATGCAAAGAAATAAAAGGCATCCAAATTGGTAAGGAAGAAGTCAAACTGTCCCTCTTTACAGATGACATGATATTGTACATAAAAAATCCTAAAGAATACATTCCAAAACTACTAGAACTAATAACTGAATTCAGCAAAGTTGCAGGATACAAAATTAATACACAGAAATCTGTTTCATTCCTATATACTAATGATGAACAAGCAGAAAGAGAAATCAGGAAAACAACTCCATTTACAAGTGCATCAAAAAGAATAAAGTATCTGGGAATAAACCTAACCAAGAGGTGATAGACCTCTACCCTGAAAACTACAAGACACTCATAAGAGAAATTAAAGAAGACACCAATAAATGTAAATACATGGATAAGAAGAATTAATATTGTCAAAATGGCCATTCTATCTAAAGTGATCTACAGATTTAATGCAATCCTTATCAAAATACCAACAGCATTTTTCAATGAACTAGGACAAATAGTTCTAAAATCTATATGGAACCACAAAAACCCCAAATATCCAATGAAATCCTGAGAAGGAAGAACTAAGTGGGAGGATTATGCTCCCTGACTTCAAGCTCTACAATAAAGCCACAGTAATCAAAACTATTTGGTACTGGCACAAGAACAGACCCATAGACCAATGGAACGGACTAGAGAGCCCACATGTAAACCCACACATATATGGCCAATTAGTATATGACAAAAGAGCCATGGATATACAATGGGGAAATGACAGCCTCTTCAACAACTGGTGTTGACAAACTGGACAACTACATGTAAGAGAATGAAACTGGATTATTGTCTAACTCCATACACAAAAGTAAACTCGAAATGGATCAAAGACCTGAATGTACCTCATGAAACCATAAAACTCATAGAAGAAAACACAGGCAAAAATCTCTTGAATATAAACATGCACAACTTTTTCCTGAACCCATGTCCTCAGGCAAAGGAAACAAAAGCAAAAGTGAATGAATGAGACTGCATCAAACTAAAAAGCTTCTATACAGAAAGGACACCATCAGTAGAACAAAAGGCATCCTAAAGTATGGGAGAATATATTCATAAATGACTTATCCAATAATGGGTTAACATCCAAAATATATAAAGACCTCACACACCTCAACACCCAGAAAACAAATAACCCAATGAAAAAAATGGGTGGTGGATCTGAACAGATACTTCTCCAAAGAAGAAATTCAAATGGCCAACAGGCACATGAAAAGATGTTCCATATTGCTGATTATCAGGGAAATGCAAATTAAAACCACAATGAGATATCACCTCACAACAGTTAGGATGGCCAACATCCAAAGACAAGGAATAACAAATTCTGTCAAGGATGAGGAAAAAGGAGAACCCTCCTACACTGCCGGTGGGAATGTAAATTAGTTCAACTATTGTGGAAAGCAATATGGAGGTTCCTAAAAAAACTAAAAATAGAAATACCATTTGACCCAGGAATTCCACTTCTAGGCATTAACCCAAAGAAAGCAAGATCCCTGTTTCAAAAAGACATATGCACCCCTATGTTTAGCGCAGCGCTATTTACAATAGCCAAGATATGGAAGCAACGTAAGTGTCCATCAGTAGATAAATAGATAAAGAATATGTGGTATATATACACAGTTGAAAACTATTCAGCCATGAGAAAAAAACAGTCTATCATTTGCAACAACATGGATGGAGCTAGAGGGTAGTATGCTCAGTGAAATAAGCCAGGTGGAGAAAAACAAGTACCAAATGATTTCCCTCATTTGTGGAGTATAACAACAAGCAAATCTGAAGAAACACAACAGCAGCAGACTCACAGACTCCAAGAAGGGACGAGAGGTTATCAAAGGGAAGGGTTTGAGAGAGTGGGTGGGGAGGGAGGGAGAAGGGGATTAAGGGTCATTATAATTAGCACTCACAATATAGGTAGGTCATGGGGAAGGCGTGTACAGCACCGAGAAACAAGTAATGACTCTATAGCATCTTACTATGCTGATGGACAGTCTATGTCTCAGATTTTACTTTTCTGTTTCTCTAATATCCAGCACACCATGCAATGTGTGTCTCTGCTCCCAGTGCACATTACTAGGGCTGGTCATTTAGCAGTCCTGTGCTTCCACTCCCTCCCCACTCTGATTCTTTTCCTCCCTCTTTTATCTTACCCTTTTCATGAGATGCTGAGTTCTCGCTGATATAGATGTAGCCTGGCTGTTGTACTGGTCTTTCTTTTAGGAAATTTTTGTATTTGCTGTATTTTCAAAATACATATGGTTTTGGGAGGAGATTTCTGCCACCCTACTCACCCTGTCATCTTGAGTGCCTCCTCATATCTTCTGGATTTTATCTTTATCATTGGTTTTCAACAGTTTAAATATGATGTGTCTTGGTGTTTTCTTCTTCCCTCCCATATTCTTCCTTCTACCTCCCTCCCTCTCTTTCTCTCTTCCTCCCTTCCCCACTTCCTCCCTTCCTCCCTTCCTTCTTTCCTTCCTTCCTTCCTTCTTAGTATTTATCCTGCTGAGTGATCCATCATCTTTTTGGATGTATCATTTAAATATCTCATTATGTGTGTGTGTGGGAGAATGCTCAGCCATTACATTTTCAAATATTTCTTCTCCCCGTTTTCTCCCTTTTTCATTCTAGGATTCCAATTGCTCATGTATTGACTATTTGACATTGTCCCACAGTTCTTGGATGTTCTGTATTTTTTTCATTCTTTGTGTTTTAGTTGGAATAATTGCATTTTTTTAAAATTGTAGTTGACATGCAGTATTATATTCATTTCAGGTGTACAACATAGTGATTCAATATATGTTACTATATGATCAACAAGACAAATCTAGCCACCATCTGTCACCAAACAAAGCTGTTACATATTATTAACTATAATCCCTGTACTGTACATTGTATCTCTTTGTCTTACTATTTTATAGAAGGAATTTTGTACCTTTTAATCCCTTTCCCCTGTTTTGCCCATCCCTCCCCATCCCTCTCTTGGGAAGCCACCAAATTGTTCTCTGTATCTATGAGTCTGTTTCGAGGGTTTTTTGGTTTTTTGATTCCACGTATAAATGAGGTCATACAGTATTTGTCTTTCTCTGTCTGACTTATTTCACCTACTAAATACCCTCTAGGTCCATTCATATTGCAAAGGCAAAATATCGTTCTTTTTAATGGCTGAGTAATATTCCATTGTATATACATATCACATCTTTATCCATTCATCTGTCAATAGATGATAGATATTTGGTTGCTTCTACACCTTGGCTATTATAAATAATTCTGCAATGAACATAGGGGTGCATATACCTTTTTGAATTAGTGTTTTCATTTTCTTTGGATAAATAGTCAGAAGTGGAATTGCTGGAATATATGGTAGCTTTAGTTTTAGTTTTTTTGAGGAACTTCCATAATGTTTTCTACAGTGGCTGTAGCATTTTGCATTCCCATCAACAGTGTACAACAGTTCCCCTTTCTCTACATCCTCACCAACACTTGTTATTTCTTGCAATTTTATAATAGCCATTATAACAGGTGATTTCACATGGTGGCTTTGATTTGCACTTTCTAATGATTAGTGATGTTGAGCACGTTTTCATGGATCTGTTGGCCACCTGTATGTCTTCCTTGGAGAAATATCTATTCAGAGCCTCTTCCCATTTTTTATTTGGATTGTTTAGTCATTCAACATTGAGCTGTATGAGTTCTTTATATATTTTGGATATTAACCTATTATTGGTTATATCATTTTCAAAAATATCTTCTCCCATTCAGCAGGTTGCCTTTTTGTTTTCTTGATAGTTAATAAAATAATATTTGCCTATACTTAAAATGTTTCAACCAGGAAAGAATTTAATATAGTGACTCAGGAGATTACTGGGAAGAGTAGGAAGCTACTACTGACATCATAGCCACCTCCCAGTCCCCAGGCTGAAGAAGGTGGTCCACTGCTGCTGGTCAGCCACAGCATTTCCAAAGCAAGAACACATCCTGTCGCTTTTCTACCTTCTGAATGTCACTCATGTGCTTTTCATTTGTAGGGAAGGGAACAGAAAAAAGAAAACTTTTTATTCCTCAGGGAAAGGAAATTGTCCTTGGCTCAGACCACTAGAGGTTTGCTACTGCTGGTTGAAGGGTAGAATCACAGAGAAAGCCCTTTCTGTGAGACACACAAGGACTGGTCTTACTTAGGACTGAGGATAAAGGAAGAAGTAGAGAATATTCTTACCCTTTGCCATCAGACTAGCTAGCATTGACTAACAAGTAATAGCAGTCATCACGGTGGGGGTGAGCGCAGGAACAAAAAAAAGAGACTTTCAGGTTCAGGTTCAGAGAAGACAAAACTTGAGAGCAAAATGGAACATTGAAAAATATCCTTTGGAAACTCAACCCCACCTTAAGCAAGGTAATGTTAGAGGAATCTGAAGTTAGTCATATATTAAAAGTAAACATAGAACTAACAACTAAACCTGACTCAACTCGATGAGTTTGACACAACTCCTCACATTAAATGTGTGGTAGAAGAAGATGTATGCCCAATTCCAGGCATAAATGCTCTATACCCAGTCTTTATTTTCCACACATGATGTCCAATTTCCACCAAAAGTTATGAGATATACCAAAAATGCAAGAGAAAACAGCCTTTTGTCGAGAGACAATGCAATCTGAGGAAACCAGATGGTGCTATTAGGCAGGGTATTAAAAGAAAAAACATCTATGATTAATGTATTAAAGGTTCTAGCATGAAATATGGCTGGCATACAAGAACAAATGGGAAATTTTAGCAGAGAAATGGAGACTGTAAGAAAGTATGAAATGGAATTGCCAGAAATAAAGATATAGAAACAAAGATAAAGATCAGTCAAAAGAAATTATTCAAACTGATTAAATTTAAGACAGGAAACCATAAAACTCCTAAAAGAAAATATAGGCAGTAAGATCTTGGACATCAGATTAAGCAATATTTTTGGGGGTCTTTGTCTTCAGGTAAGGGCAACAAAAGAAAAAATAAAGAAATGGCAATACAGCAAACGAAAATGTTTTTGTACAGTGAATGAAATTATGCACTTCACCTTTTGTGCTTTGCAGATATTGCTTGCACTTTTTACAAACTGAAGATTGTAGCAACCTTGCATTGAGCAAGTCTATCTGCACCATTTTCCCAACAGCATTTGCTCACTTTTTGTCTGTGTCACATTATGCTAATTCTCATGATATTCAGGCTCTTTTTTTTTAGTGTTATATTTGTTATGGGGATCTGTGATCATTGATCTTTTAGGTTACTATTGTAATTGTTTTGGGCATCACAACCACACCCATATAAGCCAGTGAACTTAACTGATAAATGCTTGAGTATACAGCTCCACTGACTGGCTATTCCCCCATCTCTCTCCTTCTCCTTGGACTTCCCTATTCCCTGAGACACAATATTGAAATTAGGCCAATTAATAAGCTACACTGGTCTCAGTGTCCAAATGAAAGAAACAGTCACACTTCTCTCACTTCATAACAAAAGCTAGAAATGATGAAGCTTACTGAGGAAGGAATGTCAAAAGGCCAAAACCTGGACCTCTTGCACCAAACATTTAGCCAAATGGTGAATGCAAAGGAAAAGTTCTTAAAGGATATTAAGTGTTACTCCAGTGAACATATGAATGATAAGAAAACAAAACAGCTATTGCCAATATGGAAAAAGTTTTAGTCGTGTTGAAGATCCAATCAGCCACAACATTCCCTTAAGCCAAAACCTAATCCAGAGCAAGGCCGTAATTCCCTTCAAGTCTATGAAGGCTGAGTGAGGCAAGGAAGGTGCAGAAGAAAACTTGGACACTGGCAGGGGTTGATTCATGAGGTTTAAGAAAAGATACCATCTCCATAACATACAAGTGCATGGTTAAGTTGACAAGTGCTGATGTAGAAGCTACAGCAAGTTATCCAGAAGATCTACCTAAGATATTTCAGTGTAAATGAAACAGCTGTATGTATACTGGGAAGCTGCCTAGCACTTTCCCAGCTAGAGAAAAACCAATGCCTGGCTTCAAAGCTTCAAAGGACAGGCTGACTCTTTCCAGGGGCTAATGCAGCTGGTGACTTTAAGTTGAAGCAAATGCACATTACCATTCCTAAGTCATAGTGAGACAGACACCATGGATGTAGTCAGAGTAGGGTAAGGGCCCAGGAAAAAACAGGGCGGGATATTTACAGTCAGCAATATAACAATGGGCAAAGAAGTCCCTTTTGAAACTCTGTGTTAAGCATTATGCAAAGTCAAGGTCACACTAATCCTCTAGGATCAAATACCAGACTAAGAATATAGACATCTTCAGTAAGGTCAGTTAAAAGTCAAAAGGCCAGGAGCAACTTGGCCTAGAATGATTGAGTGGTTTTACAAATAGGGAAGGGTATCAAAGCATAACCCCTGACTTCACTGTAAACAGCCCTAGCAAGCAGAGAACAACCCAGCCCACCTTGAGGGAGGGCAGGTGGTACAAGTCCACACCCCTAGGCCTTTTTTTCATGTTCTGGAAAAATCCTCATTTGCCTATAAAAACCCCTAAACAACGCACCACCCCGGGACTCTCTTGTCCCCTCCTGGCGCGAGCCAGGAGCTCTGTCCTTTCACTTTATCTCTGAATAAAAGCCTGTACTTTGCTCTCCTACCTTGCCTGTTTGCTAAGCTCATTCTTCGGCTTCGTGAACAAGAACCCCGGCATCAACAGGGCCCTGAATAATCATGCTCAGTCAATTCTGCCTGTGCTCTATGAATGGAACAACAGAGCCTGGATGACAGCACATGGTTACGACATGGTTTACTGAATGTTTTAAGCCCCCTGCTGATACCCACTGCTCACAAAAAAATGATTTCTTTCAAACTATTACTGCTCGTGGACAATGTACCTGGCCATCTAAAAGCCCTGATGGAGATATAAAATGAAATGAATGTTGTTTTCATTTCTGCTACCACAACATTCATTCTGCAGTCCAAGGATCAAGGAATAATTTCAATTTTTCTTATTTAAGAAATACATTTTGTAAGGCCATAGCTGCCATAGAGAATTCCTCTGACTGACCTGGGCAAAGTAAACTGAAGAACCCTGGAAAGGATTTATCATTCTAGATGCCATTAAGAAGATTCATGTTCCATGTAAAGAGTTCAAAAATACCAATATGAACAGGAGTTTGGAAGAAGTTAATTCCAACACTCATGGATGACTTTGAAGCATTCAAGACTCCAGTGGAGGAAGTAGATATGATAGTAATATCAAAAGAACTAGAATTGAAAGTGGATATGATTGAATTACTGCAGATATGACTAAATTACTACAATCTCATAATAAAAATTGAACAGATGAGAAGTTGCTTATTACAGTTGAGCAAAGAAAGTGGTTTCTTGAGATGGAACCTACTCCTGGTGAAGATGCTGCAAAGGTTGTTGAAATGACAACAAAGTATTTAGAACATTCCGTAAACCTTATTGATAAGGAATTGGCAGATTTGAGAGGAATAACTCCAATTTTGAAGTTCTACTCTTAGTAAAATGCTATCCAATAGCATTGCATGTTACAGAGAAATTGTTCATGAATGGAAGAGTCAGTCAGTCAATTCATTTTTGTCTTATTTTAAGAAATTGCCGCAGCAAGTTAACCTTCAGCAACCACTGCTCTGATCGGTCAGCAGCCATCAACATTGAGGCAAGTCCTCCACCAGCGAAAAGATTTCAACTTGATGAGAACTCAGATGATGGTTAGCATTTCTTTAGCAATGAAGCATTTTGTAATTAAAAGATGTACATTTCTTGGACATCATGCCATTATATACTTAATAGACTACATTATAAACATAACTTTTATATGCACAGTGAAATAAAAAAAATTTATTTGACTCACTTTATTGTAATATTCACTTTACTGTGGTGGTATAGAGGCAAGCCCACAATATCTCCCAGATTTGTCTATAGTTTTGTTTTCATGATGAAACTCTGACAAACACACTTAAGAACAATCATGGGGGTTCCTTAGCTAGGGTACTGAGCTTGTGTAGCCCCTTCCTCCTGACCCAGAAGAAGAGCAACTCAGTGTCTGGGAGCCTAACACTGCTAGGATACACAGTTTCTGTTCTTACACCAACATTGGAGGGGAGAAATAAAGTATTTTGCTAAACCCTCCCCTGTCTTGGAGCTCTGGAACTAAAGGGAGGTGAATGTTTCAACACATTGTAAGTGTTTGAATGCCAGCTTATTACACATGGGAGTGAAACCATGGGTTTGCAGAGAAAGAACTGTGCCATGAGTTTTCCCTTGAGAGATATATCAAAATCATGATTCAGGCATTTCCGTGTGCCTTAGCCAAACACCATCTAGGACTGTTCCAGATCCTTTTAAAGCTCTAACAAGAGGATTTTAATATCAGTAATTTAATTCTGAGAGCACTGAGATCATTGTTTTGTTGCCATAATAAAAGGATGGTGGTTTTCACAATGTCTGGAAGAAAGGGGAAGAATGTGTCCATGTGTTTCCAAGTTCTGCCCAAGAGAGAACATGCCTACGACAATCAGTACTGACTTTTTACATAAAAATATGCTTAGAGAGAAGGAAGATTCATTGTAATCCTAAATGTATATTTCAGAGGGAGAAAGTACTTCCTTTACTCTATTTTTTTCTATGCCAGTAGACCATTTCTAATTTGGGTATCTGAGAGGAACACCTTCGGAACAGAGGGTCCTTTCAGGCAAGTAGTATCCTAAGATAGAAGCCCAGAAGAAAACAAGTTTTGTTTTAAAATGTACCTGGAATGTGTTTTAATCAGGTGTGTGTGCTTAGGCAGACATGAAAATGACTGTCATGGAGGAAGAAGTTTTATACTGACAGATCTCTAGAAACAGAAGGCATAGGACACCAGCAGCGGGGGCCACATGGAGAAGCACCAGGGCCAATCAGGGCGCAAAGGGAGTGAGGGGAAAGCAGGGGAAGAGACTGTGCTGTGGTTTTTGTGGAAAGGAATGGGGAAGGTAGGGCAAGGCAGGCTAAGCAGGTTTGAGATCATTCTGTTTGAATAATTTCATCAGGTTCTGGGGTGTAGGGGCTGTCCTGAGTTACCTGGTAGCTCTCTCTGGGGTGATTAGGTGATTGGGGTGATGAGGGCAGGGGAATATCGGCCTGGAGTTTAAGAGCCTGATAGAGAAGGGAGGCGGGGCTCAGAGTCGGTGAATTTGCGCTCGCATTCCACTTGTCTGCAATCTCTAGGAATAAACGAACTCTGGGAATGGCAGTCTCTCCCAGGTCAGTGAGTCATCAGATGCCAGAGCACGAAAAATACAAAAAAATAAGAAAATTAAGTTAATACAGATTTACAGTAAGGTTCTTTTCTATTAGTCCCCAACCATGCACCCCATCATGAGTCCCAAAATTTCTACCTGTAGACCCAACACACACTAGGGATGACAATCTAGGTAGACATAGAGTGCCTAGGATTCTCAATTCATAGATATGGATAATAAAGCAGCTGAAACAAAATGTCTATTGAAATGGTTTATTGAAAGGCTATAAAGCTATTTCACAGAAACGAAGCACAGTTGGGCCTCTTGGGAATAACAGCTGGAACTTAAGAACCACTGAAGCTGGAAGAAATTTCCCTCTCTCTCTCTCACTCTTCTCTTTTTCCAGGACTACCTATAAATCTATATCTTATTTATTCTGCTCATCTTCTCTGATCATTGGCTCCTTTCCCCAGGCAACTTCTGACTGATTAAGAGTATGAACATGTCAAAAATGCCTGCCCCAGGCCCAAGAAGCATTTATTTCATTGTCCCTGCATCCATTTGACTACAGACTCTGTGTCTTAGAAAATGCTTTTGGTTACAGTCTAGCCGAGAAATTGACACCCATTGGGATAGGTGTCAATCTCTAGTCTAATCCATTGTAGGGAAAGGTGATAACATGATACAAACATGACCAGAGAGACTCATCTCTTCAGCAAGGGGTGAGTGTGGAGCACTGCATCCATTGAAGTGGAGAAGGTTGGGCAGGTCCCCTGAAACTATCAACTACATCGTATATCCTACTACCATTAGTTTTCAGTCGCCTCTGCTGTCTAAGTGGTTTAGTTTTTCTTGGCATTTGAGAAATTGCTAAAACTCTGACAGGGCTTCTGGCTATTTATTCTGGGAGAAAGATGATAGTAATAAATACTTCTCACTGAGTATTTCCAGATCTGCCTTCTAGGCACATGGAATGATAGCATTTTCTGGATCTCAGTGGTTGGTTGAGGCCATGCAACCATTCTGGCCAATAAGTTGAAAGCACAAGCAGTGTGTGCCGCTTTCCGGCTGAGCATTTATTTGGTGGTGTGATACCCTCTGAGCTCTGTTCTGTCCCTGCCATGACAGCATGCTCTTGACAGCGGCTATTCCATCAGCCTGGGTCCCAAAGTAAGAACAACACATAATGTGCACGGGGTGTAGCAAGACCAAGAACCAAATACACTCCAATAGTTTAAAAATCAAGCTAACTGTCCAAGTGCACTTTACCGTGTTGATGATGACCCCCCAGCACTTGGAGGTATTCCAGCAGAGAAGTAGGTTGTTACTGAGGACATTTGTGTACCTGAGTAGGGTTAGACTTGATGGTTGCTTTAATATCTTCCTCTTCTGGGTATAAAAGTATTCTTTACCTTACTTGGCAATGAAGCTCATAGAAGCCCTGAGTTCTCACCCCAGAGTTCTCAGCTGTTAATCAGATACAGGATTTCCTGAAGCCTATCCACAGACCTCAGATTAAGAAGGCCTGAGTTAAGAAATTTTATGGTTTTATTATTATAGTTAGTTGATTTCTAAAAGCT
The DNA here is from genome assembly GCA_032199065.1 of Smutsia gigantea. Taxonomy (NCBI): domain Eukaryota; kingdom Metazoa; phylum Chordata; class Mammalia; order Pholidota; family Manidae; genus Smutsia; species Smutsia gigantea. The sequence continues at coordinate 264,163 of JAVSCE010015763.1, read as the reverse complement.
AAGCAGGATGCTGTGGAACGTGAGCTGCACAAGAATAAGACTTGGCGAGCAGCACCGGGAAGGAGGACTGGAGGGGAAGATCATTCTTAAGATCAAGGCTGTTTATTCACTTGCATAGAGAGCCACAGAGTGAGAAGAATGCTCCCTTGAATTAAGAAGCCTGGGGCTCTAATCTGGACTTTGGCACTAACAAATTGTGTATCCTTGGGCAAGTATCTCCCACTCTGTGTTCCACACCTCAACCATATAATGAGGCAGTTTGACCAGATGATCTTCAGGATCCCTTGAATAATCTGCATCCCCTTTATACTGGAGATGAGGACAGGGCTTAGAGGAATGTGTTTGGAGCAGAGCAAGGTCAAAGCTGCATACATGGGTTACATTTTCAATGATTTATTTGTTTAATTTAAATACGAAATATTGTCACATGTTTACATATTTAAACAGTAAAAAGATTGTATTATAATAATAAAAAATATATTTCTCCTACTCTGCCTTTGCCATATCCTGGATTCCTTCCCAGAGGCCACCAGAGATACACACACACTATTACACCTCTCCCTTTTTAAACTGCACATGATGGCAAGACATATACTTTATTTTGCTCCTTGTTTTAAACAGAATATCTTGGAGTGCATCACATAGTACATATGCATCTTCTTCATTCTTTCTAATGGCTGTATAGTATTACATTATATATATATAAATAATTAATAAAACTATTCCTCTAGTCATGGAGATTTGCATTTACAGAAGATCACTAACCTTGTGCAATGAGGATCCGTGCTTTGTATAGAAGAGCCTCATGAAAGGAGGAGACTACTTGGCTTTCTAGGGATTCTTAGACTCCTCATAAAAGAGGTGAAAAGAAGAAACAGCAAGTTTCTGCCTAAGAAAGTAGACCAAGTTCTCATTTAGAGAACTAAGTCAATCTATGTGCCTCAGACAAGCAGATTTGTTTTTGCTTTGCTTTAACAAAAAATGATCTTTCATTTTCTTTTTTTAAGACAGAATTTATCACAAATCTTTAAGGGTCATAAAATGGTTCCAAGACTCTTTGGGAAGCTGCTTATTGTTCTGATTCCAAGCTTTCCCTGGTGGGCTGTTTTTGGCAAAATAATGCTAACATGTTAGATAGGAAATAAATAACAGACATATTCTCCCAAAAATGTTGACCATATTTCACAGAAGAATGTATATCTTCAGGATATCTCAGTCTGAAATATGTTGGCTCAATTTATAGAGAAAACAAGGATTTCATCATTTTCTTCCTTGAAACAAATACCACAAATAGTTTTGTTAATTTAACACTTTCCAACATATAAACTAAGATTCCAAGGCTATCTGATTTTCAAACTGTGTTGAACCGAGAAGTCAACATGGTTTAAGAAAAGCATCCCATGTAGGTCATTGTTTTTCTCTGTTTAATTTGTTCACACATCTTGCAACTTAAAAAGCAACATGCCGCAGAAGCTAAAAGTCCAAGAGATGGCATCAATATGAAAAAATACAAAACAGAGCCTATTCCCTTTGTTTGAGAGTCTGTGGGAGGGGAGGGCATGGTAATACATAATTTGTTATTGATCTATAACTTGATAGTCTCAGATTTTACCAGCTTGTATTTATAAATAGCATCAAATTTACGTAATGACTTACATTTCATTGGCTCGAGCCCATTTTTCATGAAATAGTATTTCACGTAAGATGCCCACCTCTACTGGCCCCCAGCTCAGCAAGATTTCCTTGAGTTCTCAGGAAATGCCTCCCATATATTCAGCTGTGTCCTTCTCTAGCCTGCTGTCATTGCTTATATTGCCTAAGAAAAACTGGGTAGGCTGGAGCAGAGGACATGACTGGGCTTTAATCCATCACTCAGCACATCCCAGTGCCTCAAAATAAGCACACCCATCAGGACAACAAGAAGCCTTCATGGAACCCTCAGATATCCTGAGTGCCTCATTCACCCGGCTTTTCCTACATAACTCTCACTCAGCTCTGGGCTGGATTTGGTCACGTGAGCACCACACCATCTTCTTATGAACACTGACTCAAACAGCCTTCACCTGACACTCTCTTTCCCACAGCTCAGATGAACTGAGGACCTACTGGGGCATCCAGTATTTCTGACAGAACCAGGCTCTTTCCCTACATTGAAACTACTCTGTCTCCTAAGCATGTATGCAAAGTCCTTTCTTCCAGCCAGAAGCCCTCTTGCTCACAGCAATTCATCGAACTTAGTCAAAATAGTTTGAATCCTAGTTCAGGATAAGTGAGACCACCACCACTCCACCCTCAGCACACACACACACACACACACACACACACACACACACACATCCCTGCCCCACTTCTCCAAGCTTGCCTTCCAAATCTTCTCAATCCCCACATCATATATCAGATTATGTCTTTGTTTCACTCTAGCAATTCCCTTGTCCTATAAACTGTTTTAATACATTTCTGCAATGAATTAAGGAATTTTCCTGAATGTACAAAGTTACTGATATAGCCAAAATAATTGTCTTCTACAATTTCCAGGTTTTTAAAACATTCCTGTATCAATTATTCTCCTAATAGTTGTTTCCCAGCACACTGTACATTTCATAGTGTCTATCATGGTTTTCCGATAGTCATGTACTCCAAATTCTTACAGCATTTTTATCCTAAACTCTCTCAGTGATCACACCCTTTCTTTGGAGAACCCTCGCTGTGCGGGCAGGTGACAGAGTGAGGGAGCACTACTGTGGCGTTCTTGGTCACCACTTCCTAGAAAACGTGCCGCCCTCCGATGTGTGCCTATGCTTTCACATATGTTGGCAAATTCCTCCAACTACTAGTTTTAGTTTGTTTTTCCATCTCTGCGTCATTCTAGCCTGGCTAGAAGCCTCCTTCTGTCTTGTGACTGTTAATTAGCCCAGCAAACCTGGATGTTGAATTGTTTAAATGGCTTGCTTTATTCTCAGTGCAAAGGAAACTATTTTTTCGTTGTTGGATTACTGCAACCAAGCCTCAAGGCCTTTCTTATGCCTCATATCTTTTAAATGAAGCTGAGACACTGACTTCAGCATTACATTCTCAAAATTCAAGGGTGAGAAATGCAACTGTATGTAAAACTGGAATAGGTCCACTGAAATACTCCAACTCCTCTGCCAGAGTCCAGCTCCAGCGTGTCCAGGGGTCCCTGAAGGATGGACGGCGTCGGCGGCTGAGTGAATGAGGACACAGACACTAGCAAAAGCTGAGCCTGGCCTGTTTTATTGAAGATTAGCAAGGTTATATATGTTTTGAGTATGCAGTTTCAAAAAGATAGATCATTTGATTGTTTCAGAAATAATGATTACATAAAGGTCAATCTTTAAAGATTAGATTATTGGTGCCTTAGCAATAACTAATTTTTTGCTCGCTTGGCTTCCCTGGTGGTTTCAGAGCAAACATGACTTAATTCTCAAAATGTTCCCTCACGCCTGGTTGGCCTGAGCCCTACTTGCAGTTTCCTTATTATTGATTCTAAAATAGCTATGGTTACTATTCATCTGATTAACAAATATAGCTAAGTCTATTTTTCTAGGTCTGGAGTATTATGTGCAGATTTAAAGAAAAACATCAAAACAGTGTATCTTGAAAGCAGTGTAGCAAGACTAAGCTAATTCCAACTGCGGGAACTGAAAAATCTGTACTCTTGGGTAGGTGCCCAGTTTCACAGAGACGAAAGCGTTGCACCTGGGGGGATGAGGTAAGGGGATAATGACCACTGAAACAGAAGGTGTAGGGACCCAGTCGGACCACCCTTTTCCCCAGGGAGGGCAGGGGCATGAGTTTCTTTAAACTATATACAATAATATCTGTAATAATAATCTTTTCCATTGGGAGAGTTTCTACAATCATGCCAGGCCCTTTCACACACAATCATTCATGCTGACTTTCCTTTATAGTCCTATTATTCCCCGAGACCTAACAGGTCTAGGAGTCATTTAGAAATTCCTCATGGGGCTGAGTTGGGTGGGGAGAGGGAACTGGAACTTACTCAAACAATTCTTATTTATTATAACTTTGATACTTGTTTTCAATATCTTCTCTGCATCCCCCTCCTAATATTCTTTAATAAAATGTTGAAGTAGTAGATAAAAGTAGTTAAGATTACAGTTTCTAAGAGAAAGTTGTTTAAATCTTGATGTAAAATAATGGTGGAAAGTAGAGTTTAGTGCAGTAGGAAAGCAAGTGTAGACTGTCAAATTCATGCCTATAAACTGGGTATAGATCCGAGCGAGACAAGGGCAACAGAACAGCCATGGGTGCAGAAGATTTCTCTCAAAACTGGGGGGGTGAGGTTCTGAGCCTCATCTCTGTTGACCCCCTATTGTTCACCTGATGGCCCCCCTGCAACTGTTCCTGTCTTAGGTTGTTCCTCCCTTGAGGAATCTTACCTGTCTCTGGCTAACCAGCCATCTTCCGGGGCCATACAGAGAGATGTACAGTTGGTGAAAGAGAAGCAATGTTTTTTGAAAAGGTTAGGTCTTCTTACTCCTTTGCAGATTTATGCCCCATGGCTTTTATGCCCAGCAGTTGTCTCGAGGTATCTTTGCCACCTGGAAGAATTAGGGGGATATTTCCTCTGGCATTTCTCCCAGGGTATATTAAATTTGGTTTTCTAATTTAGGTGAAAGTGACCAATAACAACATTTCCAAATACCATAATAATAAGGAGAGATGGAGGGGATGTTCCTTTCAGAGGTCCGCATTGCGGTTCCTTCTTTCTGGGCGTCTGGGCTGAGCCATCAGATGGGCGGTTCGGACTGGTTCCTGACACTCCTCCTAACAGACTCATTCCATCTCAAGAATGGCATCACATGTTCCGTGGATCAAAAGGACACTCCACCAGAGATGACAAATCTCCCAGGTTCTACCATAGTATGTCAAACATTTTCACTGGAAAGCTCTAGGATTGCATGACCTGTCTGGGCCAACTTCTCCATCAAGTGGTAGGAAAAACATTTATGCATGTGGCATATTTCCAAGGTCATATGACAGCAATTATTAAAACCCAGTAGTAGAGAAAGAGTATGTGGTGGGCAACCATTCAGTGGGCATGACCTACATTCATGGCCTTTCATTCTATTTATCACTCTCAAGCCTGGGTAATTCCTAGTAAAGCCCTTCTGAAGCAAGATTCTAGAAATGCTGAAGCCTGCCTCTCCCTTTCTCATTCTTTTTCTTTCTCTGTCTTTGGTACCTTCCTTTAATCTATTAAAATTGAATAAAAGCAAAGTATGGAATATAGCTTTTGGAAGTCTGCATTTTTTTTTTAATAAAGAAAATGAGAGAAAGAAAGACAAGTTACATTCCAATGGGAGAAGAGGTCTCTAAAATGAAGACAATATACAGAAAAGAAATTAATATTAAACTTAGTGGAAAAGGTTTAAACTTAGTAATAAACAAAGAGGTCATTTTTAGCAAATAAAGATCTCAAATGAGGAGAGTGACACCATTTTCACACAAGGAAACTAAGCAATCCACTCACCCTTCATGGATTAGAATCCCTTCAGAGCAGAAGAAATCTAGGCTTTAGATGAATGTTTTCCAGAGAAATCGAAGTCTGTCTAGAAAGACTCATGAAACCCCTAAAGCTAGCTGATGCTGTCTAATCCTCCATGGTAAGGATCCTGAGTCTGCCCATGAACTTAGAACCCTCTTATTCTCTCTCCCCACATCCCATCACTGCATTAGTCTCATTCAGTCACACATTGAACATGTGTGTTTTCTCCCCTCACCCAAATTCCCACTCTTCCCCTCTCTCTAAAAGCATTTCCAAGTGCCATTTGTGTAAGATAACCATAGAATTTATTGTCGAACCTGGGATGTTTTAGACAGGACAAATGGCAAACAGACAGGACCCCAGAGCAGTAGGTATAAACCATGACTATTCCATAGACACAGGAACTGATGACCACTCTTCCTATACACTATTATTTAGTAAACAAACTTCTACATCTTTACCCCAAAACCTACCTTTTCTATCATTTCCCCTATCACTCTCACGGAAAGGAGGAGGGCAGTGTGTCAACATCCCTCTTACTCCCAGGGCACTAGTCTACTAAAACCTTACTACATTGAAACAAATTCCATGGCTTACTCTCTCTCTCCCAATCCACAGTTGAGTTTTCTACCATACTGTCTGCTATTTACCGAGACTTCTTACCTCTTGTTCAGTCTTTCTCTTCTCCTCATCTTTTGCAGGACTTCAGTATCCAGGTCCTCCTGTTCTTTGCCTTCCTTAAAGCACCCATGAGAAGATAAGGGTAAGTATTGTCCTTAAAGCCTATTTTCTGCTCATAAAAAGTTATGATTCTAAAGACCTTTTTACATTTTGAACAGTACCACTTTTTAGTCCAAACGAGTGTCACTTTAACCTGTAAAACTCCCTCAAAAATTTTGGTAGGTTTCCTGTGAATCTATTGAAGCACTCTTCATTTAGCAGAATTTATACCTATAATTCTTTTGAAATAGGTCCTTCTATCTGCATATAATCAGTTCTGTTTTGGTTAGGTCAGGCTGATATGAAGCAATGTGTTTATGATTCCTAGAAGCCATGTTGCTACCTCAGAGGTATACCAGGCACCACCCTAATTTTTCAGAGGTCTTAACACATGTTTTAGCCACATTATTGATTTGATCTTTTCCTTAATACCTATATTACTTTGGTAATTTACTGAGTTAAATGGATGGAGATAAGAAACAGCTTTATTTTCCAACCATGTAAGTCTTCCATATTCCCTCTAAATTCTGCTTGCAAATTAGACAGTGTTTTCTCAACTTCATCTCTTTTGTGTAGCCCTTTGTCATATGCAGCCAGGAAAAGATAGCTGACTATTTTACCTTTCTATGTGACAATCTCCTGTTCAAATCTAAAAGTTCATTAAATACATTTTCTATTTTCCAGTTACCATAGGTGACAGTGTACAAATTGCTTTGCCACTATTTAACATGAGACACAGTTTTTCTAGTCTGCAACAGCAGTTTCTTTACTTCTCTTCCAATCTTTGCTAGTAGTTTCCTTGCCATTTTTAAAGCCTATATTTGCCACCTGAATCAGAAGCCAGTGCCATCTATTTTAAATTTTTATTGTATAGTAGTATCCTATGCCAAATTCAGGATACTAAATTCTGATCAGTTATCTATTGCACAATAGTGCTGCATAACAAATCACCCCAAAACTTAGTGGTTAAAATGGCAGCCATTTACTATTTCTTACAAATCTCTGAATAGAATGGGCATTCTTTCCACCTATAAAATTGGCATCAACATATTTGTTTAATAAAAAAAATAATTCAACCTAAATATTTGGCTGAAACTCCAAAAAACATTACTTAGGCTTTGTACATACATGGTTTGAATTTGCTCCAAGGAAATAAGTCTTCAATTATACCAACAGTGATGACATTTTCTGGAATTATTCAAAAACTATACACATATATTTTGTCAATCTGCCAAAAGATGAAACATCTTGGTGAAACACATACCAGAAGTGACCTTGTAATCTCTTCAGACAAAGTGGGAATGCAACTAGGCAAAGTATAACAAGATTTTGTATAAATAAGATCCAATTAGATTTATTACAGACAAAACAGGCAATGTACTACAAGACAAGCAAAATCACAAAAGGTACCCAAGTGTAGAGAAAAACACTTTGGCAAAAATGAAATTAATTCGAATTATCTTCTAGCCACATTTATTCAATATGTTGTCAGTTAATATTAAAGATATTAGCCAAAGGTTACAAAAATCCAATGTGATTTAAGATTGGATAGTAGCTTTTGCAAAGTTTACAATTTTTCATTAATATTTTTAGAGTAAAAATGCATGCAAAACATGCAACAAAAGGCCATTCAAAAAAAATCGTAGCGATTTGGGGAAAAAAGCAAAATGTTTTGTAAGACTGTGAAGAAGTCCATGTCTAAGAATATCAAAACTAATTTCTAAAGAGAATATTTTCTGCCTAGTATTTTTCAATAATATAGATTTGATTGAAGAGAGATGTGGAAAAGATGAGCATTATTTCCATTTTTGGCTAGCTTTATTAATATTGCTAGTATTAAGAAATTGAAGAGACTTAGGAAAGACTTAGGAAATACCATATGGATATATTCATTGCTTTGAAAGATTATGAAAATCATATGCAAAATGAAAATTTTAATTTGTGTGATAGTGGTTTATCATAATCGATGACATTTCAATGTTTTAATATGAGAAGTTTACATGAAAAATTCTTAGTTCACTTTTTAAATTACCAAGAGAAAACTTTACAATTAAAATGATATGATACAGCTATGATTTTATATATAAAGATAAATATAGTAGCAAAATATGTAAAGTAAAACAGAAAAAACATAATGAAAATAAAAAATATTACATTTCTCTCACACTGACCTTTTGGAAAAGCTTAACAAAAATAAAATAAAATAAAGAAAAAGGATAATTTCAAAAATATAATAGTAATGAAATTTTTTATGTAAGTATAAGATCTTCTATAGTCAAGAGAACATAGCTTCTCTCCCTGCATCTTAATCCAACTTACCAAAACTGATCTTACCTTTGTGCTTGAGGAAAATATCAGAGTCAAGATTCATAGAATATGGTGAACCAAAGAACTAAGTCCTTAGAAAGTATATAATATAAAAATTTCCCTTTATACATCATGCCACATGGAATTATTAACTTGTCCAAAATCATGATAACTTGTTTGAATCACAGCTGAGACTGGAATTTGCAGGGTTTTTCCACATAATTATATAGACAAATATAGGTTCTAGATTTTATACCCTAAAATTCCAAATTAAAAGAAGGAAACTCAATAAATATTTTAAAAGCAAGAATAAAATATCTTAGATTAATTATGAAAACACTTTTTCCATGAAAAAATGGACATCTCATGAACAAAATATGACCTCCAATTTCCTCTAAAAAAGGTAAATTTTAGGGGAACCTAAATAATAATAATATTATGTAATAATAATCTGTTTCCTTTAAATTTCATGTTTGTGTGTTATGTGTAAGTAACCCTGTTCTAAAACATTTTCATATCTTGATTTTAAGGTTGAAAATTAGTTATTTTGCTTGACATCCAATTAATGTTACCTCAAATTAAAAAGTCCATTCTCAAAGAAAACACATCAGAAGGTACCACCAAACTCATTGCAGGCTCGTGATTATGTGTGAAGGTAGTTAACGTTTGTGTTTAAGGGAATAAAAGAGATCTCAGCCAGCGAACAGCAACTCACCCTGCAAACCAATAAACTCTTTTTTATCTCTGGTCTCCAGTGTGGCCTGGGTTCCGAAGGCAGGACCATGCCAACCTGGTAGCCTATGAGCAAAGTGGGTGACCCTGAGCTGAGGTTTCAGGAGCCAGGCTGAATCATGGGGGACTGTTAGCTGAGAGCCCCAGCAGCCCATTCCAAGGAACAGAGTCAAGTGTCAGCACAAAGGGAGCAACATCAGCCCTGAGATCTAAGGGGTGAGTGTGAAATCATAGGCAGAAGAGCAGGCAAGAGGTCAGAAACCAAGAACAGGAATAGATAAGGAGGAAGATGCCCTCAGAAAGGAAGAAATGATAGCATCAACTATAGGATCCATGACCACAGTCTTGTTTGGTGCTGGTCATGTGAAGATGACTATCTGAGACAGTCGGATCAGCTGAGTTAGTGGTTCAGGACACGGTCAGAGAGTAGAAACATAAAAATAAAAACAAAAAATGAAAACCTTCCTTAAAAAAATCAGGTCCCTTACTATATCTAGACAAAGGTTTAGTTGGCAGCCATATAGCCCACCCCCTTCCCCAAACCACCCCCCCCCCCAAAAAGGGATCATTTTAAATAATCATTGTGAAATTAAATCCTTTAAGAACTTATTTTGCCAAGTTGGAAGATTTCTCTCACTCTATCCGGAGAATATAGTAGAAACCTCATATGCCCTTTTTCTTGTATAAAAAACTCTTGGAATTTGTTCTTTTATATTGGCACATGTACAGTAACACTTAAAAATATATTTTCAATTAACAATTATAAAGGACAGTCTAGAAGTTTTCATAACATGTCATCATTTTCAACTCCTTGATAACAAATAGAAATTAAATCCAAATGTTTGGCCAGATAGAATCCAAGGTCAAAAAAAAAAAAAAGCCAACTCACTATTCCTGAGATACTAATGAAGAAATCAAAATGGAGCAAGATTTTGTTTGACCTGAGGTAAAACCTTAAATTTATATAATTCCACAATTTTTATTTTTCTCTTACTATTAGCAGGATCAAAATATAAGACAAGCTGTTAATGAAGTGCTACTAATCATTTTCTCTCTCCCTTTTATTGCTAGAAATGTTCTTAGTTTTACTTTTTGTAGTTAATTACTAGTTTCCCAATTCAAATATTTCCAGTATTTTACTTCAATTTTTAAAATCAGAGTCTCTCTTTCAATCAACATGTATATTTATTACAAGTATTCTTTTTCCCCAGAAGCTGTTACTAATTTGAATATGCCTCTTAGAAATGTGTTTAAAAAGTACAGGATAAAAAATTATAACAATTGTATAAGAAAAGGAATTCAATAAGACATATCCAGAGTAGCTAACAAATCCTAAATTTTATTGAGATCCTGTTGATATACACATTTTACTCTCACAATAGAGATTGTAGATTGAGTATGTACATTCGCTTCCTCTGAATCTGCACTGTATTAAAATCATATCAAGAAACTGTCTTAAAGCATATCACCCAAGAACAAAAGCAAGAGGGAAGAACATGACAGTCACAAAATTTTGGAAGTGATAAGAGAGATGGGAAATGATAACTGACTTAGCAGAAGCAAAACTAAATCCTAAAAGCTAAAATTTCAGCCAGGTAGGAAAGATAAGGAAATAATAAAATTCATACTGCAAAGACTTGACGGCTCAGGAATGAAGGGCATTAGGTACCTCTGAAAAGAAAATGTAAGGCAAAAAGTGGAGGATTGGTTAAAAATCTGTTTAAGTTAAATGCCAGGTCGCCTCTCACTGTCCATGTAGCTGAACAACTGTCCTCTCCCCCTTGAGCCTAGAAGTTTATTCTCAGAAGAGTTAGCGAGCATAAATGATGGTGCCAGGTAGGAATGTCATTCAGCCCTCTTCCTACCTGTCCCAACAATACTAACAGCTCAACCTTTCCACTCAGGAAAGCTGGATAATCAGACTTAGAAACTGGGCAGCCTCCTCCCCACAGGAATAATAAAAATAATGACACTGAGATTTCCTCTATGAACCGATCCACCCAGGATATCCAGCAGTAAGCCACTCCTCCCCATTTGTAGTGCCTTATTCTAAACGATGAGAAAATAACCAAGGGTCAAAGCAAACATCAAAGAAAGAAACCAAAGGAAACAAATAGCTAAAAGGCCACAGAGTATTCAGTAGGGGAAAAAAATAAAAAACAAGTAAACAAGCAACCAAAAAATGGTTACTAACTTCCTGGTATATATAAGAAGAGACATTTACACACAACTTTAAAAAGTAAAAAATGTGTCATATATTAAAACTATGTGGAGTTTTGGGAAAACAATGTTTAGAAAATAGCCCAGGAATTAGAACAGAAAGATTAAAAGCTGCAAAAGAAAATAAATAAGAAATGAGAAAATTAGAGGATTAGCCCAGAAGATCTGCCATCTAAATAATAGGAGCTCCAGAAAAAGAAAATATAGAGGGAAGAGTATCACTGCTGACACAGTTCAAGAAAATTTCCAAGAACTGAAAGATATGAATTTGTTCAGATGGAAAGTACACATTTAGTGCCCAGCATAGTGAGTAAAATGACCACCATAAACTTTCAGTATGCAGAAAACAAATGTAAAACCCTAACAGCTTCCAGAAAATTTTTTTTTAAAGTCACATACTCTTCCAGTTACTGGTGTCATGTAACAAATTCTCCCAAAACTTAGTGGCTTAAAACAAAAATTTTATTATTCTCTGATTTTGTGGGTCAGAAAATTGGACAGGGCATAGTAGAAATGGCTTGTTTCTTCTCTACAACATCTGCTATTTCAGCTGGGAAGACTCGGCAGCTAGAGATAACCCCGCTGATGGGTGGAATCCTCTGAACTCTCCTTCACTCACATATTTGACATTTGATGCCAACTGTCATCTCATCTGGAACCTCAGCTGGGGCTGTTGACAGAAGCACTCCCTTGTGGCCTATTTGCCTTAGGTTTCCTTAGAGAATGGGGTGGGAGGTAGTAAGTCTCTTACCCTGCAACTCAGGGCTCAGCAAAGAGGGATCCCCACAAATGAGGTGGAAGCTACATTGCTTTTACTAATTTTGCCTCAAAGTTCCCACAACATTACTTTGAGATAGGGAAGGACAGAGGGGCAGTCCCTGTCCAGTTAGAGAAAGATAAGGGCCTTGGGAAGGATAAACGAGATGCTTACTAAGGACCTTAGAATGTGAAAAACAGGAGACTTGCCGCTGAAACAAAGCAACAGTGTATAAGAAGGGTCCCAGAACCTCCATAAAGAACCATTTTACTGACCATAAGTCATGTAGCTCACAGTAGCTTGACCAAGGCATCCTAGTTAAAAATAGAAATGACCTTTAGTATGATTGGCTAAAATATAGATGGCATTCTGACCTATAGAAAACAAACAGCTTCTCTCCCTCGCCAAGGCAACAGGCATAAAACACCTAGACCTGAGCCCATACAGCAGTTTTACCCCTCCCGCGATATGCCTGGGAGTTCTGTGTCCTTGCTTCTATTAATAAAAAGCTTCTTTCTTGCTTGCCTACCTTGAGCATTTGTCGAGTTCATTCTTTGACTCCATAAACAAGAACCCCAGTGTCACCTTTTGGGGGCTCATTCAGGATCTCTTCCTGTTGTCAGCTACCTAGAGGGCAGCTACCATTCCCTACTACTCTCGCTTTAATGAATTCCTTCCTTACCTATACTCACCCGACCTGTTTGAGAATTCTTTCTCCTCCAGAGTCAAGAACCCTACCCTGTCCAGGCTGAGGTTTCTCCTAGAGCTTCACCTAGTGCTCGGGGAGAGACCTCCCCAGACGCAGCTGCCTGGCAACAACTTCTACTACAGTGTACTGAGTATTAGCAAATCGCTAGCCACCCCAATTCTAGAGAAAGGCACACAGATCACAATGGGAGGGTGAAAAGGTCACATTGTCAAAGCACATGTGAGGTGAAATATATTTTGCAGCCACTTTTTGAAAATACAATCTGCTGCACCACAAAATGAAAAATTGGAATGACTGTTCCAGTAACAAGATTGGAAGCCAGATGACAATGGAATGATGCCATCAAATATAAAGAAACATAAATTTCAACCTGAAATTCTGTTTGCGAGCCAACTATCACTAATGCTCGAGTAGAATAACGACGTTTTCAAATGGACGTTTCACATTTGACAACGTCAAGCACTTGACATCTCCCAAGCACTTTCCCAAAAAGTTACTGAAGGATGTGTTTCAAAATGAAGTCTTAAACTAAGAGGGGGAAAGATGTGGGTTTTAGAAACTAGAGGATTCCACCCAATGCAGAAGGAAAGGAAATCGCAGAGGAAGTTAAAGAGAGTCCTGGATGTCAACTATGTCCTTTGTCTCATAAAGATGAGATTTATGGAGTACATTATGTCTGTACTGTGAGATGAGCTACACAACTGTAGCACTAGGTTTCAGCTCCAGGCAAGTTCTCTCTGGATTTGGTAAGACCAAAAAATAACAAAGCATTGGGAAAACGGTTCATACCCAGCTTTATTCTCTGGTGGCAGGTGGAGCATTTAGATGATATCCGCTGCATCCCCACACAGCAAGCGTGCGATCTACAGTCCACATAGGGGACTGGGCAGAGGTCTTTATAAAACAGCACAGACAATAATGGGTCATTACCAACACGTGTGAGCACGTGCCTGCCCAGTAGGCCAAATATTACATAAGCGTGAGATTGCATTGCAGGTGAGAATCCTGACCATGGGAACGTCCATTTTCCCTACAACAGTTGTCAACAGTTTGGTATTAAAATACCAAAAATACGGAAACTTTATTTATTCCAATAAAATATGGAATAAAGAAAGAAGTAAAGAAGCAAGAAGATTACTAACTTCAGGAAGCATGTAAAGTTGCACAGAACATAATCGGTGGAGGTAACAGCATTTACATATTGATGAACACATTTAACAAGGTGAATATTGTTCTGACAAAACTCATTAAATTAAAAAAAAAGATGGAGTTGGGGATAGGAAGCTTGCATGTGTGTAGCAGGGTGAGGGTGTGAAAGGGAACTGCACCCTCTTTTTCCAAGGTGGGAAGTTCACAGAAAATGTCTAAAATTGAAAAATCTTGAAGAAGCAATGTAAACACATCATTTAGAAATCTGAGGAAAGAGTCAGCTAAATAAAAAAACCCAAGCTTTTTCCTGCGGAATGGGGGAGAGGAGAACAGAGGACTTCCACTTTTATAGTAAGACTTGTGGAAACCATTTATGACCACACATAATATTGCCCAAAATAAACAGAAAAGAATAGTCAAAGAAATTTATCAAATAGTTAAATGTGCCTCTGGAAGTTTCCAGTGTCTCAGGTTGCTTTTGCTGGTGGTCGTGGTGGTGTTTTGATGTGGCGAATGATGCTTTTTGTTGGTGGAAGGGCTTTTCATACTAGCCTGGCTGTACATTAGAATCACCCATTCCTGAGCCTTACCCCCAGAGATTTTGACTAGTGGTCCAGAGTGAGACATAGCTCTAGGGATGATTTTTAAAGTGCCCAGGGTGAAAACCACTGCACTAAAGGAGAGTTAGCAAGATTTTTCTGCAGAGCCAGATAATTACTTTAGGCTTGTTAGCCACATATGGTGTCTATCAGATATTATTCTTTGCTCTGTTTTGTTTTACAACTCTTTAAAAATGTGAAAACCGGGCTTAACTCATGGGCCATACAACAGGCCATGGGCCAGATTTGTCCAGAAGGCAGTAATTTGCTAACCCCTATGCTAGAGATTCCTACTCAGTTATCCTTAAAGGATTATAGGCAGAGGATTATAGGATTCTTCACTGTGAAACTGAACAGCTCAAGAGAGAAAGGCATTGTAGTTCCTATAATAAGAAGGCCACTTTGCCTACAGTAAAGTCCACCAGTCAACAGACTGTGCTTACACACAGTGATTCCCTTTGCTTCTTAGAGCCTCCTTCTAAATCTGAGTGCGGACCAAGCATTGCCAGGTATTTGAGACAAGTCTCCAAGGTAAAAACAGGTGAAAAATAACAGAAAGTAAAACCCAGAGAAAACAGAGCAAAAGGAAGAAGCACAAGAAAACTTCCAAAAATGTATCACTAATCTTCTCAAAAAATTAGAGAATTTATTACAATCCTGAAGCAATAATAAATGGCCATTTAAAAGGAACCAAGTGAGAACTTTACAAATCATTAAATATAGAAAAAGTAAAATAAAAATTCAACAGGAAATTTGGAAGAAAAAGTTGTGGAAATCTCTGAAAAACTGGAACTAAAAGATGAGAGAAAATTTTTAAAAAGGTGAAAAAGTTAGAGGATTCACATAGGCCCAACATCTCAAATAGTAGGAGTTCCAGAATGCGAGAGAAAACAAAGGAGAGAAAAATTATTGTAGAAATAACATAAGGCAGTTTCCAGAACCAAAAGACAAAAATCTCCAGATGGAAAGGGTTTATTTTGTGCATAGCATAATGGCTGAAATATATCACAGCACATCACTATAAAATTTTAGAACCCCAGCATAAAAGAAAACAAGATCTCCAAAACTTCTATAAAGAGAAAACAGCTCACTGAACAGAGGAATGGAAAATCAAATAGCATTAGACTTTTCATCAGCAAAGCTAAAATGTAGGGGAGAGGGGGAAGGACAGAGCAATGCCTTTTAAATTCTCAGAGAAAATAATCTTCGATTTAGAATTTTTACTCCATCAAATAGTCATTCCAACACGGGAGTTGAATATATATTTGCAAACACTCAAAATGTTTACTTCCCATGCCCTTTCTCTTTAAAAGTTTTCCAAGTTGCTATACCGAAAGAAGGAAGATGTGAGATCCAGGAGCCAGGAGACCCCGTGAGGGAAAGCGATAGAGGAAATCTGAGAACAAGGAGGAGCAATCAGACACGTCAGAGGCCCCTTCAGAATAGAAGGTACCCTAAGGTAAACATAGCCCTACGGGTTTGAATACACAGAAAATATTAATAGAAATTGGTGGGCTTGTCAGAGCCTCTGGTGGAAAAATATTGATAGACATGTAAGAAACAAAGCAAATGAGGAAACACACACTTACATGCTACAGGAAAACAACTAAATGATAATAACAGACCATCACTTAGCACAGAAGGGAATTCTTCCAAAGTAACAATAATGTAAAATGTAGTCTCAGCCAGAATTCTAATATATGGGAGGATTGGAGTAGGCGAATTAGTAGGTGACAGACTGTGGGTGAGAGCAAAGCCATTTTGTTTAAACAAAAACAATAAATGATTTCTAGAATTAATGAAGATAGAACATTTTTAAAGTTGACCATATTGTTTGGAAATAAAGTAGAACATACCAAAATGTAAAAATATAAAAAATGTATAGCCTCTAGATAGCAGGTGAAGAAAGTGCAGGGATAGCATATGTTATTTTAATAAGAAGAAAGTATAGAAAGCAAATTTCAAATCACCAGTAACTTTAGGTACTTCCTTCTTGATAGGATGCATTTGAACAGGATTAAAATAGTTAGTTTTAAGAACTCAAAGCAGAAAACTGTAAGAAGTTTCCCTTGTGTAAATTCTAACTACAACTATTTATGGGTTTATTTTATTTTTTTAGTAAATATTCAAGTAATATTGTTAGTGAAAAAAAGCAAGGAAAGAACAATATACACAAATGATCCCCAAACTTTTAGAAGAATATAAATCAGGATATAAATTTTAAGAAAAATATGCATGCATATATATTTATATGAAAAATATCTCTGCAAGGATGCGGGTGATATTGGGAAAAGTGGATCCATATGAAGAAGAGAATGGAGTATGGAGGTCAGAAATGAGAGGACGACTTGCTTTTCTCTATATACTTCTTAGTATTTCTTATTTTTAAATATCCTTCTGAACTAACTGGCTTTAAGTTCAAGGGAGATTTGATCATGGTAAGAAAATATGGTAAGTTCATTACTACATGTGTGTTTTATATCATGTGCAATATTATATATAAAGAAAACAAGTGTTTATATGCATTTCATAGTTCTGACATAAGATGTACAGGGAGAGGAGCAGTTTGTAGCAGGGGGATGTAAAATATGTGCCTCTTGTGGGATTTGTTGAGTTATATGTGGTATCCAGAATCTGGAGTTCATCTGAGTCATGTGGGGAGAAGATAAAACAAGTGCTTTTAAAGCCATGAAGTCATCCAGGGAAAATTTAAAGAGTGAAAGGGGGTGAAAGCAACAGTAATTTAGGACAGCACAGGAAATGGGACTGAGATGAAGGCAAAAAATGCGTTAAGAATATCAGTCAGAGTAGTTTCCACATATACTGTCCTTTCTAAGGAAAGATGCTTTGCTTAGAAAAAAAATTTCAGAAGAGGGCATAAGGAAGTATTATAAGATGAAGTAATAAGGAAATAAAAACACTTTGAAGAAAAAAAACAATATATGCACAGAGAGAAAAGTCTATTGGCAAAAAAAGAAAATAAACAAAAATAAAAAATACCAGCCTTCTTATAGAAGAGTGTCAACTTTAATGATAGCACAACTATGAGAAAAATCTCTAATAGTAGTTTGTTAATTCACATGTGTTTAAGTCCCTTCTATATTGTTATAGGAAACCATAATTTTCTTTTAGAGTTTATTTTGAATTTACAAATTCTGAATTGATGACATCGACATGAAATTCTAAAGTATGATTATATATGATTTGACTGGTTCTGTATCATGACAGATTTCACTATTTTGTTAGCTTCCCATTCAATGTAAAGATAAGCTGATAGCTTCTGAATGGTCTTACTGTTCATTACATCAGATGTAATGGACTTTAAACCTCTGGTGTTTTGAAGTTTTGGTTTTTTCAGCCTTAAATTGAATCATTTGTTCTATACACACTATAAAAACTCAGCATGATTCCCACTATGTGCAGCCAAATTTCCTCTGATGTCTCCCTTCTGCAGTGGGTCAAATAATTTTTTCTGATAACCTTCACACTTAAAATATGTAGAGTTGTTCAGGGTTCAACAGTGGAGCACTAATATCTGAGGAACTGAATTCATAGTGGATCTTCAGTAGGGATCTGGAAAGGTTTTTGCCGTGAAAGGTAACATAGTCACAGTTCCGGGGAGTGAGATGTGGACATCTTTGGGTGGGGGCCCTACCACAGCTCCTGAGGATGTGAAACAACTGGAAGTCATATACTGTGGTGGGAGAATACATGAGCCAACACTTTGGAATATGGCCAGCATCTACAAAAGCTAAACAGTTGCACAACCAGCAAATACCACTTTTAAACGTAGACACAGCCAAAGTACATGCACATGTGCACCAAAAGGTATCATACAAGAATGTTCACATCACTGCTATTCATAACAGCTCCAAATTGTAAACTATGCAGATGCTATCAAAGGTAGAACGGATAGCTAAACTGTGACATATTTGCACAATGTAGTATGATACACTGATGAGATTAAATGGCCTACAAATACAATAAGATGGATACATCTCACAAAAATAATGCTAAGCAAAAGAATCCAAACACAAGAGTACAGACTGTACAATCCAATTCATAAAAAATAAAAGACAAGCAAAATGTATATGTTCTCTCAGAAGTTCAGATAAAAGCTACCGTTGAGTGGGGGTGATCAGAAAAGAACAAGAGGTTGGAAGAGTTCGTGATGTTCTGTTTTTTGGTCTGGTGTTGGTTACTGTCTTGCCAATGGGTTTCAGCCCCAGGCAAGTTTGCTATGGATTCAATGTGACCAAAGAAATTGACAGCAAAACGTTCTTTGGGGTGAAAGGGTTTATTACCCAGATTGTTCTCCCAGCGGAGGTCGAGCATTAGCATCTCTGCCACTGCCCACAGCACTGGGCCAAGCTCTCTAAACAGCACAATAATAGCTTATTGCCTAAGGGTGTGGAAGCGGTAGCCTAGCAACAGGCCAGTTACATTATCAGGTGATTTAAGTTCAGTGGGGATCCTGGCCATAGGAACCCCAACTTCCGCACACTCCACCCCTCCAGGATTCTCACCTTACAATCTATATGCTTTCAAACTTCCGCAATGAGAAAGCTGGAGCATTGTGACCAGATTCCACAATAGCAACAGAGGATAACAACAACTTAGAGATAATAAAAATTAAGATACAGCAAGATTTTGATACAGGTAACAAAAATTATAATAATCCTCAAGCCAGAGAAATTTCCTAATAACAAAAATTATAATAATCCTCAAGTCAGAGGAAGTTCCCAATCCTCAAAGACTTTAGGGGCAATAAGACACATGTTTTAATGACACCAACACAGGCAAATCTTGTCCATCAGGTAGGACACATGCAAGAAAGTGGTCCTGTGATAGGACTGTAGCAGGAGGGGGTCCCTTCCAGGTCTAGTACACCATGCTTTTACTCCTTTCCCCATGGGGGTTACCATGAATCAGTGAGCATTCAGCCCCTGTGTCCACCAGAGCCAGGACACATTGCATGTTCACTGAGGACCAATGGATAGCTATTTCAACATGTGGCCTCCAGTCCCCCCCTGGTCCCTCAGAGAAGATACTGTGACCTTCCCCTCAGTCAAACCATGTTCTCCAATCACCTTCCTGTGTGGGCTCAAGTGAGATTGGCTCGCTCTCCAGCAGGAAGTCTTGCAAACACACAGTCCAGACTCATGGCTCTGCCTCTGACCTCTGCCTCTTTGGTCTTAATGGCTGGAACTGCTGTTCTGGTTTCAGTTGTTGCCATAGGTCTAGTAAGATCCTATTTGACTTCCCACCTAATTTCCTTCCTTCTGCTCCTGCCCATATTAAATCAACCCACATCTGGATCCTTGTAACCTTCATGAGGCCCTGTAAATTCTTCTTGTGAGTAACAGGTCTTATTTCTTTCCGAGTTCTCATTGCTTCAGCCTCTCCTAAGTCGCTACTGTATGTGTCACCTCGCTTATGGGGATGCCCTAAGTGAGGGGAAAGAATGGCCACTAGAGATCCAAAGAGGGATGTAGGAGCCATTTGAAGTACAGTATTTCTCATCCCAGTAGTGAAAATCTCTTCATCTGGGCCATAATTCTCTGGACTATAGGTGGCATTTTTCTTTTCTTTTGAACTGTTTGTTGTTATACTACAGCCAGTACTTTTATTTGTAGAGTTTGCAAATCAAAATGTAATAAATAATTATACATCAGGACTGGTAGGAATACGAAATATTATTTCACAACCGCCACTATGTGTTTCTTCTTCTCTGGCACAGTGGGCACAGATCCAAGCTTACTATGTTTGAGATGATTCACCTCCTTTCATCGAAGAGCTTTTTTCAAAATGAGCTGTTCCTGAATCTGGCCGTAGATTGATTTTGGTAGACGTCGATGACGAACAATACGTTTTATATGAGGATGATGTTGAAATTTATCCTTCAACTTCTGGTTATAATCTTTGGCTGCTTTTTCTTGCAATGTGAGCACACCCAATTTTTCAGAAGAATTAGCTTTCATTTCATCATATCCACACATAATGTACTTGTTGTCAGAAGTCCATTTTACAGAGATAACATGTTGCATTCTCTTTGCGTGATAGCCTTCCCTGCTTCTACTTTTGTCCACAGGAATATTCAAAGAGATTTATCAAAACTAGCAGACACAAACTCCTTCCCAGTGGGGGAATAATCCACATCAAGCACTGCGGAGACATGGTCCATGTGTACCATTACAGGAGTGTCCAGGGCACACATATCAAAAGGATATAAGTTGTAATCTTCACTTGCTGCAGTAAAAATGAAAGCTTCCATAGGGTTCCAACAAAATTGTATTTGTTCTTATATCTACGATGACCATTTTCAGAAGAGTAGCTTGCCTCATATCATAGAGTGCTATATTCCTGTCAGAAGCACAACTTCCCAAGAGAAATGTCTCAATTGGGTTAAATTTAACACTACTTATACTGTCAAATCCTCAGGTCATTGAACAGACAGGACTGGTTCTTTTTTCATCCCAGATGTCTCCTTGCTGTCCCCATGTGACAAAAAGAGCTTCTTTCCAGTGATGATCGATTCCTGTATATACTGTCTTTCCTAATATTGTATGCAGTGGTTCTTCCTCTTCTCCATAGCCTGGTCCATCCATTTTCCACTGCTTCAGTTTTGTCATCACCAACTGTAAAAAAAAAAAGTCCCACAAAAGCGAGTACATACTCCTCGTACAAAACCTTCATGTGCTTATATTGTACAGATACATTTTTCATTTAGTCAAGTTCCAAATTCTAACCTCTCCATCACATGCCCCAGAGAGGACAGTACCCAGGCTCTTTGGATGCTTTGCTAAGCAATTGACTCAATCTCAGTGACCATCCAGCAAAGCAACAAAAGGTTTTGCAAATACCCATTCCAGTTTGGTAGCATTTAAAGCTCTCATGTATTCTCATGGGACCTCAAAAGGATCTAAGGTCGGATCATAGTTTCTTGGAACTTTCTGTAAGTCCAACTTGGTTTCACGGGCACGGTTATCCAGGTTCCGGCTCAGCATCTTCACTTTCATCTTGCTAGTTCTCGCCGACTCCACAGCGTTCTCGCTTGCGATCTTCTGCCACTCTGTTCCTGCACATGCTACTTCTGCTTCTCCTCTATAGATGGCATTTCTTATGCCTAGGTCTCGTAACACCTGTTGGAGCTCAGCATATGTCTGCCATCTAACAGGAGAGGATGGTAGATCACCCGGATTGGGCCACACAGCACGAAGTGCAGCCATAAGCCAATCGAGGAGGGAGTGACTCCCTGGGGTCTGATGTGCATCTTGTAATCACTGCCTCAAGGCAGGCTACACTGTCAGGGAAGACAGCTTTCCCATCTCTGACCCTGACAGAACAATTCCATGCACCCCTAAGTCCCACAGACACAGGAGCCAAGCTGATATTGACTCCGAGGGCTTCTGCCTAAACCGGGAGCCCAAATCCACCAGCTCAGCCTGAGTACAGGGGTGGACCATAGGGTGCTCCACGACCTGGGGAGGGGGCTGCTTCTCTCCTTGGGGAACCTTCAGCTGCTGGGTCTTTATTTTCTTTACAACCATGGGGCGTGCTTTCAATACAGGAGGCACCAGTGCTTCCGGCACCACCCCTTCATCCTTCCCCAGCTCCTCCATTTCCAGGGATAATGGCACCTTTCTCTCCCCTCCCCCGAGCGCCTCCTCTGCTACAACCTTTACCTTTTCTACTGTACCTCGCAGCAATGCTACCTCAGTCTTCCGAAGCTCTCTTACCTTCACCTCAATGCTTCGCAGCTGACGTTCTCGTGCCACCTCCACCTGTGCTTCCCTCAGGAGTTCATCTTTTTCCTTGATGGCCTCTTGCTCCTTCAGAACACCTGGCAGCACTGCCGTCTAATCTCCAATGACACCCTGCTGCCGGCATTCTCGTGCCGCCTCCTCTCGCATCAATGCCATTTCCTTCTTCAGGGAATCCACAGAAGTTTGCAACTTGTGTTCTTGTGCCGCCATTTCTTGGGTCTCTTCTGTAGACTTTTTTAATACTGTGAGAAGTAGCCAACCCACAGTCCCTGCTGCTTCATGGGCACTCTGTTTCTCAAGGATCTTCTCACTATACCAAGGGCCACCTCTACAGCCTCAGGTGTCACCTCCACTTGCCTCCAGTCCTGGGGTGGGGCCCAGTCCTCTAGGAGGCAAACCACCTCAGACCACATACCCCCTGGGGGACAATCCACGGTCTCCCCATTCACAGGGGCAGCCCGCTGAAGCACCCCTCCCATAAGGGCAGCCTGTCTTTTTCCTTGGTCAACAATGAAACCTGCCAACTTTTGCCAATTGTCTTGCCAAAGGGTTTCAGCCCCGGGGCAAGTTTGCTATGGATTCAGTGTGACCAAAGAAATTGACAGCAAAATGTTCTTTGGGGTGAAAGGGTTTATTACCCGGCTTGTTCTCCCAGCAGTAGGTTGATCACTAGCATCTCTGCCTCCGCCCAGAGCACTGGGCCAAGCTCTCTATATAGCACAATAATAGCTTATTGCCTAAAGGTGTGGAAGCGGTAGCCTAGCAACAGGCCAGTTACATCATCAGGCGGTTTAAGTTCAGTGAGGATCCTGGCCATAGGAACCCCAACTTCCCCACAGTTACACACATGTTCAACTTGTGAAAATTCAGTGAGTTGTACATTTACAAAATGTATACATTTTTATTTATACTTCTATTAAAAATGTAAAATTATGTACTTTGTTGTTACAGGTGGGATTTCTTTGTAAAAGCTCATTGAGTGCTATGCTCATGATTTGTGCATTTATTTTTAGTCTTTCTCACTTACCCCTACAAAATGACACCACTGACACCTGGCTGAGGGGAGGAGAGGCTTATTTAGGTCACTCGGGCAGGGCTGAAGCCGGTTCTGCCAGAGACCCCACTCCACATTGCCTTGCTGCTCCTCTTCTGCCACGGGTAGATGGATGGATGGATAGACAGCTGCTGATGGTAGTTTATAGACGATAGACTGATTGATAGATAAAGAGGCTGTTGAAATAATCTTAGGTGAAAGAATTACAGCCTGAAAATCATTCAGGATTACTCCTTATTTGGCTACTGAGGGGGGAAAAAAAAACAGCTGTTGAGGGAGGGTTTAGATTACAGATTGATTTTGATGTAATGAGTTTCCAGTGACTATGAGACATTACTGCATCTTAATTTCTTCACTGTAAAAAAACAGGGATAATATGTGCCCTGCTTCCCACCTGTAATTTGAGGAGGAGTTGAACGTAACCCATTCTAAGCCAAAATGTGTTAGATAACTTGACTGAAACAATTCTCTGCTTGTCAGGTTTTAATAAAGAGGGATTTCTCTAAGGACCAATTTCAGACTCTGCCCTTAAAGCACAGACCCCCAGGTGGAATAAATTTACCTACCTGATTAACTTGAAATAAAGAATCAGGCAGCTTAGGTAGCCCCTTCCTGCCCCTCTTTGAGAGCAGATGCAAGGAAGTTCACTTTCTGAGTCTCCCAAGTCACAAGAGTAAGCCACCCTGCAGGCCGGCAGCTTGGAGGGCTGATTGTAACTTGTGACTCTCCTGTAGTGCCATCTGGACTCAGCTGGAAAATGGTGAGAATTTAGTTAAGTGCCTAATTCTAGAGATCTGCACCCCAAGGCCTACTCTTACCAGCATCTAAGTCCCTTTCCAATAGGGATAAAGATATTTTTATCTGCTACCTGCCTGAAAGTTTTGTTTCTCTCCCATTTTTTTAAGAACACTGGCAGAAAAAAATGGTTTTTTCTTGCCCCTTCAAGTACCAATAAAAGCTAAAGTATCATTGTTATTGCTGGAGTTACAGTTCCCACAATATGTTTAGTTTTAAGCCCTTTTCTTTTCCTCTGAACACTTGCTGCCTGTGAAACAATTATAATGGTTTTTAAGGTCCAAGATTTAACTGACATTCTTTATGTGGCATGTAAGTTCAACAAATATTTTTATGTCACTACTGTGTACGAGACACCATACTAGACCTGGGGAGCAGGAAGAGTTGTGTTCTTAGGGTAGTGCTGGTATCCTAGTGTGGGTAAAGTAGGGTTCCTATGGCCAGGATCCTCACTGAACTTAAACCACCTGATGATGTAACTGGCCTGTTGCTATGCTACCGTTTCCACACATTTAGGCAATAAGCCATTATTGTGTTAATATAAAGAGTTCCGCCCACTGCTCTGCGCAGGATGGGTGGCGGGGCTGCAAGGCTGCAGGAGAGCAGAGCAGAGGCTGGAGTGGTGGCAGCGCCGAGGACAGAGGCCCAGAGGACAGCTGTGTGGGACGACTGTGCAGAGAGGCCCAGAGGACAGCTGTGCAGACAGAGGGGCCCAGAGGCAGAGACCGGCTTGCTGCATCCGAAGCAACAGTGATAACACAGACTTGCTCTGAGTGAACAGGATTTTAGTGACTCACCTGCCACCTGGAAATAAAGTTGGGTATAACCTTTTCACCCCAAGAACCCTTTGCTGTAAATTTCTTTGGTCACAGTGAATCTATAGCGAACTTGTCTGGGGCTGAAACTCATTTGCAAGACAATTGGTGAAGGCAGCAGGGTTTATTGTTGACCAAGGAAAAAGACAGGCTGCCCTTATGGGAGGGGTGCTTCAGCGGCCTGCCCCTGTGAATGGGGAGACAGTGGGTTGTCCCCCAATGGGTATGTGGTCTGAGGTGGCTTGCCTCCTAGAGGACTGGGCCCCACCCCAGGACTGGAGGCAAGTGGAGGTGACACCTGAGGCTGTAGAAGTGGCCCTTCGTATAGTAAGTAGATCCTTTCAGAAGCAGAGTGCCCATGAGGCAGCAGGGGCTGTGGGTTGGCTGCTTCTCACAGTATTAAAAAGGTCTACAGAAGAGACCCAAGAAATGGCATGAGAACACGAGCTGCAAACTTCTGTGGATTCCCTGAGGAAGGAGATGGCTTTGATGCGAGAGGAGGCAGCATGAGAACGCCGGCAGCAGGGTGTCATTGGAGATGAGATGGCAGTACTGCCAGGTGTTCTGAAGGAGGAAGAGGCCATCAAGGAAAAAGACAAACTCCTGAGGGAAGAACAGGCAGAGGCGGTATGAGAACGTCAGCTGCGAAGCATTGAGCTGAAGGTAAGAGACCTTCTGAAGACTGAGCTAGCATTGCTGCGAGGTACAGTAGAAAAGGTAAAGGTTGTAGCAGAGGAGGCGCTCGGGGGAGGGGAGAGAAAGGTGCCATCAGCCCCGGAAATGGAGGAGCTGGAGAAAGATGAAGGAGTGATGCCAGAGGCACTGGCCCCACCTGTATTGAAAGCACGCCCCGTGGTTGTAAAGAAAATAAAGACCCAGCAGCTGAAGGTTCCCCAAGGAGAGAAGCAGCCCCCTCCCCAGGTCGTGGAGCACTGTATGGTCCGCCCCTATACTCAGGCTGAGCTGGTGGATTTGGGCTCCTGGTTTAGGCAGAAGCCCTCGGAGTCAATATCAGCTTGGCTCCTGTGTCTGTGGGACTTAGGGGTGGATGGAATTGTTCTGTTGGGATCAGAGATGGGAAAGCTGGTTTCCCTGACAGTTCAGTCCACCCTGAGGCAGTGGTTACAAAGTACACGTCAGACTCCAGAGAATCACTCTTTCCTTGATTCGCTTATGGCTGCACTTCGTGCTGTGTGGCCCAATCCGGGTGATCTACCATCCTCTTCTGCTAGATGGCAGACATATGCTGAGCTCCAACAGGTGCTACGAGAGCTAGGCATGAGAAATACCACCTATAGTCCAGAGAATTATGGCCCAGATGAAGAGATTTTCACTACTGGGATGAGAAATATTGTACTTCAAACAGCTCCTACATCCCTCTTTGGGTCTCTAGAGGCCATTCTTTCCCCACTTAGGGCATCCCATAAGCGAGGTGACACGTACAGTAGCAGACTTAGGAGAGGCTGAAGCAATGAGAATTCAGAAAGAAGTAAGACCTGTTGCTCACAAGAAGAATTTACAGGGCCCCATGAAGGTTATGAGGACCCAGATGTGGGTTGATTTAATATAGGCAGGAGCAGAAGGAAGGAAATTAGGTGGGAAGTCAAATAGGATCTTACTAGAGCTATGGCAACAGCTGAAACCAGAGCAGCAGTTCCAGCCATTGAGACCAAAGAGGCAGAGGTCAGAGGCAGAGCCACGAGTCCGGCCTGTGTGTTTGCAAGACTTCCTGCTGGAGAGCGAGCCAATCTCACTTGAGCCCACACAGGAAGATGATTGGGGAACACAGTTTGACTGACGGGAAGGTGAAGGTATCTGCCCTGAAGGACCGGGGGGGGACCAGAGACCACATGATGGCTGGAATGGGCATGCTTTGGGCTTGATCTGCATGGGGCTTTGAACCTAGCTGAATCCTCTGGCTTGAGGATTATTATAATTTTTGTTACCTGTATCTTAATTTTTATTATCTCTGAGTTGTTATCCTCTGCTGCTGTTGTGGAATCTGGTTACAGTGCTCCAGCTTTCTGGCACAGGGACCATTGTGGAAGATGGAAAGCGTGTAGATTGTAAGGCGAGAATCCTGGAGGTGTGGAGTGTGGGTAAAGTGGGGTTCCTATGCCCAGGATCCTCACTGAACTTAAACCACCTGATGATGTAACTGGCCTGTTGTTATGCTACCGTTTCCATACCTTTAGGCAATAAGCCATTATTGTGTTAATATAAAGAGTTCCGCCCAGTGCTCTGCGCAAGACGGGTGGCAGGGCTGCAAGGCTGCAGGAGAGCAGAGCAGAGGCTGGAGTGGTGGCAGCGCCGAGGACAGAGGCCCAGAGGACAGCTGTGTGGGACGGCTGTGCAGAGAGGCCCAGAGGACGGCTGTGCAGAGGGGCCCAGAGGCAGAGACCGGCTTGCTGCATCCGAAGCAACAGTGATAACACAGACTCGCTGAGTGAACGGGATTTTAGTGACTGACCTGCCACCTGAAAATAAAGTTGGGTATAACCTTTGCACCCCAAGAACCCTTTGCTGTAAATTTCTTTGGTCACAGTGAATCTATAGCGAACCTGCCTGGGGATGACACTCATTTGCAAGACACCTAGGCGATTTTTAGGAGTCTTTCTTTATAGAAACTAATTTCAGGTCTGATATCAGCAATGTTAATGGAAAAACATTATCAAAGACTTTCTGGTTGTGCTTATTTAAATTCAGAAATTAGATACTCTTTTCTCATTTTAGTATTCTAATGTATCATCCAAGGACTTAAATTTCTCATTCCAAGTAAACTGTTGTCTTGCCAATGGGTTTCAGCCCTGGGCAAGTTCACTATGGATCCAATGAGACCAAAAAATGACAATAGAACGTTCTTCGGTGAATGGATTTATACCCAATTTTATTCCCACAGAGGCATGTCAATCACTAGAATCCTGTCCACTCAGAGCGAGTCTGCGTGCACCAAGCCAGTCTCTGCCTCTGGGCCTCTCTGCCCCCATAGCTGTCTCCGTCTCTGCTCTCCTGCAGCCATGCAGCTGTGCCACTGTGTCACCCAGAGCACTGGGCAGAGTTCTTTATATAGAGTTAAAAGCAACATATTGCCCACACATGTGTAGTGAGCTAGCCGACAGGGCCAGGTGAAAATCTTGGCCATAGAAACCTTCACTTTATCCACAGCTGTAATCTTATATTTCATTTAATATTACTTGATCATTGTGGGTAAAACAATATTTCCAGAATCTCTCACCTGGCCTTAGTGCATCCCCATATCAATTGGTGTTTCCAAGGGCTGGAGAGAAGTAGGGTATCTCCATATCAATGGGTAATTCTCAAGGCCATATCTGGATCAGAGAGGTTGGGTGGGGCCCCTTTTTGCAGTCTGGTCGTGAAAGACAGAGGCAAGCAGAAGTGGACAATTGCTTGTATGCAATAAAAGGGTTTCTCACACTTTATTTCTCCCTTTGACTAATGTCTCTTTCAAAGGTATTTTGCCCCTAGATTTCCCCCCCTCCCCAAAGTTACAATCGTGGAGTGAGATATCTAATCATTATAAACCACTATAACATAATTATTTAAGTGAAGGAAAATTAAAACAAAGTGAAACAAGGTAAAAAGCAAACAAACAAAAACAGTCCAGATTGTTTTCAGTAAGAAAAGGTCACCAGGTTGTAACTCCAGGAGGAAAATCCCGGGGAAAAATACCTTTGAAACCTAAATCAGTCAAAGGGGAAATAAAGTTTAAGAAACCGACTTATTTCTTGCAAGCAGTCATCCCATCTCTCTCTTGACCAAGGCTGCAGCAGCAGAGAGCTGCACCTAACCTCTCTGATCCAGATAAACCCTTCCTTGTTCATGTAATTACCTATCCATATGGAGATGGACTGCTCTCCACCCCTTGGAAACACCTACTAATATGGAGATGTACTAAAGCCAGGCAAGAGATTCTGGAAATCTTACAATTTTACCCACACAGGTCGTTTTTTAAGTCGAGGTGTAATTAAGGTGTGTCTTGCCAATGGTTTGAGCCCCAGGCAAGTTCACTATGGATTCAGTGTGACCAAAGAAATTGACAGCAAAACGTTCTTTGGGGTGAAAGCGTTTATTACCAGGCTTGTTCTCCTGGCGGTAGATCGATCACTAGCATCTCTGCCTCCGCCCAGAGCACTGGGCCGAGCTCTCTATGTAGTGCAACAATAGCTTATTGCCTAAGGGTGTGGAAGCGGTAGCCTAGCAACAGGCCAGTTACATCATCAGGTGGTTTAAGTTCAGTGAGGATCCTGGCCATAGGAACCTCAGCTTCCCTACAAGGTGTATCATTATTAGTTTCAGGTGTCAAACATGATTCTCCATATAGTGAGATGATCGTAAGTCCTGTTAATATGTCACCACATAAAGTTACTTTTTCTTCCAAGTTGTGGGTAAGTTGCAGTATTTACAGAATCTCTCACCTGGCTTTAGTACATCTCCACATCAATAGGTGTTTCCAAGGGGTGGAGGGAAGTAGCCATCTCCATATCAATAGGGGCTGGGAAGGCTTACCTGGGCTGGAGAGGTTGGGTGAGGCTCTTCTGCAGCCAGATCGAGAGATGCGTGACAACTGCTTATAAGAAATAAAAGGGTTTCTCCCATTTTATTTCTCCCTTTGTCTGATTTCAGTTTCAAAGTTACTTTACTCTGGGATCACACACACACACACACACACACACACACACACACACACACCCGCATCACCCCCCCACTGGGAGTTACAGGTTCAAACCCTTTGCTCCTCAAGGACAAGCTTGGAGTTGTGAGTTCCCTCCAGATCATGGGTCACTGCACCAGCAGTGGGGTTTATGGCAAGATTGTGTTTCACTCTCTCTTACCCATTTTGATGCAGGTTTTTTTCTCATTTGTCCATTGTATAGGAGTTGCCTATCTAATTTGGGGGTTTCTTTCAGAGGAAATTGTTCTGTATATAGTTGTACATTTGCTGTGTCCATGGGAAAAGGTGAGTTCAGGATCCTGCTACATTGTCTTCTCGAACTTTAACCTCTGTGACTGGTATTTTTGATATCGAGGCCCTTTGGGTCTGCCTCTGTTGATTCTGCTTATTCTCACCCCTGGTGTATTATTTCCTAGTGAATCTGATTATCTTTGTCTCTATACTGTTCAGTGTATTTGCAAACTTATTTAAGATGTATTTAGGGGCTTAATATAAATGTGGATTTTTTTTCATAATTTAACAAAGGCAGAGAGGATTTGTCTTTGCTTCTGCACTACAAGTCTGAGACCTCTTATTTCATGTTCAAGGCTTGAAATCCATTCTCTTGCTGCAAATCATTGTGTTTTTCTGCTTCTGATTTATTCTGGGAGCAATGCTGAAATCCCAGCTTATTTTGAAGGCTGCCATTAGGTTCTGACATAGCCATTTAATTTCAATCCCTCTGTAGCTCCAGGAAAAAGCAGTGTTCCTAGAGTGGGGCTGTGGGTAAAATTGCAGTATTTCCAGAATCTCTCATCTGGCCTTAGTGCACCTCCATATCAGTAGGTTTTTGCAAGGGGTGGAAAGAAGTGCTTCATCTCCATATCAGGAGGTAATTACAAGGGCAAGCCAGAGCTTTTCTGGACTGGAGAGGTTGAGTGGTGTCCCTTTTTATAGCCGGGTGGAGAGACACATGGGGGAGCAGAAGTGGATGACTGCTTGAAAGCAATAAATGGGTTTCTCCCACTTTATTTCTCCCTTTGACTAATTTTGGTTTAAAAGGTAATTTGTCCTAGGCTGGGAAAATATTCACCCCCACCCCCCACCAGAGTTACATCTGGCAGTAGTCAGCAGGACCTCTAAACCTGAAATCTGTCTTCATGGGTGCAACCGTTGGGTGCAGCTGCCCCTAGAGATGGTGGGGAGATACCTGGAAACCCCCTGCAGATGGTAGGGAGGCCCAAATGGCTGTAGCAGTGAAAGGTATGGCTTTACCTGGGAGCCCCCTATCTGTGCAGCTTCCAATTGGGGAGCCCCTACTGGGAAATTAGTCTAGGGTAAAGCACCTACTAGATGGGTGGGACCATCCTCAGAACTGGGGAAGGGTAGACACATCAGAAGTTGTGAAATTAGCCCTCCCTGAGCTAGAAGACTGCTTAGAGGTCCTGAGTGGCTGTATGATAGCTGGAATTGTGGGATGTTTGTTTCTTGAGATAGTGGAAAGGGTTATCAAAGAGAAAGAGAGACTTTGGCAAGAGAGAGATACACTTCAGCATCGCTGGGAGAAACTGGGCGATGACCTATGGGATGCCCTTAATAAATAGAGACAGTTATTGAAAAGACAGGTCGCATTCCTGGAAGATACATTAGCAGTGAGGGAGGAGGTAGCAGGAGAATCCGCACTGCAGGACGCCAAAGTGGAGGGCTATGGCTTTCTTTCCTAAGACTGAGATAATATGGATGGAAGATGGAGAGCGGAAGAGCAGCCAATGGGCTGAGTTGCAGGCAGTACAGCTCATGATCACCCAGGAGCCCTCCCCTAACAGTTGTCTGCACTGACATCTGGGCCGTCTATCGGGGCTTGACCCTGTGGCTACCGACATGGTACCATGCCAGCTGGATGGTTGGTCACCGGCCCCTTTGGGGACAAGAGTTGTAGCAAGGCCTATGGGCCTCTGGTCAGACTAAGACAGTTACCATATAGCATGTGACTGACAATTGCTTTTGGCATCTCCAGGGAATGATGAAACAGACACATTGGTCCACGTGCATTGGCTAGAAAGAAAGCCTGCCTCTGATGTAGCTGAATGGTTACATCGGCGTTTGTTGCACACAGAGCAAAAGACAATGTGGGCTGTAGTCCATTGGTGGGGCTTGCCATTAACCTCTGAAGAAGATAGCAGAGCCCGGAGGGAATGCCTTTTATGCTCTAAGAGGATTTACACCGAGTCCCACAGCAACATGGGACAATAGTAAAGAGCTGATACCCTTAGTCAGGTGGCAGATAGACTATACTGGGCCTCTGCCCATATCAGAAGGATATTGGTATGCCATGAATTGTGTGGACACAGATACTGGACTGTTGGTTGCTTTTTCTGCATGTTGTGCAGATCAGCAAACCACCAAAAGGGGCCTAGAGTATCTCTTTGCAGCCTATGGCCAGCCGCAGGTGATTGAGAGCAATCAAGGCACCCACTTTACTGGATTACAAGATTAACCCGCATTACAAGAATGGGTGCAACAATTAGGAATAAAGTGGAAGTTTCATATACAATATAAATATAACCCTACTGGGGCAGGCATGATAGAGAGGTACAACAGTTTGTTGAAATCTAGCCTGAAGTCAGACACCAATAGTCTGTGCAGCTGGTCAGTTCACTTATGGACAGTGCCATGGCTTTTGAATGAGAAGCCCTGAAAAGGAGCCTTGAGCCCTCTGGACATGCTAACACACATTGCTGCCTCTCCTATACAACTGTATGTGCAAACCAAAGAGGAGTTATTGAAGCCAGGATATGGCCAGCAGAGCAACATCCTGCTGCCAGCCCCAACTGCATTAAACCCTGGAGACACTGTTGTGCATGACCCTGGACATTTGACACATGGACCAGGGATGGCTGGCCCTTCTGGCCCCTTGGGGAAAAGGCCTGGAAGCTGGCCTCGTGTATATTCCTGGAGTGGCCCCCAAAGATCATGGTAGTGTACTCAAAACATCCAGGAGGTAAGAGCATCTTGCAAGGAAGTTTTGTTTTATCTTTATGGCCAGTGCATGTACCTCCCATAGCCCTATATTTTGACCCATCTATAACTCCCACGGGGAGGGCGGTGAAAGTCTGGCATACAAGATCAGGATGAGATCCCATTCCTGCCACTGTCCTTTCACAGGACCACTCTCTTGCATGCATCCTACCTGATAGACAAGATTTGCCAATGCTTGTGTCAATAAAACATGTATCTTATCACCCTTAAGGTTATTTTCTTCTCTGTCCCTGTGGCCTGGACCCACCCCCTGGCTGCAGCTGCTGCATGATGATTGCTCTGACTTCCTAGCCATTCAGCTACTGACTGCTTGGGGAATGGGCGAGCTGTAGACTAAATCTGCATAGGACTTGAATTGAGCTGAATCCTCTGGCTTGAGGATTATCATGATTTTATTCCTGTAGCTATTGTAGTTTATTAGTTGTTAACAGTGCTCCAGTTTTCTCACACAGGAGCCATTGTGGAAGATGGGGAGCATGCAGATTGGGAAATGAGATTTCTGGAAGGGTGGGCTGTGGGTAAAATTGCAATATTTCCAGAATCTCTCACCTGGCCTTAGTGCCTCTCCATATTAATAGGTTTTTACAAGGGGTGGAGAGAAGTAGTTCATCTCCATATCAGTGGGTGATTACATGAGGGAGTGAGAGCATATCTGAACTAGAGAGGTTGGGTGGGGTCCCTTTTTGCAGCCGGGTCATGACAGACATAGGCGAGCAGAAGTGGACGACTGCTTTTATGCAATAAAAGGGTTTCTCACACTTTATTTCTCCTTTTGACTGATTTTGGTTTAAAAGGTAATTTGCCCTGGGCTGGGGAATTATTCGCTTCCCCCCTCCCCGAGGAGTTACAGGGACAATAAACCAGTGCGACCAAAATCAGTCTAAGGAAAGGCTGGACTGGGAGAAACCATTAATTACGATGAGGCCTGGCTCCGTTCTTCCCCTCTTGCTCCCTGTCTCCCATGACCGGGCTTGGGCTTGCCTTCTCCCCTGCCCCCTCCAGGAGAAATTCTGCAGGTCGAACCCTGCAGGTGCCAGACCAATTATGCAACAGAGGGAAGGAGATAACAGCCTCTCTTTACCCCTTGTCCCAGAGGCTGTGGGAAGAAACACCTATTGATATGTAAATGGTGAAGGCCAGGCAATAGATTTTGGAAATGCTGCAATTTTATCCCACACCCTCTCACTAAACAGGCTTTCAAAATGCAAGTTTAAATTTGCTAAGGCCGCAAAAACCCTCAGAGCAAAAGTAGCTCCCAGGTTTTCTTATCACTCTAGGTTCTTGTTTGTTTTCCTTTCATTTTTTGACCAGTATTTCCTTGCTGTATTGTCAGATCTTCATAGTTTTTAAGAAGGATCATTTTAATAATTTATTTGAATGTTTTAGTTCTTTTATGTAAGAGGATTGGCCCAAATAATCAAGCCATCCAATACTGGAAACCAGAAATTTTATGTCAAGTCTTAAAGTATTTTAAAGCAATAGGAAAAGTAATGATAATATGTAGTAACTGTTGTGTCCAAGTCGCGAGTCCCCGAGAGACCACCAAGGAGCCGATTCCGATGCAAACACAAAAACAGTCATTTATTTCAAGCTCGAGCTCGGACCCACAACCTTCACCAACGCAGTGGGTCAGGAATGTGAGCCCTGAGCCCAGGGCAGACAAAGCTTTTATGCATTACAAGGTGCAGGAAGAATGAAACTTGCACCTGGCCTCTGCTGATTGGATGATTTAAA
Source organism: Smutsia gigantea (assembly GCA_032199065.1). Taxonomy (NCBI): domain Eukaryota; kingdom Metazoa; phylum Chordata; class Mammalia; order Pholidota; family Manidae; genus Smutsia; species Smutsia gigantea. The sequence goes on along the minus strand of JAVSCE010015763.1, from coordinate 229,565 downwards.
GAAAGGGTGGCTTGTACATTCTTTATTGGTTGAGTCTGGCTGGTGCCAAGCTGCTGGCTGATGTAACATGTAAGGTATGTTATCTTTAAGGGACAGGAGAGCCTGGACCTTGAGTGTCTGGACCTTGAGGTCGTTGCTAGGGAACTATCTGGAGTGAGGATCACTGGAACAATAGGTGGTTTTTCCAGTAACTGGAACAAAGTTTTCTTAGAACTAGGTTGGGGCTGAGGCCTCCTTCTTAAGATGGCCTTTTTAAAATGGAGTTTCTCTTGCTCTCACAGTAACTTCATAATATTGCTATTGAAATGGGGAATTGGGACATTACATAAAAAGAGATTGGAATAAATATCCTATGCTCTGGATTTTTCTTCACAGAAGTTTAGCTGAAAACAAGAAGTAGATGTGGCACAATCTATGGAAACAGTCTTGTCTCTTCGTTAGTTTGTTTACAGTATTGAAAAACCACAAATACCATGCCAAAATTTCAGGCCAGGGTTGAGGAAAACACAAGTGTTATTCCATGGGTTCCTCTCCCAACCCGCCCTCCCTTACATATGAACCCATGAATTTCTCTAAACTCCCAGATAATTCATATCTTTAGGTAAAGAAGGATTAGTTATAAAATGTTAATTTTTCTCCTGAATTTTTGTTCTTGCTATAAAAAACTTTCTGACTAATTCATCAATTCCACATATTCACACAATGGAAAAAAACTGATAAGAGATTGTTTTACACTTTGCAGATAAGAAAAACAATTTACTGAAATTGCGGCTCCACGGGAACACAGCTGTGGAGAGTCTTAGTTTCATGTGGACCCTTAGACAGGGTAAAGGATCATTTGTGTAGACTGTGGCTGGATCTGTGGGTGCAGAGTTGGTCTATTAAGTAATTTCCCACTATCTTAGCAGTTTTTAGGTCTGTAAAGAGTGATGAATCCAATCTAGGACTCTTTGATTTACACTGGAGAAGGGCTAAAGAGACACGTTGAGAAATAAATGTTGAGCTGTTGTTATCACTTCATCATGTAACTTTATTGGCAAGAGCAAATGAGAGCTGTTTGGCTGTCTTTTTTCCCAGAACAATGTTAAAAGTGTATAAACAACACATGTCAAAAGGTCAAACATAAGTTTGTAAACTATACTTTTCAGATTTTTAACTATACACTCAATGTTCCTATAAGGACCTTGTTAACCATTTCTGAGCCGCAAATCTATTGATTATCATTTTGTGTTTTTTTCTTCTGAGCTGTGGGTATACAGCAATTTTTGCCTACAAAAACCTCACTTTGGGCAGCATCTATAAAATTCTACCTATCTATCTATAATCTATATTCTACACACTTTGGTCAAACCACTAACTCAGCATTTCTCAAACTATGGTGTCTGCAGACATACTCCCCTGACATCCTTAAATTTTGAGTTTGAGGAATACTGTTCTAATATATCGGAGGAATCCATTGCCTGATGATTAACTTGCTAAGAGTAGTTCATTGAATGATAATAATATTGCATAACATTTTTATAAACTGTCTTCTGCATACTAATCATTATGCTAAATACAATATTATCAATATGTTTAATCCTGGAAAGCAGGGATTATGATGATCCCTATTTTACAGATAAAACAAGAACAAAAAGGTTCAGAGAGGGTATTTGACAAGCACTGTAGAGATTAATAACTTGTTTCATCTTGCAAATGAGTTGGAATTCAAATCCTAGTCTGCAAATAGAAGTGCAGAAGACAGAAGGGTTTAAGGCAAAGCTATGAAGAAAACAAAAGTCAAAAAAATAAAAGTCCTCAAACTGCCTCATGGGTCTTCATGGGTGTAAGCAGTCCTTGTATTTCTAGACAAAGACCTTTTTGTTTATGCTATTAGCCACAGGCTTGTAACCAGGTCAGCTTTTCTTGCTAGTGTGGTAAATTGTATTCTGGTTCAAACTATCCATCCCCCTTTTTTGAGGTGCTCTCTCGATGGCAGGATTTTACATCCATGCTTCTTTGAAATCAGGTGTGGCCAAGCGATTTGTGTTGATCAGTGATATATGAACAGAAATGCCATGGACAGTACCTTTAGGAGGCTACTCAAGATCTACTGTGATCTTTTAACCACTGCCATGAGTCTAACAACAGCCATGAGAGGGGCTTCTCCTTAAGGCTAAGTACAAGAGTAAAGATGGCATGGAGTATAGTTACAAATGTGTAATGGACAAGTAATGTCAGTGAGAAAGTATTCCTTGTCACCACTAAGCTCTGAATCAATTGGTTTTTTTTTTTTGTCCTGATTTCTTCCTCTGTAAAATGGAATAATGATACCTGTTTGAAGATATTGTGACCATTTGGAGAATTATTTAAGAAAATGGATTTAAAGAGCTTGGACACATTGACACATGAAATACCTGGTAGTTATTATTCTTCACTCCAGTGTTGAGCCCTACATTTATCTAAACACTTATCTAAGCTCAGGTGTTTCTGAGCTTTCTTATTTCTGGGGTAGACTGCCCCCTAACAAAATTTAAGTTTGCATACCCATGTAAAATTTGGCAGCAAAAAATAATTTGTTTGCAAGTCAAAATAATAATAGCAAAACACATTGGTCCACTGATATATCAGGCACTGTGTTTCGTGCTTGGGATACACACACACACACACACACACACACACACACACACATGCACACAGGCATGCACACATAAAGATCCGATCTTTCTTCCTGAAGGACAAATAACACAGTGATTTATTAAACTTTGGTGGTAATTTAAAGTTTTACATACTGAAGTATAAACCAAATCTAAACTAAGAATTGGGATTACATGTATCATTTTAATACAGTTAAACTACCTTCTTGCAGAAGAGTTTTAACCATCAGGATAGTATTCTCAAGTAAATACCTGGTTGGGTCTGTTACAGGGGATCAATATAATTCATTAGTAATTAATAGTAGCATTGATATTGAATAATCATGCTTATATTTTTAAATGATTATTTCCAAAAAGATAATCTAGTTCTATCATATCGCATTTAACTATAAATTTCTTCCATAAAAAGTAATAAAAGTAAACTCATGTCCAGCCCAAATCTAAGGACATCAAATTCCTTACCATTAAATTAAGAATTGATTATAATTTACTGTTATATGTAACATGGCAGTGGGCACATTCATCATTAAGTCCTTAGATACATGTTTCTTTTCCTACAGGGTCCGTATTTTATTCTTTAGTTTTCATGGCTCAGTAAAATAAAGTGCATTTCTCTTCCATCAGAAGCAATAGACATGGAACAAATGGTGCACTTGAAACCACTGTGTGAGCTGAACCACCCAGGGGCAGTGTGCCAAGGTTAGGGCAGTGGCAGCAAGACCTGGAATCCCAAGTACAGCACCCCATCTCTATAGTTCTTAAGGGACCAAAAGTGAGGCATCTGCTATGAACACAACATCCTGGTTTATGGAGAGTGTCACATATATTGAAGGCACATACTCTGGCCTCAAAGAACTCAGCGAACTGCTCTCTGAGCAAAAACCCTTATTATAATCTTTGATGTTATTACTGAGAAATGGTGGGAGAAAGCAAAACCAGTTCTCTGGATCCTTGAAAAGATTTACTATGTAACGCCCTGTGTTTTCTGTTGTGGAAAACAATACACAAAGTTCCCAGTTCCCTGCTGGTGCCAAACTGACGTCACTGAATTAAGTATTCTCAATGTATGCTTTTACTCAATTCCCTGTCAGCATTATCTTTTAGCAAAAGATCCGCTGCAATCACTGGCAAGCTTTTTTAAGTCAAAATAAAATGAAGGAATCGTTTCGGGTATGATGCCTTTACTGCCAGATTCTCTCAACAAGATTAATAATTCAAGTGAAATACATAGCCAAAGGCATTGTATGCTTTCTCTCATTTGAACAAATGTTTAACTAATCATCTGCAGATGTGCAGGGAAACCTGTATAAAACTCAAATGCACTCACTTGCTACCATTTTAGATGTAAATGCATCTTGGCTTCCTTTTGCATATTAAGGAATTTTTTAAGTTAACATTTGAGTTAAAAATCTCTCCAAATAAAACCCTACTAACAAGTGCAATTTGAGCCAAAAAGACCCTTTTAGGAGCCATTCCTGAACCCATATTAGCCTCTATTAACTAAAACTGAGCTGTTGGAATTGAAATAATTGGGATGTTCAGGTCTAAGTAGACTTTTTGGAAAGAGACAAAGGCAATAGATGTAAAGAATTAGCTCCACTGTCAGGGGGAAAAGTTGCACTTGATTTTCCCCGGCCATGACCTTATTACTCACTTTCTGAACTGGTTATCTGCTTTGAGTTCATTTCCCACCAGAGTCTAAAATGTGCCTGAATTTTTAATTCGGCTGCTTCTTTTTATAGCCTCATCTGTCAAGTATGTCCCACATACTGTATGGCTAATAGTACTTCAGAGCTGTTTGATGAGCTGTGTTGGCTTTCAGACAATACCTACCTTACTGAAAGCATGCATACAAGCCAACAAGGAATTTATCCTCTTATGTGGGGGCATAGAAGGCTTCTAGAAGACCCATATAGTCAAAATATTTTATAAGTTCTTTCCTATTATGATATTACCAGATATTGAAACATGCATCAAACTAAAAATGATAGTCCAGTATTGTCCAGTGGCATTACAGATGTACGCAAATGTGGTAATAATCCACCAAATCTCAATACAAAGAAACTAAGATCAGAAGATGAAACCTTGGTGGTCCTACCTAGCACAATGTAGACGTAGTAGGAAGTGGGAATAAACACACACACGTGCACACACATACACATAGAATATTGTGTCTCAATACAATTCATCAATTTCAGGAAAAATACATTATTTGGTGGTTAAGTACCCCATCTGTGAGCAATCCTTGATCCTTGGCTTGAGTTTGCCTTCTTTTCTGGCTGGATGCCTTTTGTTCATTTCACTCCTTGGGCACATTTCCAGCTATGGGTAGACAGGGGAACTAAATAAGGTGAATATCAAATTAGTCATTTGCCTGCTTGGTATTTGCCCCAGGGAAGGTCTGATGGAAAAATCAGTGAAAATTAGATTTGTGGTTGTCAGCCTCAATAACTTCTGCACTTTACCTCCTAATATTGCCATGGATAATGCAGAGTTGGTGTTGCTGCTCGAATGCCACCATGTCTAAATTTGACTTGTTTTTATTGAATAAGTCATGAATATTCATTGATATTCATGGCAGATCATATTCACAGTCATAACAGGTTTCATTCCAAAGGTCCTTGTTTAGCTTTTATATAATTGTATTTGTGGTACTTTCATTTTATAACTGACCTTCTGTGTTACACAAGAATATATATATGATTTGGTACTCTAAGCACAGAAAATTTTCCATCTCAATCATAACTTCTAAATTGCCGAGGCAGCAATTTTGGAATGACATGTACTAAATCTGTTACACTCAGAATAAATTTTACTTGAAAGAAAAAAGAAGTGAGAACATTTATGTAAGTATTAAATTCTGATGGAAAGTATGAATGCCATTTCCATTTTGGAAGCACACTTCAACATATGCATTGGTGTTTTTTCTCCATGATAGTAAGTATAATCGGACGAGGAGAATATTCTTCTGAGAATGTTGCATTCACTGAGTTTGCTCTCAATCGATTCTTTCTATGATTCTCAAAAGCCTATTATTAAATTTTAAAAACTGCTAAGCCCTTCCCTGAAGGCTGCTTAAAAACATGTGGAATATTTTACCCTAAAATGTGGTTGTGATTTAATGGCACTGCCTTGAAAATACAATTGTAAGACAAACCCTGCTGATTATCTTGTTTTGCCAGCAAATCCTGGCACGTGTTTCACAGAGGCATAATGGAATTCATTACCATTGAGAGGCAAGACAGTTGTTAGTGTAGGCTGACTTTGGTCGGGATCCATGAGCAAAAGTTAAACTTTCCAGTATTTTCAATATTAAAGGTTAATTATCTTGTGAGCACAAATAAAAAGTCAAGACTTGATTATTAAATACTGCACCAAAATTTTCACCTTGAATCATTTGTTGTTTGTTCGTAAAATCACCCCAAATTTTCCATAAACAGATTGAAAAGTCATCACTAAACAATGGAGAGAAGAGAAAATTTCCAAGTTTTTGGTTACTTGAAGCAGTAAGACTGCCTTTGTGATTATTTTTTAATGCAGTTAATGTTTTAATAGGAATGTGAAGACATTCTCATTCAAGATATGCCTGGGCTTTTTGCATATGCCTTCTCCCCTTTAACCCTGTCTTTCTCCCTAACCTGATAGGAAATGCTAGCTAAATTTAGAAAATGTTAACTAAGTCATTATTTTTTCTTCCCCTTTTTTCTTTATTTCATAGAATACAGTACATTAGAATTAAAGTCAAACTAGTATCTACATCAATCAAAAGAATACTTTTGAGAACCTGGAATTTTGAGTCACTTTCCAAGAAATAAAACTTTTTAAGTTACTCTGGAGAAACTGAGTTGTAGATATGGTACCTTAAGCCTACTAAATTAGAATATTCTGTGTCTTTTAGTTTCTCTTTTTCATGAAGTACTTATTAGACTTTAGTAATAACTTAGGAAAAAAACTACAATAGAAATTCAGGTTTTTGTTTCTTTATAATGCTTCCTTAGTTGTGCCCTGTTTTAGTCTTCTATTATTGTATAAAAACTTACCTCCCAAAACACAGTGGCTTAAAACAGCAAACATTTATCATCTCAAAGTTTCTATGAGTCAGCAATTTGAAAGCCATGTGACAGGTTCTGACTCAGGGTCTCCCATTAGGTTGCAATCAAGATGTTAGACAGAACTGCATCATTTTAAGCCTTGTCTGAAGCTGGAGAATCTTCCAAATTTACTCTGTGGCTGTTAGCAAGAGATTTCTGTTCCAATTTCCAGAGAACTCAGTTCCATATTATGTGGGTCTTTCCAAAGTCTTATTTGCATGTCTTTATGGCATGGCAGATGGCATTCCTGAGGGAAAATCAAGGGAATCCCCATTCCTTTTTCTTGTCTTCCTCTCCCAGTCCAAGCTAAAGGTAAGCCCCAGACATGAAGGTGCACTGCTGTAACAAAAGTGGTGGCACACACACCTAAAACCTTGAGAAATAATCTGTCACTCTGGCCAGAAGATCCACAAAAGGACCCCCTGTGGTCAGATGATTTCGTTGGGGGAAATCTTGTTAGTTTTCTTTATTCTAACTCACTCTTTGTCCTGAGGGCAGCCCTAGTTTAATGGAATTACCTGACAATCAGAGGAGTGGGGACTCTGAGAGAAAACTATTTTCTTTTCAGAGAAAATGGGCCTTTGGGAGGTGGAAATTGAGAGGAAATCCATCAAGGAAAAAGGAGAGAGGCCGATTCCCTAATTCTATGTATAAACTGACATAGTCCTAGGCCCCATGAGGGGTTTACATGAGTGGAATAGATAATGAAGAAGTATATCAAAGGTTTTGAGAACTCTATTACCACATAAATTCCACCGTGTCCCACATTCCTAAGTGAAAGACACAATCATTATAACAAAGGGTTTAAAAACCTGAATTCACATTGGAACCAACACCTACAGAAAACAAGACAGAACTTGCAGTCTGAACCACATGGGTAGACTTCCTCTTAATCAAAACAATCAATGTTCTCCTGAGAATTTTAGTGGGACCCAGAATCCCATGACATATTGAAAGTGTTCACAACAACATGCAAAATTATTTGACATAAAAATTTTAACAAACAGTATATAGACCTGTGGGTAAAATTGCAGTATTTCCAGAATCTCTCACCTGGCCTTAATGCATCTCCATATCAATAGGTTTTTCCAAGGGGTAAAGAGACATTGCTCATCATATCAATAGGTGATTACATGGGGGAGTGAGGGCATATCTAGACCTTAGAGATGTGGTGGTGTCCTTTTGCAGCTGGGGTCTAATTTCTGTCCTGTAAACGTTCTACTGAAAATTCAGCTAACAGCCTTATGGAGTTTATATTGTATTAACTATTTGCTTTTCTCTTGCTGCTTTTAAGATGCCTTTTTTATCTTTAATCTTTGACATTTGCATTATTATGTATCTTGGTGTGGACCTCCTTGGATTCATCTTATTTGGGGCTCTGTGATTCCTCTGCTTGGATGTATGTTTCCTTCCACAGGTTAAGAAAATTTTCAGCTATTATTTCCCCAAATAAGTTTTCCATCCATTTCTCTCTCTTTTCTCCTTCTGAGACTCCTAAAATGCAAATGTTAGTACATCTGTTGTTGTCTAGAGGAACCCTATCCTATCCTCATTCTAAAAAGTTGTTTTTCTTTTTGTTATTCAGCTTGAGTGCCTTTTATTACCCTTGCTGGTGAAGTGTTGAAGCAATCCCTTTAGAATCAGGAACAATGGCATTCATTATCCTCACTTTTGTTCAACCTATAGCTAGTACAGAAAAGCATATTTTATATATACATATTTGTGATAAAGTGAATATGTATCACTGAACCATTCTTCTATATCCTCTAACCTGCTGTTGATTTCCTCTAGTGTATTTTTCGTTTCAAATATTGTATTTTTCAACCCTGATTCTTTTTTTTTAATTATGGTATCATTGGTATACAATCTTATGAAGGTTTCACAAGAAAAACAATGTGGTTACTACATTCACCCTTATTATTGAGTACCCCATACCCCATTGCAGTCACTATCCATCAGTGTAGTAAGATGCCACAGAGTTCCTACTTGTCTTCTCTATACTACACTGTCTTCCCTGTGAAACCCCACACACCATGTGCAATAGTCATGATACCCCTCAACACCCATCTTCCTCCCTCCCAAACCGGCCTCCCTCAGCCTTCCTTTTGGTAACTGCTAGTCCCTCCTTGGAGTCTGTGAGTCTGCTATTTCCTTTCTTCAGTTTTGCTTCATTGTTATACTCTACATATAAGGGAAATAATTTGGTATTTGTCTTTCTCTGCCTGACTTATTTCACTGATAATAATACCCTCTAGCTCCATCCATGTTGTTGCAAATGAACAGGATTTGTTTCTTTCTTATGGCTGAATAGTATTGCACTGTGTATATGTACCACCACTTCTTTATCCATTCATCTACTGATGGACACTGAGGTTGCATCCATATCTTGGTAAATAGCGCTGCAATAAACATAGGTGTGCAGGTGTCTTTTTGAAACTGAGAACTTGTTTTCTTTGGGTAAATGCTTAGGAGTGGAATTCCCAAGTCAAATAGTATTTCTCGTTTTAGTTTTTTGAGGACCCTCCATATTGCTGTCTACAATGGTTGAACTAGTTTACATTCCAACCAGCAGTGTAAGAGGGTTCCCCTTTCTCCACATCCTTGGCAGCATTTGTTGTTCCTAGACTTTTCGATGTTGGCCATTCTAACAGGTGTGAAGTGATATCTCATTATGGTTTTAATTTGCATTTCCCTGATAGTTACCGATGTGGAACATCTTATCATGTGCCTGTTGGCCATCTGAATTTCTTCTTTGGAGAATTGTCTCTTCATATCCTCCACCCATTTTTTAATAGGGTTATTTGCCTTTTGGGTGCTGAGGAATGTGAGTTCTTTATATATTTTGGATGTTAATCCCTCATCAGATATGTTGTTTAAAAATATATTCTCCCATACTGTAAGATGCCTTTTTGTTCTGCTGATGGTGTCCTTTCCTGTACAGAAGATTTTTAGTTTGATGTAGTCCCATTTGTTCATTTTTGCTTTTTATTCCCTTGCCCAAGATGCATTGAGGAAAAAGTTGCTCATGTTTGTATTCAAGAGATTTTTGCCTATATGTTCTTCTAAGAGTTTTATGGTTTCATGACTTAACATTCAGGTCTTTGATCCATTTTGAGTCTTCTTTTGTGTATAGGGTTAGGCAATAATCCAGTTTCTTTCTCTTGCATGTAGCTGTCCAGTTTTGCCAACACCAGCTGTTGAAGAGGCTGTCATTTCCCCATTGTAGGTCTGTGGCTTCTTTATTGCATATTAATTGACCATATAAGCTTCGGTTTATATCTGGGCTCTTTAGTCTGTACCATTGGTCTATGGGCCTGTTCTTGTGCCAGTACAAAATTGTCTTGATTACTGTGGCTTTGTAGTAGAGCTTGAAGTCAGGGAGCATAATTCCCCAGTTTTATTCTTCCTTCTCAGGATTGCTTTGGCTATTTGGGGTCTTTTGTGGTTCCATATGAATTTTAGAACTATTTCCTCTAGTTTGTTGAAGAATGCTGTTGGTATTTTTATAGGAATTGCATTGATTCTGTAGATTGCTTTAGGCAGGATGGCCATTTTGATAATATTAATTCTTATCCATGAGCACAGGATGTGTTTCCATTTATTAGTATCTTCTTTAATTTCCCTCATGAGTGTCTTGTAGTTTTCAGGTCATAGGTCTTTCACTTCCTTCATTAGATTTATTCCTATATATTTTATTCTTTTTGATATACTTGTGAATGGAATTGTTTACTTGATTTCTCTTTCTGCTAGTTCATCATTAGTATAGAGGAATGCAACGGATTTCTGTGTATTAATTTTGTATCCTGCAACTTTGCTGAATTCAGATATTAGTTCTAGTAGTTTTAGAGTGGATTCTTTAGAGTCTTTTATATACAATATCCTGTCATCTGCAAACAATGACAGTTTAACTTCTTCCTTACTAATCTGGATGCCTTTTATTTCTTTGTGTTGTCTGATTGCCATGACTAGGACATCCAGAACTATGTTGAATAAAAGTGGGGAGAGTGTGCGTCCTTGTCTTGTTCCCGATCTTAAAGGAAAAGTTTTCAGCTTCTCACTGTTAAGTATGATGTTGGCTGTGGGTTTGTCATATATGGCCTTTATTATGTTGAGGTACTTGCCCTCTATACCCTTTCTTTTAGAGTTTTTTAATCATGAACGGATGTTGAATTTTGTCTAATGCATTTTCAGCATCTATGGAGATGATCATATGGTTTTTGTCTGTCTTTTTGTTGATGTGGTGGATGACGTTGATGGTTTTTGAATATTGTATCATCCTTGCATCCCTGGAATAAATCCTACTTAATCACGATGGATGATCTTTTTGATGTATTTTTGAATTCAGTTTGCTAACATTTTGTTGAGTATTTATGCATCTATGTTCATCAGCGATATTGGTCTGTAATTTTCTTTTTTTGTGGTGTCTTTGCCTGGTTTTGGTATAAGAGTGATGCTGGCCTCATAGAATGAGTTTTGGAGTATTCCCTCCTCTTCTACTTTTTCGAAAACTTTAAGGAGGATGGGTATTAGGTCTTCACTAAATATTTGATAAAATTCAGTGGTGAAGCCATCTGGTCCAGGGGTTTTCTTCTTAGGAAGTTTTTTGATTACCAGTTCAATTTCATTGCTGGTAATTGGTCTGTTCAGATTTCCGTTTCTTTCTGGGCCAGCTGTGGAATGTTGTATATTTGTAGGAAGTTGTCCACTTCTTCTAAGTTATCTAGTTTGTTAGCATATAATTTTTCATAGCATTCTCTAATAATTCTTTGTATTTTGGTCTTGTCTGTAGTGATTTTTCCTTTCTCATATCTAATTCTGTTTATATATGTATACTCTGTTTTTGTTAATAAGTCTGGTTAGAGGTTTATCTATTTTGTTTATTTTCTCAAAGAACCAGCTCCTGCTTTCATTGATTATTTCTATTGTTTTATTCTTCTCGATTTTATTTATTTCTGCTCTAATCTTTATTATGTCCCTCCTTCTACTGTCTTTGGGCCTCATTTGTTTTTCTGTTTCTAGTTTTGTTAATTGTAATTTTAGACTTTTCATATGAGATTGTTCTTCTTTCCTGAGGTAAGCCTATATTGCAATATACTTCCCTCTTAGCACCACCTTCACTGGGTCCCACAGATTTTGTGGTGTTGAATTATTGTTGTCATTTGTCTCCATATATTGCTTGATCTCTGTTTTTATTTGGTCATTAATCCATTGATTATTTAGGAGCATGTTGTTAATCCTACATGTGTTTGTGGGCTTTTTCATTTTCTTTGTGTAGTTATTTCTAGTTTCGTACCTTTGTGGTCTGAGAATCTGGTTTGTACAGTTTCAATCTTTTTTAATTTACTGAGGCTCTTTTTTGTGGCCTAGTTCATCGTTAGTAAAGAGGAATGCATCTATTTTTTATGATCTATTCTTGAAAGTGTTCCATGTACACTTGAGAAGAATGTGTATCCTGCTGCTTTTGTGTGAAATTTCTGTAGATGTACATTAGTTCCATCTGTTCCAATGTGTTGTTCAGTGCCTCTGTCTCCTTACTTATTTTCTGCTGGTTTATCTGTTCTTTGGAGTGAGTGGTGTCTTGAAGTCTCCTAAAATGAATGCATTGCATTCAATGTATCCCTTTTATTCTGTTAGTATTTGTTTCACATATGTACGTGCTCCTGTGTTGGGTGCATAGATATTTATAATGGTTATATCTTCTTGTTGGACTGACCCCTTTATCATTATGTAATGTCCTTCTTTGTCTCTTGTGACTTTCTTTGTTTTGAAGTCTGTTTCTTCTGACACAAGTACTGCAACTCCTGCTTTTTTCTCCCTATTGTTTGCATGAAATATTTTTTCCATCCATTCACTTTTAGTCTGTATATGTCTTTGGGTTTGAAGTGAGTCTCTTGTAGGGAGCATATAGATGGGTCTTGAATTTGTATCTATTCAGTGATTCATGTCTTTTGATTGTTGCATTCAGACCATTTATATTTAGGGTGATTATCAATACGTATGTACTTATTGCCTTTGAAGGCTTTAGATTCATGGTTACCAAAGGTTCAAGGGTAACTTCCTTACTGTCTAACATTCTAATATAACTCACTTAGTATGCTATTACAAACACAATCAAAAGGTTATTTTTTTTATCCTTTTTCTTCCTCCTCCATTCTTTATATATTACATGTCATATTCTGTACTCTTTGTTTATACCTTGACTGACTTTGGGGGTAGTAGCTTTGATTTTGCATCTGCTTAGTAATTAATTGTTCTCCTTACTTTACTGTGGCTTTATTTCCTCTGATGACAGCTATTTAGCCTTAGGAACACTTCCATTTATAGCACTGCACATGTGGTTTGTGGGAGGTAAATTATCTCAGCTTTTGCTTATCTGGAAATTGTTTAATACCTCTTTCAAATTTAAATGGTAATATTGCCGGGTGGAGTATTTTTGGTTTGAAGCCGTTCTGCTTCATTGCATTAAATATATCATTCTACTCCCTTCTGGCCTGTAAGGTTTCTGTTGAGAAGTCTGATGGGATTTCCTTTGTATGTGATCTTTTTTCTCTCTCTAGCTGCTTTTAAAAGTCAATCCTTATCCTCAATCTTTGCCATTTTTAATTATTATATGTCTTGGTGTTGTCATGCTTGTGTCCCTTGTTTTGGGAGATCTGTGCACCTCCATGGCCTGAGAGACTCTCTCCTTCCCTAGATTGGGGAATTTTTCAGCAATTACCTCCTGAAAGACACTTTCTATCCCTTTTTCTCTCTCTTCTTCTTCTGTACCTCCATAATGTGAATATTGTTCCGTTTGGATTGGTCACACAGTTCTCTCAATATTCTTTCATTCTTAGAGATCATTTTTCCTCTCTTGCCTTGGTTTCTTTGTATTCCTCTTTTCTAATTTCTATTGCATTAAATGTCTATTCTACTACATCTAATCTGCTTTTAAATCCCTCCATTTTATTTTTTATTTCAAATATTGAATTTCTTAGTGATTGAATATCCATCCTAAATTCACCCCTGAGTTCTTGAATATTTTTATGTACCTCCATGAGCATGTTTATGATTTTTATTTTGAAATCTCTTTCAGGAAGATTGACGAGTTCAGTTTCACTTCATGCTTTTTCTGGTGTTTGTGGGATTTTGGCTTGAACCAGTTTCTTTTGCCATTTCATATTTGTATGTGGTGCCCTCTAGTGCCCATAATCTCTACTCTCTGACGCTGTTCAGCCCCTGGAGTGATGTTGGGGTCACATGGGAGTGGCTCTGGTGTCTGGGGAAGGAAAGAGCTGTTTCCTGCTTCCTGACTGCTGTGCCTGCCTCCACTGCCAGAACCAGTGGACCAAGCACACAGGTGTAAGCCTCAATGCTTTGCATTTGTAGCTGCCATAGGCAGGGTTTTCCTCTGGCTGGCCTTATGCCAGGGCAGGAGCTGCCAGTTTGCAAGCCAGTGTGGTCTGGCTGGGAGGAAGGCACAGCAGTCTGTGTATCACAGTGAGTTGCCTTGGAGCTATGTAGCCAGCCAGGGGGATGGAGTGCCTGAAGCTCCTGAAAGTTCCCAATCTGATGGGCAGAGTGCACCTGGACAATTTTGTCTACCTGCCCTTTCTCCTGAGCAGTAAGCTCTGTGCAATCCTTGCTCCTTTAGCAGCCCTCTTGCTGTTAGGAAGTCTCTCATACTTCCCTACTTTTTTTGTCCCAAAGCAGCTAGGTGTGAATCGCTGTTTTTCACAAGTGGCTGTGTCAGTCTCTCCAAGTATTCTGTCTGTCTGAGCTTTCCAACCCCACTAATCTGCAGAGCCCCATGTAATGTAGGTTCATGCTCCCAGAGCACATCTCCAGTGCTGGGTGTTCAACAGTCCTAGGATTCCACCCCCTCCCTGCTGCATTTCTCTTCCTTCTGCCAGTGAGCTCAGGTGGGGAAAGGGCTTGGGTCCCATCAGATTATGGCTTTGGTACGTTACCCTGTTCCATGAGGTCTGCTCTTTTCTCCAAGTGTAAGCAGTCTGGTGCAGCCTTCTTTCCTGTTGCTCTTTTATGATTAATTGTATTAGCTATATTTTCATAATATATGTGGTTTTCAGAGGAGGTCTCTGTCTCACCTCTCTTGCCACCATCTTTAATCCTCTCCAACCCTGATTCTTTTTTGTATTTTCTATCTTTGTTGAATTCCTTCTGAGTTCATCCACTCTTCTCTCAAATCTAGTGAGTACCTTTATAACCATTCTTTTGAACTCTTTATCAGGTAGATTGCTTAACTCCATTTCATTTAGTTTTTTTTTCTGAAGTTTTGTCTTTTTCTTTCATATGGAGCATAATCTTCTGTTTCCCCTTTTTGTTTGACTTTCAGTGTTTGTTTCTAGGACTTGGGTAGAATAGCTACCTTTCCCAGTCTTGAAGGAGTGGCCTTGTAAAGGTACTTTCCCTGGATAGACTGTGTGTACCTAGTGGCTTTGCCTGCCTGGCTGGGAGTGCCCTAATGTGCATGGTGCAGGAGGCATCCTGGTGGGAAGACTGGAGGCTAGATGCTCATGGCCTTAGGGTGTCCTGGTGCATGCTGCACTGGTGCTGGCTTGGTCAGACTGCCAGATATTGGTTGGGCATATTTGGGTGCAGGCAATGGGGCTGCCTCGAGGAATGTCTTGAGCTGATGTAGGCTGGTGCCCAGGGATTTTGGGGGTTTGTGTGGGGGTATTTTGACCCTGCTCCTGTTTGTGCTATGTGAGTAGGGAGAATATAGCACTTCCAGTCCTGGAAAGAGTTCTAGCAGTTCCCCCACTGTGTGGCAGGTGCTCTAGTTTAGTAAATTGGATTTCTTCTCTTATAGTGTAGTTGTCCTTTAAACCATGTTTTGTTTTGTTTTGTTTTGTTTCTGTTGTGCTCCAGGTTGGTGAGTCTGCATTCAAGTCCCTCAGGGATATACCTTCCTACTGCAGGTTACTGAGTTGAGGGTGAGGTTCCCATTGTTTCTGTGTCTCTGTCTCTCTTGCTCTCTTTAATGTTGTGTAAAAGCTGTTCACTCATTCCTCTGTTCTTCTTTAGGAGAAATTGCTCTGTAAGTGTAGATCTGGTGTGTATATTGTGGAAAGTGAGTTCAGGCTCTTTCTATGATGTCATTTTAGACCCATACATCTCTCTCTAAAGTTTATACATCTTTCTTAAAATTTTTCTTAAGTATATTTGTATTTGCATTGCTTTTTAAAAATTACATTTATAAATTGCTGTTTGGTGATGCATAGCAAAAATATTTATTTTCATATATTAATTTGTGTTTAGCACACTTGCTTAACAGTTTATTAATTCTTATAATTTATTTGGAATCCTTTTGGATTTTTGAGATAGACAATTTTATTACCTGAGATCAATAAAGGTTTTGTTTTTTCATTTCCAACTTCTCCCCACATACATATACACACACACATATATATAAATATGTATATATATAAGATATTCTTTTCTGCACCAGCTATAGGCTGAACAAAGTGAAGACAATGAGGGCCATTGTACCTAATTTTAAAACAACGGCTTCAACACTTCACCACCATGTTAAGATGTTTGCTGTAGGTTTTTTGTGGAATACTTCATCAAGGAAAAGGATTTTACTTTTATTCCTACTTCACTAATTTAGAACTGATAGTTGATTGTTATAAAAACATATTCTGTTCCTGTATTGAAATAATTGGATTGTTTTTCTCCTTCAATACATTAATATCTTAGTATGATTATTGACTTCATTAATTTTCTAATGTTAAATCCAAATTGAATTTAAGGATAAATGCAAATCAGTCCTGATGTATCACTTTTTATTTGTATAAACTACTTGATTCAGGTTTTTGTTTAATCTTGCATCATTGTTCATGAGTGATGATGTCCTATAATTTTCTTTCCACATACTGTGCTTGTTGGGTTTTATGTCAGTTATGTAACTTTATAAAATAGTGGGGTAGTTTCCCTTCTTTTCTATACTCTGTAATAGTTTATTTAAGATCTTAATCTTTTCCTGTTAAAATTGTCATGGTCTTATGTTTTCCTCATGAGAAGATTTTTACATTCTATTGTATTTTGTAAATTTCAATTTGAGTATATTTTGGTAAAATGTATATTTTCCTCTAACTTTATATGTATAGTAGCTTTCTATTTATATACATTTGCAATATATAAAATTATTAATGTCAAGTTATTCTGCAAACACATTTTTTATTTCAAAATTTATGTAAAGTAAAATTGAATCTTAGTGTTATACAGTTCTATAAATTGTGACAAATAAATAGGCAACCACCACCATAATCTAGACACAGAAAAGTCCGACCACTTCCAAAAATCTTTAATGCTGCCCCCTTGCCAGTCAACTCCCCACCAGTTCCTACCCCTGACAACCACTGTTAATTCTTCATCTCTACATTTTTGCCTTTCCAGAATGTCATAAAAATGAAATCATACATGATTTTGAGTTTGGTTTTTTTCACTTAGCATAATGGATTTGAGATTCATCCACATGTTTCTGTGTTCAGTAATTCATTTCTATGTATTACTGAGCTCCTCAGTAATTCTACTGTATTCCACTGTGTGGATATTCCAATTTGTTTATCCATTCATAAGTTGAGGGACTTTGGGATTGCTTCTAGTTTTGTTTTTTGACATATATCAGAGTCCTTGTTTTTAAGGTTTAATTGTTTTTTTTAAGTTTATTTTGATATCATTAATCTACAATTAAATGAGTAATATTATGGTGATTACACTACCCCCTTCATCAGGTTCCCCCCCACAACCCCATTACAGTCACTGTCCATCCGCATAGTGAGATGCCATAGAGTCACTACTTGTCCTCTCTGGATTGTACAGCCCTCCCCGTGCCCCCCCAACATTACATCTGCTAATCGTAATGTCCTTTCTTCCTTCTTCCTTCTTGCCCCTCCCACCCTCCCCAGTCCTTTCCCTTTGGTAACTATGGATCCGTTCTTGGGTTCTGTGAGTCTCCTACTGTTTTGTTCCTTCGTTTTTTTTTTCCTTCTTCTTAGTTCTTATACTCCACATATGAGTGAAATCATTTGGTACTTGTCTTTTTCAGCTTGGCTTATTTCACTGAGCATAATACCCTCTAGCTCCATCCATGTTGTTACAAATGGTAGGATTTGTTTTCTTCTTATGGCTGAATAATATTCCATTGTGTATATGTACCACATCTTCTTTATCCATTCATCTGCTGATGGACACTAAGGTTGCTTCCATTTCTTGGCTATTGTAAATAGTGCTGTGATAAACATAGGGGTGCATCTGTCTTTTTCAAACAGGGCTGCTGCATTCTTAGGGTAAATTCCTAGGAGTGGAATTCCTGGGTCAAATGGTATTTCTATTTTGAGTTTTTTGAGGAACCTCCATACTGTTTTCCACAATGGTTGAACTAATTTGCAGTCCCACCAGCAGTGTAGGAGGGTTCCCTTTTCTCCACATCTTCGCCAACATTTGTTGTTGTTTGTGTTTTTGGATGTTGGCCATATTCACTGGTGTGAGGTGGTATCTCATTGTGGTTTTAATCTGCATTTCTCTGATGATTAGTGATGTGGAGCATCATTTCATGTGCCTGTTGGCCATCTGAATTTCTTCTTTGGAGAAGTGTCTATTCATGTCCTCTGCCCATTTCTTAATTGGATTATTTGCTTTCTGTTTGTTAAGGTGCATGAGTTCTTTATATATTTGGATGTCAACCCTTTATCAGATACGTTTTTTATGAATATATTCTCCCATACTGTAGGAGGTCTTTTTGTTCTACTGATGGTGTCCTTTGCTGTACAGAAGCTTTCAGCTTGATATAGTCCCACTTGTTCATTTTTGCTTTTGTTTCCCTTGCCCGGGGAGATATGTTCATGAAGAATTGCTCATGTTTATGTCCAAGAGATTTTTGCCTATGTTTTTTTCTAAGAGTTTTATGGTTTCATGACTTACATTCACGTCTTTGATCCACCTTGAGTTTACCTTTGTGTATGGGGCTAGACAGTACTCCAGTTTCATTCTCTTACATGTAGCTGTCCAGTTTTTCCAACACCAGCTGCTGAAGAGGCCGTCATCTCCCCAATGTATATCCAAGGTTCCCTTATCAAATATTAATTGACTTTATGTGTTTCGGTTGATGTTTGGATTTTCTTTCTATTCCACTGGTCTGTGGGTCTGTTTTGTGCCAATACCAAATTGTCTTGATTACTGTGGCTTTGTAGTAGAGCTTGAAGTCAGGGAGCGTAATTCCCCCTGTTTTATTCCTCCTCCTCAGGATTGCTTTGGCTATTCGGGGTCTTTTGTGGTGCCATATGAATTTTAGAATTATTTGTTCGAGTTCATGGAAGAAAGCTGTTGGTAGTTTGATAGGATTTGCATTGAATCTGTAGATTGCTTTGGGTAGTATAGCCATTTTGACAATATTTATTCTACCTAGCCAAGAGCATGGGATGCATTTCCATTTGTTAGTGTCCTCTTTAATTTCTCTTAGGAATGTCTTGTAGTTTTCAGAGTACAGGTCTTTCACTTCCTTCGTTAGGTTTATTCCTAGGTATTTTATTCTTTTTGATGCAATTGTGAATGGAATTGTTTTTCTGATTTCTCTTTCTGTTAGTTCATCGTTAGTGTATAGGAAAGCAACAGATTTCTGTGGGTTAATTTTGTATCCTGCAACTTTGCTGAATGCAAATATTAGTTCTAGTAGTTTTGGAGTGTAGTCTTTAGGGTATTTTATGTACAATATAATGTCATCTGCAAATAGTGACAATTTGACTTCTTCTTTACCAGTCTGGATGCCTTGTATCTTTTTGTTTTGTCTGATTGCCATGGCTAGGACCTCCAGTAGTATGTTGAATAACAGTGGAGAAAGTGGGCATCCCTGTCCTGTTCCCAATCTTAGATGAAAAGCTTTCAGCTTCTCGCCGTTAAGTATGATGTTAGCTGTGGGTTTGTCATATATAGCCTTTATGATGTTGAGGTACTTGCCGTCTATACCCATTTTGTTGAGAGTTTTAATCATGAAGGGATGCTGAATTTTGTCAAATGCTTTTTCAGCATCTATGGAGATGATCATGTGGTTTTTGTTCTTCTTTTTGTTGATGTGGTGGATGATGTTGATGGATTTTCGAATGTTGTACCATCCTTGCATCCCTGGGATGAATCCCACTTGATCATGGTGTATGATCCTCTTGATGTATTTTTGAATTCGGTTTGCTAATATTTTGTTGAGTATTTTTGCATCTACGTTCATCAGGGATATTGGTCTGTAATTTTCTTTTTTGGTGAGGTCGTTGCCCGGTTTTAGTATTAGAGTGATGTTGGCTTCATAGAATGAGTTTGGAAGTATTCCCTCGTCTTCTATTTTTTGGAAAACTTTAAGGAGAATGGGTGTTATTTCTTCTCTATATGCCTGGTAGAATTCAGAGGTGAATCCACCTGGTCCGGGGGTTTTGTTCTTGGGCAGTTTTTTGATTACCGCTTCAGTTTCGTTGCTGGTGATTGGTTTGTTTAGTTTTTCTGTTTTTTGTTTGGTCAGTTTTGGAAGGTTGTATTTTTCTAAAAAGTCGTCCATTTGTTCTAGGTTTTCCAGCTTGTTAGCATATAGATTCTCATAGTATTCTCTTATAATTCTTTGTATTTCTGTGGGATCCGTCATGATTTTTCCTTTCTCATTTCTGATTCTGTTTATGTGTGTAGATTCTCTTTTTCTCTTAATGAGTCTGGCTAGGGGTTTATCTATTTTGTTTATTTTTTCAAAGAACCATCTCTTGGTTTCAATGATTTTTTCTATTGTTTTGTTCTCAATTTTATTTATTGCTTCTCTGATCTTTATTATGTCCCTCCTTCTGGTGACTTTGGCTCTCATTTGTTCTTCTTTTTCCAATTTCAGTAATTGTGTCTTTAGACTATTCATTTGGGAATGTTCTTCCTTCTTTAAATAGGCCTGGATTGCAATATACTTCCTCTTAGAACTGCCTTTGCTGCATCCCACAGAAGTTGTGGCTTTGTGTTGTTGTTTTCATTCGTTTCCATATATTCTTTGATTTCTGTTTTGATTTGGTCATTAACCCATTGATTAATTAGGAGAATGTTCTTACGTCTCCATGTATTTGTGTGCCTTTTTGATTTCTTTCTAAAACTTAATTCTAGTTTTATACCTTTGTGATCTGAGAAGTTGGTTGGTAGAATTTCAGTATTTTTGACTTTACTGAGGTTCTTTTTGTGGCCTAGTATGTGGTCTATTCTGGAAAATGTTCCATGTGCACTTGAGAAGAATGTGTATCCTGTTCCTTTTGGGTGTGGAGTTCTGTAGATGTCTGTTAGGTCCATCTGTTCTAGTGTGTTGTTCAGTGCCTCTGTGTCTTTACTTATTTTCTGTCTGGTTGATCTGTCTCTTGGAGTGAGTGGTGGGTTGAAATCACCTAAGATGAATGCATTGCTGTCTATTTCCTCCTTTAATTCTGTTAGTATTTGTTTCACATGTTGGGTGCATATATATTTATAATGATTATATCCTCTTGTTGGATTGACCCCTTTATCATTATGTAATGTCCTTCTTTATCTCTTGCCAGTTTTTTCGTTTTGAAGTCTATTTTGTCTGATACAAGTACTGCAACACCTGCTTTTTTCTCCTTGTTATTTGCATGAAATATGTTTTTCCATCCCTTCACTTTTAATCTGGGGATATCTTTGCGTTTGAGGTGAGTTTCTTGTAGGCAGCATATAGATGGGTCTTGCTTTTTTATCCATTCTGTTACTCTGTGTCTTTTGATTCGTGCATTCAGTCCATTTACGTTTAGGGTGATTATCGAATGATATGTACTTATTGCCATTGCTGGCTTTAGATTCGTGATTACCAAAGGTTCAAGGGTTGCTTCTTTACTATCTAACAATCTAACTTAACTTTCTTGTTAAGTTTTTGTAAACACAGTCTGATGTTTCTTTATTTCTCTCCCTTCTTATTCTTCCTAGGTGTTTTATTCTTTGCCTTCAGTTAGTTTTGGATGGTCTCCTTTCTTTGCTATGATTTTATTTTCTCTGGTGACAGCTTTTTAGCCTTAAGAGTGCCTCCCTGTGGAGCAGTTCCTTTAAGATGTCCTGCAGAGGTGTTTTTTCGGAGGCAAATTCTCTCAGCTTTTGCTTGTCTGGAAATTGTTTAATCCCTCCATCATATTTAAATGATAATCGTGCTGGATACAGTATTCTTGGTTTGAGGCCCTTCTGTTTCATTGCGTTAAATATATCATGCCATTCTCTTCTAGCCTGTAAGGTTTCTGTTGAGAAGTCTGATGTTAGTCTGATGGGTTTTCCTTTGTAGGTGATCTTTTTTCTCTCTTGGGCTGCCTTTAATACTCTGTCCTTTTGTTTGATCTTTGCCATTTTAATTATTATGTGTCTTGGTGTTGTCTTCCTTGGGTCCCTTGTGTTGGGAGATATGTGTGCTTCCGTGGACTGCGAGACTATTTCCTTCCCCATCTTGGGGAAGTTTTCAGCAATTATTTCTTCAAAGACACTTTCTATCCCTTTTTCTCTCTCTTCTTCCTCTGGTACTCCTATAATGCGAATATTGTTCTGTTTGGATTGGTCATACAGTTCTCTTAGTATTCTTTCATTCCTAGACATCCTTTTATCTCTCTCTGCCTCAGCTGCTCTGTGTTATTCTCTGATTTCTATTGCATTAACAGTCTCCTGCATCTCGTCCAGTCTGCTGCTGAGCCCGTCAATGGCTTGTCTCATTTCTGCATTATCTTTCCTGACTTCCCTCACTTCCTCCCTTAGCTCTTGCATATTTCTCTGTAGATCCATCAGCATGGTTATGACTTTTATTCTGAATTCTTTTTCAGGAAGATGCTGCATTTCCATCCCTTCAGGTTCCTTCTCAGAGGGGGTCTGAATCTTGGTGATTTTTGTCTGTATCATGTTCTTCTGTCTTGTCATGTTGATAGGAGTGGTCGCTGGTAGGTGCCATGTATGTCTGTTGGGCTCTTTAAGGTTTAAACGGAAAAGAAAAAAAAAAGAACCACCAAAAAACAATCAAGCCAAGAAAAAAGAAGGAAGAGAAAGAAAAGAGAGAAAGAAGAAAGAAAGAAATTAAAGGAAAGGAAGGTGAAAAAAGAAAAAAAAAGGCAAGAAATAAAACAGACGAGCAAAAAGCAAAAAAATAAAAAGAGCAAGAAATAAAACAGACGAGCAAAAAAAAAAAAAAAGCCCACCTGGAGTGGATTCTCTAAGCGTGGTGTAGGTGTCACTGTTGCTCCAGTAATTCGCAGCCACGGCCGCACCGCTTTTTTCTAGGTCTGGGCGGGGCAGGAACGAATGGGACGCTACTGTTTTCTGTATAAAGTTCCAGCATGGTTGCTCCCTTCTATCTGTCACCAGTGAAGGGGACCGAAGTTCCCTAGGACTTCCAGCCTGCAGGGCTGAGCCCACGGGGGCGATGGTGTTCCCTCACTGGGCCCCCCACCTCTCCGAGACCACTACAAATGGCGCACGCTTTTCTCTCATCCCTGGGCGCTGGCTGCACGGTCCCGGCACATTCCTGTCTCAAAACCTGCACCTTCTGCCTCTCCAATGTCTGATGCACCGCACGATGTGTGTCAGCGCTCCCGGCACTCCCGGCGCAGACCACCGGGGCTGGTTATTTCACGGACCTGCTCTTCCACTCCCTCCCAGCTCTGAATCCTCTCCTCCAGCCGGCACGCTGTGCTGGGTGAGTGTTCGGGTGCCGCCGGGTCGCCTCTCTGTATCTTACCCGCCTCACGGGGTGCTTAGTCCTCCCATGTGTGGCTTCACGCTGTGCACTTTCCTGTGTGCTCCGATTTCTCTTTTAGGAATAGTTGTATTTGCTGTATTTTCATAGATTTATATAGTTTTGGGAGGAGATTTCTGCCGCCCTGCTTACACTGCCATCTTCTGGAAGTCTCCAGTCAAGTTTTAATTGTTAAGTAATTTTAGATTTACAGAGATGCTACAAAGATATTACAAAGAATTCCTATATATCCTTTTTCCACCTTCCCCTACATAACTAGGGTATACTCAACAATACTAGTAATTGGTATACAATATGACAAATTAAACTACTGTCATTATTCAGATTTTACCAGATTTTCCATTAGTATCATTTTTCTGTTCCTGGTTCCTATCCAGGATAGTAGGTCACATTTAGTCATATGTCTATTAGTCTCCTCTAATCTGTGGTAGTTTCTCAGTCTTTTCGTGTCTCTTATTACCTTAACACTTTTGAAGAATGCTCATCTGATATTTTGTAGAATGTCCCTCAGTTTGGATTTTTCTGTTTTCTCAGTAGTTAGACTAAAACAATGGATCTTTGAGAAGGAAAGCACTTTTTCATTGCATCCTATCAGGGAGTACATGCTTATCAACATAACTTACTACTGCAATATCAACCTTGGTCATTTGATTATGGTTGTGTCAGCCAGGTTTTTCCACTGTAAAGTTATGATTTTTGCCTTTCTATTCTCTATTATAAGTGAGTCCTTAAGTCCAGCTCATACTCAACCAGAGGGGTATTCAGTTTCACCTCCTGGAGAGAGGAGAATCAAATCATTTGTGGTCATGATAAAACCACCAGAAAAATTAACATGTATGTTCAGGAAGGTTACTAGAAGTTATGCAAATATCCTATTTCTCTTTAAAGCTTCATCCACTAATTTTAGCATTCATCAATGGAATTTAGCTGCAATTATTACTGAGGTGCTCAAATGGGGATTTTCTATTTCCCCCATTCCTTGCATATTTATTAATTGGAATTCTTCTCTAAGGAAGATCTGTCCCTTCTCCAAGATGTATTTATTTATATCAGCATGAACTCACAGATATTCACTTTATTCTTTGGGTTATAATACTATAATTATTTTGTTGCTAAAATAGTTCCAACTATATTATTGAAGCAGTTTCTTACTTTCTGGAACAAAATTGTTCAGATTCATTTGGCATTTTTCCTGCTTAAGCCCCGGCATCATCTATTTCTCCAAGGAGACTTGGTTCCTTTTATTGGATAATGGTAGTTAGAACCTAAGATCTAGGTACTAGGTGTGCTTTTTGCTGCTGGAGTCTCCTTCTAGGCCCTGTTAACAAACAGAAAAAAGGGGTACATTCTATCTGATCCCATTAATATAAGGTTCAAAAACAAGCAAAACCATTTATATGGTAGAAGTAGTTATTGGTGACCTTCAGAAGTAAGAAGAGTGTAATTACCTTGAATATGAGGAAGACTTCTAGGGTGCCGGTGATGTTCTTTATTTGGATAGTGTTGTGGATGCTGTCACTTCATGAGTTTTACACTTATAGGTCCTATACTTTTCTGTATGTATTTCATTCCTTAATATAAAAGTTTGTATATTTTTCCAAAAATATATATAAGATGATTTTATACTCCCTAAAATTTAAAGAAAAATTATCTTTTAAAAACCCTGAAAATAAAATGCTAATAATACTAAATCCTGGAGTGGATATGAAGCATCATGAACTCTCTCACACTGCTGGTGGGAGTGTAAATTAGTACAACAGCAGTGTCTGGCATTATCTGCTAAAGCTGAACATATGCAAACCCTATGACCCAGCAATTTGAGAATATATAGGAAGAAAAGAATGAAGCAAGGAAGATGTGTGCATAAGAACAAGGTAGAAGAATGTTCATAGCAGCATTGTTTATAATGACCTATATTGGAAAAAGCCTAAATGCCCCTTCAATAGTGTGATGGATAAATGGTGGTATAGCTATACAATAGAATAAAATAATATTCTGTCATGAAAATGAACAAACTGTAGGTAATCACAGCGACATGGGCAACCCTCACAATATAACACTGAAGGGGAATAGATATACAAAAGGTAACTGTGAATTATTATGATTTAAAGTTCAAACCAGCCATAAACAAACGATGGTTACAGAAATCAAGTTAGTGGCTACATTTAGGGAGGATGGAGAAGGTTGTGGTAAGAAGCAGAATAAAGCAGGCTTTTAGGGGGTTGGCAGTCTTTCTTGATTAGATGGTAGCTATAAGTAATAGTTTTTCTAATCCATTTAGCTGTACATGTTGTTTTGTGCATGTATTAGTTGCCTAGGGCTGCTACAGAAAATTATTCTCCTACAGTTCCAGAGGTTAGAAACCTGAAGTCAAGGTGTTGGCAGGTCTCCACCTCCTCTGGAGGCTCTGGGGCAAAGTCCAGCTTTGCCTCTTCCAGGTTCTGGTGGCTGCCAGCATTCCTTGGCTTGAGGGCCCATCACTCCAGTCTCTACCTCTGTCTCCATTTCAGCTTCTCCTCTGTATTTGTCTAATCTCCCTCTGCTCTCTTTTATAAAGACACTTGTGATGACATTTAGGGCCCACCTGGGTAATCCAGGAAAATTTTATATTAAAAATGCTTAACTTAATGACATATGCAGAGATACTTTTTCCAAAGTAAGGTAACAGTCACAGGTTCTGGGTTTTGGACATGGACATATCTTAAGGACCATTAGCAGGTTACCACAGTGTACTACTCTGTTTGTTTTACTTTGGTTTAAATTTTTTTATAGATAAAATAAGGAAAGATACTTAGCAAATTGTAACTAGAAGAGAACTTTTTAACATAAAAAGGTGTATCTTTCAAATAGCTATAGCAATTATATTTAATGGTGAAACTTTAGACAGCCTTCCGTTTTCAGGAACAATACAGATACTCACTATCCTAGCTCCTGTTCAGTATGTACTATAAGTCTTTGTCTCTTCAATAAGACAAGGAAAGAAGCTAGAAGGAAATGATAAAATGATTGGAAAAGAGGCAGGATTGTCTTTTTCTGACAATCTGATTAATTATGAGGAAACACAACACTCCAAAAATCATTAGAATATGAGAGGCAGTGTAGCAAAATTTTAGACCTAGGGGCAAAATTCAGTAATGTGTCATATAACACATCAATATCACAGTATCTCCTGAACCCCTAGTTGTTTGG
Organism: Smutsia gigantea; assembly: GCA_032199065.1. Classification (NCBI taxonomy): domain Eukaryota; kingdom Metazoa; phylum Chordata; class Mammalia; order Pholidota; family Manidae; genus Smutsia; species Smutsia gigantea. Next base: position 202,905 of record JAVSCE010015763.1, on the reverse strand, counting down.
GTTATACACAGCTTTGTCCTAAGTGCTCTCCTCTTCTCTACCTATACCTTCCCTGAGAGATGTGCCCCCAATATTATGCTGACAATTTGCAAATCTAAATCTCATCCATCTCTCTTCTGAGGGACAGACTTGTTATCACTACCTACATATCTAAAAATTCCTTTCAAATACCCAAACTGTATTTTTCATTCCCTCACTCTTACTTCTCAAATCCTGTTCCTCCTGATCCTCAGTAAATGGCAACCCGCTGTCTACATAGGTGCTTAAGACAGAACCCTGGGATTACACTTGTGTTTTCTTTTCCTTAATTCCCACACCAAATATATCAGGAAGTCCTCTGTACATTACCTATAATATGTTTACCTTGAAACCTTCCAGTTCTCTAAATATTCTCACCACTGGTCTTTCTTACCTAAACTGTACAACTCCTCCTAAGTGGTCTCTCCATTCTCATTTCCCTTCAGTCCTCACCATTAAGCAGCTAGAGCTATCTTTTGAAAACACATACCAGTTTTGTCTTTGCTCTTTTTAAATCTCTCAGTGATTTCCCACTACTCTTAGACTAAAGACCAACTCCTCACCATGACTTGTAAAGCCTTCATAACCTGCTCTGTCCAGCTCACCAATGTCATAGCGTGCTAGTCACTATCCCTCTGCCACTGTAACTCCTTCCATAATTACCTCATGTCAGCTCCTGCGACACTTCAAGCTCATTCCTGTGACTTTCTTCCAAAATAACTCTCCTCTTGGATTTTCACATGGCTAGGGCTTTCTCATCCTTGTGATCTGTTTAAGGTCCACCTCAGAGGGCCTTCCCAGATCATTTATCCAAAGCAATTTTCCTATCAATAACTATAGGTGATAGCATATGATATTTTTCATGACATTTATTACAATCCATTTTCTTTTTTCATTTATTGCCATCTTCCACTTGACTACAAGCAACTCAAGGGAAAAACAATGTCACTAGTATTCACCCTGTGTTAGTACCTTGCTAGGCACTCCACGTGTTGTAGGAGTCCAACAAATAGTTGTTGAGTAAAGATAACTATTTGAAACACTACATTTGAAGAATATAAAATGTGTGAAAATATTCATAATATATGGTGAATTAAAAAGGCATAAAATAAAATAGTATGTATGATATCAGTTACAAAAACAAATATATTAAAAAAAGAGAAAGGAAATTCACCAAAATAATAACCATATTTATTTACTGAGAACATGAGTGATTCTTATTTTCTTCTCATATACTTCTATTTTTAGCACTTCAACAAGGAACAGGTGTTATTTTTGAAAACCAAAGTAATGATAAATGCACGCCAACCATCACGCATGACCATTTATGTTCACTCCTACGTAGATAAGTGTGAAAAAGATAATGATTGGTCATTTATCTTGTTCTCTTCATTCAGTTATTAGCTCCTCAAAGCAAAGACTCTGTCTTTTAATGATGTAACTCTTTCTGCAGAGTACATGATATAGATCAGAAATATCACCGCTGCAGGTGACAATGGCACTGAAGAGAAGGATGAAAACCCTGACACTGCTATAAAGTGATATGTTTATGACTTATATATTTGGAGTTCTCAGATCCCAGTAAAAGCTCTTCATCCTAACAAGCAAAGCTCTATTCACTGTTTCTACTTTAGCGGAGGACATAGTTAGCTGCTATGTGAGCTGGTGAATTGTTCTGTGTACTTGTTCATGAGATTAGTCAGGAAATTTTTAAACTACATTGTATCTGTTAAAGGGTGAGTTTGGCTTTAAATAGTAATCAGTTCTATTTGGACTCAGAGTTATATTCTTTTCATGGACAATAAATAGGGTTAAAACTATAAAAGAATAGAAAAGAAAGCTTAATCAGAAGACATTTAAAACTTTGTTTTCCCGTTAATCAGAAAGAGAAACTAGTTTTTAAACATATGTGGGAGTCACTCAGTTTCAAGCCATTTTCCTCATTAAAACTTGGGGTGAATCCCAACTTGTGAATGACCAATATTCTACTTTTATTCTGATATTGTATTTAGTTCCTATATGGGAAAGAAAAGTTGATATATGTGAACTCATTTAATGCTTTCAACTGCTCTAACTAGGATGTCTGATCTGCCTACTTGATGTGGGAATTCTTACTGCATTACATGTGCAGACATGACTTTCCTAATTTAAATCAGAGTTAGCAGACAAGTAAGGCAAATGAAAATTTGAAAAGTATTTGCCTGATAGCTCAGGATGGGATAACAAAATATCCCTTTTTGAATATGTGATTAGTCTTACTTTTGACATTTTTGGTTTAGTCTAATGTTCTCTTAGTATTTATCAATTTAATTTAATATGAAAGAACTTCATTTTCCCATCCAAAGCTCTCTCCATGACTTCGTCCTGTCACATTGAACTCTTCTTCCCAGATTACACTCTTTTTAAACCCTTAAGGATGGGCCTTGGATATACCTTTATCTTTTAGAATTTGTCATTCTTTTTGAATGCAAAATTGTTTATTTTTATAGCTCATTGGAATTTGGTTGTCTTCTCAAGATGGTAAGAAGTAAATTCTCTTTCCTAAACATGGAATTCCAAGAAGAAAAAGGACATTTACTTATGGACTGCAGAGTTTTAAATCATCTGTCTGTTAAGCATCTTTTCAGCCTTATGTCAGGATCCTGATGATGCTGGACTGTGTCACCATCACATTCTGGCAAGATTCTCACAGAATAAAACACAAAGAAACTCCCAATTACAAAGCTGCTCTAATCCATCCAGAAAGTGACTTTTGACTATTGAAAATAAATCTCTTCAAGCATGTTTGGCTATTTAAACCTAGAAAGAAAGCCCTCAAACTTTCCCCCTTTGTATTTGATATGTTAGATCACACCTTTAATGTGACAGAATGCCAGATCATGTCTCCAAGACGAAGGACACAGTGGGAATGCTTAGCTAAAGCAGAAATAGGCAAACTGTGGCCGAATCCAGCAGCCCACTGCCTGTTTTTGTATGGCCTATGACTTAGGAAATTTTGTTTGTATTTTTTAATGGTCCAAAACAAAAATCAAAAGAATATTATTGCTTGTGATATGTTAAAACCATATGAAATTCACATTTTAGGAGTTATAAGTAAATTCTTATTGGAACCCAGCCATGCTCATTTGTTTACATGTTGTCTATGGTTTCCATCAGTCCTTGTGATAGACCCTTTGGCCTACAAAGCCTAACATTCACTATCTGGCCCTTTGCAAAGTTTGCTGACCCTACTGTAAGACCTAGACTTTCTTATGCATTGTTCCATGATTATTCTCAGAGTATATTAATTAAAACCTCTATTGGGAGAAATGAAAAAAACAAAGTACCTTCTCTGTGATGATTCGTGGTCTTTGAAATCTGTTTTATTGAATCTTTGTTCTTTCATAATTTCCTAACACATCCGTGGCTTATTCCAAGAGAATGTCTACTATATTTTACAACTATGTTCAGTGACTTGAAATAATAATGAGGAGTAAAAGGAAAACTTGTATAGTTTTTTTTAAATAATGTATGTAAAACAAGTTCTAAAAATCCAAGACATCCCACCTCTAAGAAACTCCATCACTTACCGCACTTACCGTATCCATACTTAATTCTGTAATATACTGAAAGTGCAGCTATATAGATTTATAAATAAAAATGTGAAGCATATAGTTCACAAAATAACAAAGCTTTATTATTTTTTCCCACCATCAGAGAGACTGGATTTGGAAAATCATTGCAAGTTGGTATCAGTGAAAGATGGGCAAGGTCTAATAAAATATAGAATTAAGATAAAGACACAAACTGAGATAAAGAGAGAAGGGTAGAAGGGAGAGATAAGAATGTAAGCAGTACAGTTGTTGGCTTTAAAAAATAATTTTTTAAGGCATCATCTGACAAGGATGTGATTCTTGAGACCTCACCCCATCCAAAATGTCTCTGTCATGTGTCAGGAGAACAAAAGTATCCACCTCCAAAACTTCATACCTCAAAATACATCAGTGATATGGACAGCATCACACTATGGCCAATGGCCTAACCAGGCATGGTGTATGTTCCACCCATAAGTACAGCTTTCAATCCTTCAGTCCTCTTCCCAGTGGCTGACCTGTTCCTCCTCGAAAATCCACTTCCAGGTGGTTAGTGAAGTTGACTATAGTGCACTTGGGTCCTCCTCGTGCTTATAGCTCCAGCCCATATTCTGCTTGCTCTTAGAAAATGCTTGTGAAATTCTACCTATACCGTACCACCACGTACCACCACCTTTTCTTTCATAGATAGGACATTCACTTTCAGACCTCTGAGACTTCATCGTAAAGATCTCTTAGATGTATCTCCTGCCCATGCTTAAGAAATCATCATGAGTCTGAAAATGTTCGCAATGACGGCCTTTGGCACAGTTCCTGTCGCAAAAGCAAACATGTCGCATGTACAGTGACCAGAGTGCCATATTAAAGTTAGCCCGGCCACCCTCCAACACTGACTTCTTGCTCTTGACAACTGTGACTATTGGCCATTACTGTGCAGCTCTGCCGTGGTCCGCTATCAGATCCGCATCTGCATGGGGTGCTCGCTTTTACCTGCTCCAGCTCTGATTTTCCCAGATTCCCTGGAAATGGTCAACCAAAAATGTAAGACTCTCCCATCCTTCCTCTTTCATTCTCTATATACATTCTTAACAATTCTGGTTCCTAAGTGCTTCTTTGTATCTAACATCTTCAGCCTCACAACCATGACTTTAATTTTTCATATTGAGGCTGGACTGTACAACTACCTACGCAGTTTTTATAGTCCCTATCATCTGGAGTCCATGGGCTCATAAGAGGATTATACATTGGCTTCAAATGCAAACTCTTCCAAACCCACACATGGCATTTGGAATGACTGAAGGGCTAGGGTTCAAGAATATTAATTGTTCATTGACATATAAGTGCCTCACTTTGAATAAAATACCTAGGAATAAACCTAACGAATGAAGTGAAAGACCTGTACTCTGAAAACTACAAGACACTCCTAAGAGAAATTAAAGAGGACACTAACAAATGGAAATGCATCCCATGCTCTTGGCTAGAAAGAATCAATATTGTCAAAGTGGCTATACTACCTACAGCAATCTACAGATTCAATGCAATCCCTATCAAACTACCAACAGCTTTCTTCAATTAACTGGAACAAATAATTCTAAAATTCATATGGAACCACAAAAGACCTCGAATAGCCAAAGCAATCCTGAGAAGGAGGAATAAAACAGGGGGAATTACACTCCCTGACTTCAAGCTCTACTACAAAGCCACAGTAATCAAGACAATTTGGTATTGGCAAAAAAACAGACCCACAGACCAGTGGAACAGAATAGAAAATCCAAACATTAACCCAAACATATACAGTCAATTAATATTTGATAAAAGTGCCTTGGATATACAATGGGGAGATGACAGCCTCTTCAGCAGCTGGTGTTGGAAAAACTGGACAGCTACATGTAAGAGAATGAAACTGGACTACTGTCTAGCCCCATACACAAAGATAAACTCAAGGTGGATCAAAGACCTGAATGTAAGACATGAAACCATAAAACTCTTAGAAAAAAACATAGGCAAAAATCTCCTGGACATAAACATGAGCAACTTTTTCAGTAACATATCTCCCCAGGCAAGGGAAACAAAAGCAAAAATGAACAAGTGGGACTATATCAAGCTGAAAAGCTTCTGTACAGCAAAGGACACCATCAGTAGAACAAAAAAACATCCTACAGTATGGGAGAATATATTCATAAAAAACGTATCTGATAAAGGGTTGACATCCAAAATATATAAAGAACTCATGCACCTTAACAAACAGAAAGCAATTAATCCAATTAAGAAATGGGCAGAGGACATGAATAGACACTTCTCCAAAGAAGAAATTCAGATGGCCAACAGGCACATGAAAAGATGCTCCACATCGCTAATCATCAGAGAAATGCAGATTAAAACCACAATGAGATATCACCTCACACCAGTGAGGATGGCCAACATCCAAAACACAAACAACAACAAATGTTGGCGAGGATGTGGAGAAAAGGGAACCCTCCTACACTGCTGGTGGGACTGCAAATTAGTTCAACCATTGTGGAAAGCAGTATGGAGGTTCCTCAAAAAACTCAAAATAGAAATACCATTTGACCCAGGAATTCCACTCCTAGGAATTTACCCTAAGAATGCAGCAGCCCAATTTGAAAAGGACAGATGCACCCCTATGTTTATTGCAGCACTATTTACAATAGCCAAGAAATGGAAGCAACCTAAGTGTCCATCAGTAGATGAATGGATAAAGAAGAGGTGGTACATATACACAATGGAATATTATTCAGCCATAAGAAGAAAACAAATCCTACCATTTGCAACAACATGGATGGAGCTAGAGGGTATTATGCTCAGTGAAATAAGCCAAGCCGAAAAAGACAAGTATCAAATGATTTCACTCATATGTGGAGTATAAGAACAAAGAAAAAAACTGAAGGAACAAAACAGCAGCAGACTCACAGAACCCAAGAACGGACTAATAGTTACCAAAGGGAAAGGGACTGGGGAAAATGGGCGGGAAGGGAGGGATAAGAGGGAAAAAGGGGCATTACGATTAGCAGATGTAATGTTGGGGGGGCACGGGGAGGGCAGTACAACTCAGAGAAGACAAGTAGTGATTCTATAGCATCTCACTACGCTGATGGACAGTGACTGTAATGGGGTTGGTGGGGGGCACCTGATGAAGGGGTAGTTTAATAATCGTAATATTGCACATGTAATTGTAAATTAATGATAATAAAATAAATTATATTATAAAAAAAAATAATAAGTGCCTCACTTTGACGTTGATTGGCTGAAATGCAGCTGCATCACAGCAGAGATGATAATGATTCATTTCTTTCTATCTCCTTTCTCTGTGGCATGTCTCTTCATGGCTTTCCACTTTCCCCACTAGCAACTTCATAAAAGAAGTGGCCAGGGTTTTAGGCTTACTTCAGTGCTGTTGGAATCACTAAGTGGATGATGTGATTGATGGTTAATTAATTAATTTGAAAACTGCAGGACTGGGAACCAGTAATGATTGTGCACGATTAAAAGATAATATAACAGTTTTGACTGTTGACATGCATATGAGTAAGTTTTAAAATCCAAGGGTTGTTATGATTGTCCTGGGATATGTGATTTGTAAGTGTTGGAGTTTAGTTTATTTATATTCAGTGCACTGATTTGGGGGCATAAGATGAAAATGGCATGGTTGTTATGTTAGGGATGAGGAGTAAGAAGTGTGTAAGTATCAGGAAGGATAACAAGCAATGTCAATAACAAAGATGAGGGGTGATGTAAAGGGTGAAGATAATGTATGTTTGTTGTCATGTTGACTGGAAAAAATATCCAACCTGTGGCTTTACCAATATTAATATTTAGGGAAAGACTTAGTAAAAAGGAGAGAGGACTGATTGAAATACAAATATTAGGTAATCTATAGTAAGATGTAATTCAGATGGCAAACCATCCTGAAAGTATAGGTGAATGCCCATAGTCTGGGAAACAGGATGAGGAGTTCAGATAAACTGCAAATTCCCATTCTCAACTGTGAGGCCTAGGAACCGAAAGTATGGTAGAAAAGGAGAATGGTCATACTTCAATCCTTAGTTTGCTGTTTTACAATAGTGAACATGTAAACAGAAGCAGAGGTGGCTGGGAAAGCTAGGGCTAAATGCAGGGCCCTTGTGGTCTAAAATTAATTCAGTTGTATTCTGGCTCTGAATTATTTAGCACCCTTTATGCTCAGCGTTCCGCCTAAAAAATAGGTATACTTTTGAGTATCTACCTCAGAAGAATATTTCTGAGAATTAAGCAAATGTATAAAGCCTTTGGCACACACACACTCTAAATATAAAAGCAATTATTGATTTTATTATTTTAATTATTATTACATAGGGCAAGTTGAATACAATTAGTCCCAACATGCCTTTCAATTTTCTAGTAATTCTGACAGAATAAATAAAAAGTAGAAAATACATGGAGACCTCTGACACAAAACAGCTGTAGAAAGGCTTCTCATTAAAAGCCTGAAAACAAGAAACAATCCTAATGAGAGTTCTTAAAACAACAACAAAAATGACCACCGACAGCCCTCCTGGGAAAATGAGTAATGTGTCACCGTCAACCTTCTGTGGTTCATCCTAGCATAGCAGGGCTCTGAGAGTCTAGACCTTGGTTAGAAACTGGCTAAAGAATATGAAGCCATGAGGTTGGTCGCCAAGGAGCTTTGGAAGAAAAACAGTGGATGCCAATAACCCACCAATATGTCGTGTTCCCAGAGCAAACGTCCAAGTTTGGACATCACGTGTGAATTTTTCACTTAAAGAACCATGTCAGCTCTGAAGAGCTAAAGACCATGTTCATATCACACATGCTTCTAGAGTTACTTTTACGTCAGAGTTCCTGATTCTATAATTCTACCTTGGTAACTGGCTTGCTGATTACTAACTATAAATCACTTCACTGCTTAGACACTGGATATGGGACCGTCCCAATGTGTAGCTAAATGAGATAGCCTCGGCTCTGTGGTTAAACATTCAGGCTATGATGCCAGACTGCCTGGGTTTGAATCAACTTTGGCTTCGCCAACTTAAAAGCTGCAGTGACCTGGTGTGAGTCACCGTTATGTCCCTAAAAAATGCAAATGACATAAATAATTTCCTTTTAGGGTTTTTGGTGGTGGTGTGAGGTTTCAGGGAGTCAGTATTTGTGAAAATGTCTATAATTGTATTTGTCATGGAGTAAGCCCTCAATAAATATGAGCTACAGTCATTATAAGAAGTTATTTCCCTAAACCAGCAATTCTCAACATGAAGCTGCATGGGAATCATTTGGAAGGCTTGTAAACACACAGACCCTTCCACCCTATCCCTTCAGTTTCTGATTCAGTGAATCTGGGGTAGAGTCTGAGAATTTGTATTTTTAACAAGGTCTGTTTCTGGGCCCTGAGGACCACTGCCCTAAAAAATCTCACTGAAAGCTCAAATGCAGTGTAATAGAGTGAAACAAGGTCATTTTAGTTATATTAATTGTTTATGAGTCAAAATATTGGGAGCCCTATCTACAATTGCAGAAGCTAGTAAACAAGGTTTGAGCTGCTACGGGCGATTCTAGAGGCTGTTTTCATGGATGGTGGGGGTGGAGGTGTGTGGGGAACCACAACCCAAACAAATCATAACATTTAAATGCAGTTTTCAGATAATTGCCTTCTCCAATTGGGCCAAACAGAAAATTCAAACTGAAGGTATCACAGGTGCTCATCACTAATTCTCAGCCGTCAAACAGAAGTTTGGGAAGCCACAGAACCGAGGAAGCCGCTGATGATCACAACAAACCCTTAAACAAAAAGGCGCATCTGCCAACAGGTGGAGGTCACTGTGGGCATGAACGTACCGCCGCTGAAACTGCCCTGCCCACCAGCTTGGACAAGCCTGGAGAAATCCCGGGAATTAGACATCGAGCAGGAAATGAGACCGCAAAGAAAGAGGAACTTGGTGGTCGTTTATCATCCGTGCTGCGCGGAGCCCCTGCGGAGTCCCCAGACACAAGTCATCGTCACCCCGCCCCGCCCCGCCCCGCCTCCCCTCCCTCGGCTCCGGGCGGTCCCAAGACGCGGACCGCCGAGCTCCGGACACCGCCGGGGGCTCGAGCCCATCGGTCACCTGAGCAAAGAGGTGAGCGGCCGAGCGGAGGGGACCAGCCGGCGGCCGGCGGCGGGGGCTGAGCTCGGGAAGGAGCGGGTGGGTTGAGTGCGGAGGGACGCACGGGAGGAGAGCGGGGAGGACAGCGGGCAGGACAGTCCCCTCTTCAGCGGCTGACGCCGGTCGGTCACTCTGTAAGCAGAGATTCATCAGTGAGCGGAGACCCTGACTCTGGGGCACCTATGCCAGATTTTTCCAAAAAAACAAATTGAAACTTAACTCCTGGGACCTGGGGGCAAAATGGAGCGATATTAATAGTTATATTTAAATAACACTTTTAAGAGGAATTAAAGCACACTGTTGAGGGAGGAAAAGGAACTTTTAAAACCCCACTTTGCCTTTGTTTCTGTAATAAGAAATTATAATAAAGGAACACTTCTTAAGGATTAATGTGGGCGCGGTTATAATACTCTGAAGCTGTGGAAGAGCGTCCAGGTCTCTGTCCAGAGTATTAATCCTCAACTGCAAGCCAGAAAGACTAAGCCATTTGCTTACTTGGAGCAGAGAAATTTTCTTCATTCAGGCTTGAATACAATTTTCCACTTCCTGGGAGTATTCTCTGTCTCTATATCAGGAGAGGATTCAGGACCAGGGAAGAAGAGCTCAGGTATTGTCAATTGCTATTTATTTCATTGTGTACATTTTAGGGGTTAAGTTTGTGGGAATCCATTTATCCACATGTTCTTTTAGACTTTCGATTCTTAAATGACTTTCATCTGGGCATACCCAGAACTTCTATTTTCTAGCTAAACAAGAGAATTACCTTCATCCTACTGTTCCTTTCTTTGCTTACGTAATGGTAAGAAGGTGGAAATGCTGTTTCAATCATACAATGTTTGTTCAAAATTTTTGAAACCAGATTGTTACAATGAAAAAAGTGGTCATGGGATTAGTCCTATATTAATTTTAATCTGCTCTAAATGCTAACAATAATTCCATTATCTTTATATTTATATGAAGATTCAAGCAATTCCATATCTGTGTTATTTTTTGCAATTTATGGTTAGAGGGTGGTTACTGGTAGAATCCAAAAGAAACTATTCTATTCCAAAGAACGTTTGGATTTATAAATTATGAAGGTTACTTTTCTTAGAAAGCATAATGAAGATTTTATTGCAACCTTTGTATGTTCTGAATTTCAGGAAAAAATTAGGTTTGAATCCCTGGGCTTGCCCCACATGTGGGTAACATCAGTTTTCCAACAAACTGAGCATATTTCTTTTCTGTTATCGCTCCTCAACCCCCATGGCAGATGTGGGGAGAAAGGAGCAAGGAAAGAGGCTAAGCAGAGCAAAAGCAGAGAGCCACATATGTCAGCAAGGGGTCAGCATGGCCCACCATAGTGCAGGTGCAAGGCTCAAGCCCTGTTAGCAAGCTACTGTTGCTTATGGTCACTATTTGGCAGGGAAGTGTGTAATGTTTTTTTTGGCAAGAGTTTGACATGTTAGAGATTTATCCACCTTTCCAGTGGATTATTACAGCTCTTAAAAATGTTTTTGAACAAGGCTTAATAAAGTGAAAAATATATATATACATTTAGCAATAAAATGTGTTATAAAATTTAGTTTGATAATATACATATATTCAGAAATATATATAATATCTAAAAGACTGGAGGAATACAGCAAAATGTTGATTATATATGGGTGGTAGGAATATGAGTAATTTTCTTCCACTTTTTACAGCTGCCAAATTTTCTATGATGCACATTTTTAGTTTTATAAGCAGTTTTTCAAAAGTTTGTCTAAAAGAACTAATGTATAAACAGGAAACTGAACCGTATGATTTTCAGTTGTCATAATATCTTCATTATAGTCTTCATTTTCTCTCCTTAATGAATTCCTGAGTAATAGGGATTGCTACTTTTCATTAAGAAGTGAGAAGCTGTGAAGGAGTTTTCACAACAATAAATAACCTACATGAGCACAAAGCTCCAGCACAAACTAGGCTTTGTAAAAAGTAAATTTTACCACAAAAGTTATGAATGAAATTGTCCACTTTGACCTTTCAGGAAGGTCTCCCAGACTGCCAGTGTAACTGTGTGTGGTCAAACTGGAACTCTGTTCAAACTATGTCTACAATTCCAAGGTGTGATGTTTTTCAGGATGAAGGTAAAAGACGGAGAAATCACTTGCTGGCTTTTCTTCATTGTGATCTGCCTGGTGGCCTTCCCCAGGGGCAGGGCCTGTCCTCGCCGCTGTGCCTGTTATGTGCCTACAGAGGTGCACTGCACGTTTCGGTACCTGACCTCCATTCCAGACAACATCCCCCATGATGTGGAGCGTATCAATTTAGGGTACATGGGGGCCCCTGTCTTGTCCGCTTCTCAAAGAGGGATGGGTCACACTGGTGACTTGTCTCCCAAACACTTCTGGGAGATTAACCACAGTTGTTTTAACAATATTTTTCTTCTGAAATGAGTGCACGAGGACCTTAGTTTGTTAGAGGCAAAAAAAAAAAATTCCTGGTAAGCTTTTACTAGGAGGCAGTTTTTCTAGAATCTGGAGTCACTCTTGGTAGGTTGAGAGTCCCATGAATTTAGAAAAGCTTCATTTTGCTACATTTTAGCTGGAAAATAATATAGCTCCTGTTAAGAATTAGGGTTATGCCCAGAGAAGACAAGTAGTGACTCTATAGCATCTCACTACGCTGATGGACAGTGACTGCAATGGGGTTGGTGGGGGGGACCTGATGAAGGGGGTAGTGTAATCACCATAATATTACTCATTTAACTGTAGATTAATGATATCAAAATAAACTTAAAAAAAAGAATTAGGGTTATGATATATTTTGAGATAACAAGACAATTGGAAGTGTCCTCCCATATATAAAAGATATGTATAAAAAGGTAGCTAGATCCTTTTTATGCCCTTGGACTGTCCCTGTACAAAGTAACTTACTTAAAATGCTTTTTAAAATGCATATCTAATTAAATCTAACAAAAGGTGATTATATTCTAAAAGTTTATGAAAACTGTACATGTGCACATGTAGTCAGACATCACTTATTTGATATCAGTGAGCACCTACTAGGTGCCGAACACAATGAGCGGTACCAGGGATAGAATGATGAAAAGATGTATTATTCAATTCTAGAAGATATAGTTAAAAGGAAGATATAGAGTCAGTACAATTTAATAAGAACCATAAGAGAGCATAAACGCTGCCTTGGGAACGATCACTAGTAATAATAGCTGAGCACATTAACTGTGTGCTTATTAAGTCCTGGCATTGAGCTAAGCACTTGTCATGTATTCCATGTACTCCTCATAACCCCTTTGGAGTACGTTCTATTATTTGCATTTTATAGATGGGGAAACTGAGGCACAGAAGGATTACTGATTTTACCAGTGTCTCAACACTACCAAGCATCTGAGTTCAGAATCATGGCCAAACCATTTAGCTTCAGAGCCCAGGTTTGCTAACCACAGGGATGAATTCCACCTGGGAGAGTAAGGGGACATGTCATGAGAGAATGGGTCTTAACAGTGCTCACAAATAGGGGTGGAATCAAGGGCATTCCCCCAAAGAAATAGCATATCCCTACAGCTTTGAAAATGAGAAGGAACATGGCATGTTCTGAGAATGTGGATGGTAATGGTACCTAAAACTGTAAGGGCTGGGTAGAGGGTAAACCTTCTGTGGCATCTGATGAATTTTAATGGTATTTCAAGCATTTGCTTATCTCCTTCAGCACAAGTTAAAGAACGGGAGACTTTGGGTTTGGTATGTGCTTGTGTGTGTGTTTGACATCTGAACTTTAGTTGACAGCCCGGGCTTATGCTAGGTATTTTATTTCAGGTACAACAGCTTGGCCAGACTGACAGAAATGGACTTTTCTGGCCTCAACAAATTGGAGTTGCTAATGCTGCACAGCAATGGCATTCACACAATCCCTGCTAAGACCTTCTCACATCTGCAGGCCTTGCAGGTAAAACCAGTGAGGGCAAGTGGTAGTTTCAAGAAGTGAGAAGTACTTTCAAATGCTGGCCATTCCTGTGGAGTCCAGAAATCAAAATTCTGTAAATTTGAAGTAGACATCAAGAAGGATATGAAAGAACAGATTTCTTATTAAATGTAATAGTATGTGAAAATTAGAATAAGAAAATTTTGAGGCAAGTTTTCTGAGACCTCAGGCTAATAGAAAAAGAAAAGTCAATATACCAGGATTACTAAATCTTTAACATTTAATCTTGAAAGGCAATTTCCAGTCATGCTCATTGGGGAATTGAATAGGGTTCCTAAAATTAATTGCTGTCTTAGACAGAAGTTAGCTTTCTATTACATCAGTATAATTTTCTTCATTTCACTTTGCTTATTTATACCCTTTATTTATACCTTATTTATTTATAATTGTCTTCAAAAAATTTTTTTAAGTTACAGGGTCAACCAAGAATGCAGCAAATATTGGGAGAATTATCATTCCAGTAGGTAATAAAGTAATGGTAAAACAAATCAAGGGATAATAATAAGAGGAATACAGGGAAATGTATACATAAAATCAGGACGTCTGTTATAGGTAGGACTTGAAGCTTTCAAGAAATTGACTCACGATTTGTGAAGTTTACTAAATTTCTAAAAAAATAAAAATAAGTTGTTCAGGAAAAGCACAACCTTCTTATTTTTTTAATTAAAATTTTAAGTGAAATGTAGTTTATATGTAATACTAGTTTCAGGTGTTCAACATAGTGCTTCAATTTTTATATACATTAGGAATTGGTGAGGATAAATCTAGTTACCATGCAAATTTGTTACAATATTGTTAACTATATTCCCTATGCTGTACATTACATCCTCTTGAGGTTTTTTATAACTGGAAGTTTATACCTTTTAATCTCTTTCCTCTGTTTTGCCCATCCCCCCAGACCCTCCCCTCCACCACCAGATTGCTCCCTCCATCTATAAATCTGTTTTGTTCATTTTGCTTTGTTTTTTAGATTCCACATAAGTGAAATCATACAGTATTTGTCTTTCTTTGACTTATTTTACTTAGAATAATACCTTCTAGGGCCATCCATGTTGTTACAAATTGCAAGATTTCATTCTTTTATGGCTAACATTCCATTACACATAAGTGTGTGTGCATGTATGTTTGTAAAATTAGTGATATTAGTGATCTTGAGCATCTTTTCCTCTGTCTATTGGCCATCTCTATGCCTTCTTCAGAGGAATGTCTGATCAAGTCCTCTACCCATTTTTTAATCGGATTATTATTTTTTTTGATATTGAGTTGTATGAACTCTTTATAGCTTTGGATATTAACCCCTTATCAGTTATATCATTTGCAAATATCTTCTCCTGTTCAGTAGCTTGCCTTTTCACTTTCTTGATGATTTTCTTCAACATGCAAAAGCTTTTTAGCTTGATGTAGTCCCATTTGTTTATTTTTGCTTTTGTTGCTCTTGCCTGAAGAGACAGTTCAAAAAAAAAAATAAGACCAATTTCAAAGAGCTTACTATGTTTTCTTCTAGGAGTTGTATGGTTTCTGGTCTTAACATTTAAGTCTTTAATGCATTTTGAGTTTGTTTTTGTATATGGTGTAAGAAAACAGTCCAGTTTAATTATTTTGCATGTAGTTGTCCAGTTTCCCCACCACCATTTATTGAAGAGACTATCTTTTCCCCATTGTATAGTCTTGCCTCCTTTGTTGTATCTATTTTGGGTATTTGGTTTGTCGTTACCATGAGGTTCGTATATAATATCCTCTGTATATGGAAGTCAATTTTAGGTTAATCGTCACTTAAGCCCAAGCACATTCTAAAAGCACTACATTTTTCTCCTTCTTGCCCATGCTTTATGTTCTTAATGTCATATTTTATGCCTTACAATTTTGTTTATTCTTTGACTAGGTAATGTAGGTCTAGATAATTGTACTACTTTTGTCTTTTAACTTTCATACTACCTATGTAGGTGGTTGATCCACTGCCTTTAATATATGTTTACCTTTACCAGTAAGGTTTTCTTTTTCACAACTTTATTTCTAGTTATAACCTTTCTTTTCTGTTTAAAAAAGTTCCTTTAATACTTCTTGTAAGGCTAGTTTGGTGTTGAACTCTTTTAGCTTTTCATTGTCTTGGAAACTCCTTATCTGTTCTTTATTCTGAGTAATAACCTTCCTGGGTATTCTTGGTTTTCAGGTTTTTCCTTTCAGCACTTTGAATATATCCTGCCATTCCCTTCTGGCCTATAAAATTTCTGCTGAAAAAAAGTTGATAGTATTATGGAGTCCCTGGAATATAACTAGTTGTTTTCCTCTTGCTATTTTTAAGATTCTGTCTTTACTGTTGACATTTTGGTGTGGATCTCATTGGGTTCATCTTTTTTGGGCATTCTCTGTGCTTCTTGTTTCTTTTACCAGGTTAGGGAAGTTTTTCAGCCATTATTTCTTCAATCAGGGTTTCCATCTCTTCCTCTCTCTCTCTTCCATCTCCTTCTCAGATCCCTATGACATATTAGTTTGCTGCATGCTCTCCCAAGTGCTTCTTAAACTATCCTCATTTTCTAAAATTATTTTTTCTTTTTGCTGTTCCAATTGTATGATTTCCACTACTTTGTCTTCCAGATTGCTGATCCATTCTTCTGCATCATCTAATCTGATGATTCCCTTTAGAGTTTTTTTCATTTCAGTTACTGTGTTACTTAGTATTTTCTATCTTTTGTTGAGGGTCCATGTTCATCCAGTCTTCTCCGGATTTCTGTGAGCTTCACTCTGACCATAACTTTGAACTCCTTACCTGGTAGATTTAGTTCTTTCTCTGAGGTTTTGTCTGGTTCTTTCAGTTAGGTCCTATTTTTCTGTCTCCTCATTTTGCCTAACATTCTGTGTTTGTTTCTATGTATTAGGAAGATAGTTATGTTTCCTGTCTTGGAATGGCTTCATGTAGAAGGTGTCCTGTGGGGCCTAATAGTGCAAAACCCTTGGTCACCTGAGCCAAGTGGCCCCCAGAATATCCTCTGTGGGCAACCTGCACCCTCCTGCTGTGTCTGGGCCATAACTGGAGAAGACTCTGGTTGCAGGGATGGCCCCCAGGGCAAGGACCACTAGGGTTGGGGCACTAGTGCTGGCCAAGGCTGATTACTTGGTGTAGTTGGGTGAGAGGCTGTTTGGGAAGGGCTCTGGCCAGGTGGTTGGGTTAGGTGGGGTGAGTCCATGAAGGGATGCCAAGGTGTAGTGGTAGCACAGTAGATGGAGAGTGTCAGAAATGTCTTCTGCCAGCACTGGACCAGCTAAGTAGAAGGGAAGTGGGAAAAAATGATGCCCATCAGTGCTTTTGTCCCTGGAGAACATTCTAATACATCCCTGCCCCTCTGGAACATGCCCTCAAAGTTGTGAGTGAATCCCCTTCATGTGTAACCCAGGCACTTTCAAACTGCTGTCGCTGCCTTGGGACTCAGGGCAAGTGAAGTTGTGTGTGTGCTCTTAGAAGTAGAGTCTTAACTTCTTACTGCTTTCCAGCTCTCCTGGGTATAAGCCCTGCTGGTTTACAAAGCCAAATGTCACGGGGGTGCAGGCCCATAATGTCTTCCTGGTACAGGTCCTCTAGGCTGGGGAGCCCAATATGGGTTTCAGACCCCTTGTTCCTCAGTGGGGTCCTCAATTGCTGTGATATCCCTCTTGTTTGTGGGTCACCATTCTGGGGGGCCCTGACTAGACTGCAACTCCATGCTTCCTGTCCATCCTGATGTGGTTGTTTCTTCATATCCTTAGTTGTGTAAACATCTTTTCTGCTTGTCTATAGTTTGCTCTCAGAGATAGTTGTTCTATATGCACTTGAAATTCTGGTTTGTACATAGAAGGAGATGAGCTCAGAATGTTCCAACTCTACCATCTTGATCTGCAAGCCACAACTGACTTCTCTCCCAAAATTCTCATAAAATAGATACACTACAATAAAATAATTCAGTAATATCTTTATAAAAGATAAAATGCTAGTGTTCACAAAGCCTTTTGACATCATACCAGGGCTATGTAAAACAATGGAAATCAGTCTAGTTATATGCTTCTGTTGCTTTGGCTTCATCAGGCTTTATTTGGAATGAATGTCTTCAGAGAGTTAGATGGATATGTGCCCTTAATGCAATTGTCCATAATACACCTGACCAGCTTTTCAATAGATATTGAGGACCCCTGAGTTTAAGAGTGTACTCTCAGGTGATATTTTCTATGTTGCCTATTTAAGCCTAATCAGGAAACATAATAGAAATCATTGTTTTCACTACCATTTCTTTTTCTTATGGGTGAAAGAGTATAAGTAAAGAAGGTATTGGAGAATATACATGTACTGTGGAAACACTCAAAAAATTATTTTAATTTCAATTAAATTCAAAATCATGTGACTCATAATAGCCAAAAAGTAAAAACACCCCAAATGTCTATCAGCTGATAAGTAGATAAACAAAATATGTTACATGGAATACTTTGGCAATAAAGGGCTGATACATGCTACAACGGGGATGGGTCTGGAAAATATTAGGCAAATTGTAAAAAGCCAGACACAAAAGGCCATATATTATATGACTCCACTTGTATTTAATGTCCAGAATAGGCAAATCCTTAGAAACAAGTAAATTAGTGGTTTTATAGGGGCAGGAGGAATAGGGAAATTACTGCCAGAGGATATCGGTTTTGATTTTGTAGTAATGAAAATTTTCTAAAATTAGTACACACGGTCACACAACTCGGTTAAATACTACGTAATTGTATATGTTAGACAAGTGAATTTTATGGCATGTTAATTGTATCTCAATAAAGCTATTAAAAATGTGAGAGGTAAATTAAAATCACTATTTTTTATTAAAGATTTAGGTTCAAGAAATCGTAAGTTTACTTGAACTATCGAGATACTTTTTATTATGGAAATTTTTAACCATACACAAAAGGATAATGAAACCCAATGTATCTTCAATAGTTAACAGATCTTGTTTCACCTGCACCCTACCAACTACTTTTCTACTTCATTGCATTGTTTTGAAACAAATTCATGACATCGTAATGTTTCATTTTTTAAGTACCTTAGTATATCTCTATCTCTCTATCTATAGAAAGAGAAATATTAAGGTTAAGGAATCTTTTAAAAAATATATATCATTTTGTGTCTTAAATTTTTAGCAATAATTTCTTATCAAATATTCAA
Organism: Smutsia gigantea; assembly: GCA_032199065.1. Lineage (NCBI taxonomy): Eukaryota > Metazoa > Chordata > Mammalia > Pholidota > Manidae > Smutsia > Smutsia gigantea. The sequence continues at coordinate 184,024 of JAVSCE010015763.1, read as the reverse complement.
AATTGTTCTATTTTTCCCTGATATTCTCATATTTAATTTGTAGCTAATATGCTTGTATTAGGATTTAAACAAGGTACACACATGGCATTTGATTAATCTCAACATATTTTCTATTATTGATATGCTTTTCCTTTTTGTGACAACTCTTTTGACAAACTGTGTTCTTTTTATTCTTAGGTCTTAAAAATGAGCTACAATAAAGTCCGAAAACTTCAGAAAGATACTTTTTATGGCCTCAGGAGCTTGACACGGTTGCATCTGGACCACAACAGTATTGAATTTATAAACCCAGAGGTTTTCAGTGGACTCACCTTTCTCCGATTGGTGCACTTGGAAGGAAATCAGCTTACTAAACTCCATCCAGATACATTTGTATCTTTGCGATACCTCCAGATATTTAAAACATCCTTCATTAAGTATCTATACTTGTCTGATAACTTACTGAGCTCCCTTCCTCAAGAGATGGTCTCCTATATGCCTAATCTAGAAAGCCTTTATCTTCATGGGAACCCCTGGACCTGTGATTGCCACTTAAAATGGTTGTCTGATTGGATACAGGAGAAGCCAGGTATCTACGCCGTTTACTTCTTTGTCCTAAATAAGTAGAGGAAACCTGCCTGAAGGTGTTATATCAGTCAGTGGGGAGGCAAAGATAATTTAGCTGAAGAGTAAATGAACTCTAATAATTCAGTGATTAATGAATTCTCTTAATTCATCTGTGCATTAATGATTCATTGTTTCAGTCAACTATCCACTAATTACTCCTGGCTTTAGAAAAATTGGGAAATAAGAAATGTATGTGTGTGTTACTCTTGCCTATCTCCTTTCCACCAGTGCCTGTTTTTTGGAGCTCTGTTCAAGGCCCTGTGCTTGGCAATGGGAATACCAGGAGCACTGTTTCTGCTCTAACCACACGTCTAGAGGGTTACAGATAAGCACACAGACAAGCAGGGTATGAAATGTGCTTTGAGGGGAACGTAGAATTTGCTATCCAGGGGGCAAGGGCCCACTGGTTTTGGCATCTGAAGGGTGCTTGGTTACTCTGTAAAGAGCAGTGGAAACTGGACTGCTGGGCAGCGAGAATGGAAATGTGCAATCACACAGGACTTGAGATTGTTGAGAGGGTGAAGGTGATGCCACTGCAGAGGGGCAGGCCATCAGTTGAGCAAGTCCTCTGAGAAGACTGGAAGCCCGAGGTGGAGAGCTTTTCCTTAGGAGAGAAAGGAGACCTAACTGGACACAGAGGCAGGTGAGCTCCTGCGTCTGGTGGAGGAGGTGAAGGGAGCTCTTAGAGGATGGCTTCTCCTCCTCCGTGTCCTTGTAGGACAGGTGACTGAAGAGGGGTCAAGGTTAGAAGCTTGAGAAAAGTGGAAGAGGTTTGAAGTTGCAGCTATGAAATATATATACTGTGTGTATGTTTATAGGTATATCCAATCATGTATGTAGGTGTATATATAGATACGTAGTCAGTTAATATAACTAGCTAAAAAGCTAATCAAAAAAACATTAACTGAACATTGTGAGGTACTGTAGAGTCTTTTAGGTAAATATGCTAAATACATAAAAAGACAATAAGGCTAGGCATGAAAACATCAAAATACTTTAGTTGATGATTTAGTTCTATAGGAACTGAGAGTCACTAAAAATTACTTCTGCCTTGACTAAAAAGGAGGGAAATTTGGCACAAAGGTTACATTGAAGGAAAAGAAGGAATAAGAGCAAGCAGGGAGGCAACATGTACTCAGTTTGTGCTTGACATTGTGCTAGATGTTTTCTATTTAGTCTTCACAAAAATCCCCAATTTACAGATGAAGAAATTGAGGCTTAGAAAAGTTGGTATTTTGGACTAGTCATTTGGACACTTTATTCCTGTTCTCTCACCTATAACATAGGGATAATAATAATTGAAAAGAATAATTAAAATATTACATATGAAGTGCTTAGTGCAACATAGGACACAAAGCAAGCACTCTATAAATGTGAAGTATTATCACTAACTTCATTGCCACCCAAGTCACACAGCTAGGAAGTAGAAAAGCAGAAACTCAAAATCCAGACCTTCTTCTAAAATGTATTTGAAATGGTGAAACTGCTTTGCATGACAAGGACAGTGAATAGTCTTGCATAGTCAGTATGGACTGGCCAGGTATTTTGACCCTGTGGGGAGTCCTGATTGCAAGGCTAAATGTTTGTTCTTTATCCTATAGATAAAAGGGATATATTTACAATGAAAGATTTGAGTATAGTTTCCCAGTGAGATGCTTTTTAGGGATGACCACTCTGTGAGGAGTGGACTAGAGTGGGTATGAGCACACTGGAATGTAGCTTCCCAAGACATCTAAAAGGGGAGATATTGAGTGGGGGGCGTTCTTAATACCCTCAAGTGCCATGGAGACAGACAGGAGAATGAGAAAATACTGGATTTCCATGTGGTCACCAGCTGAATTATAGGGGAAGGATGGTGTGCAAACAGAGGAAACTTATTTGAGAAATGTTGCAGTGAAAGGAGAAATAAGAGGGAGGGAACCGTATAACCAGAGAGAAAATGAGTCTGTTCAGTTTCTGCAAGGTGTGAAACCTACTTGCCATTCTGCCAATTACATGCTCAGTAATAAAATCAGGCTAATACATATTGTTAGCAGCTAACATTTCATCAAATGGATTATGCCACTGATTATAAGATATTCAGTTATTCTACGTCCTAAAAGAATTTTTTTAACGACCAAAAAGAGTTCAGGAACTGGCAGGCTGTAGCTCATGGGCCAATTCCAGCTCTCCGCAAGTTTTTGTAAATAGTTCTATTGGAACACAGTCATGCCCGGTCTTTACAGACCATCTAGGGCTGCTTCAGTGCTACAGTGCTGTAGCCACATCGTGTCAGAGATCTACAGTCCAAATAATCTGAAATCTTTGCCACCTGCCTCTTTATAGGACAGGTTTACTGACCCCAGCCTAGAGAACAAAGCCTGAGCATGCCAGGTACTCCTTGACCCGCCTCAGCCTCAGTTCCCACTCTCTGCCTGCTCTCATTCCAGACTCCCCATGAGCTTTACCACCTCGCACCTACTGCTTCCCTGCCTACGGACCTTCCCTTTCTTTTCTGCCTGATGGGCTCCCAGCCAGCCAGCGAAGTGCCCAGGACTGACCAGTTCTAGGAAGCCTGGGTGTTCCCCACCCACCTCATCTGTACCAGAATAATCATTTTACTACTGGCAATTTCCCACACTTCTGTTCTTGAATGGCTAACACTTAATTACATTTATTTTTTTTCTGGCATCATTTTTTAAAATAGTTTATTTTGGTATCATTAATCTACAATTACATGTGCAATATTATGGTGATTAAATTACCCCCTTCAACAGGTCCCCCCCACCAACCCCATTACAGTCACTGTCCATCAGCGTAGTGAGATGCTATAGAATCACTACTTGTCTTCTCTGAGTTGTACAGCCCTCCCCGTGGCCCCCAACATTACATCTGCTAATCGTAATGCCCCTTTTTCCCTCTTATCCCTCCCTTCCCGCCCATTTTCCCCAGTCCCTTTCCCTTTGGTAACTATTAGTCCGTTCTTGGGTTCTGTGAGTCTGCTGCTGTTTTGTTCCTTCAGTTTTTTTCTTTGTTCTTATACTCCACATATGAGTGAAATCATTTGATACTTGTCTTTTTCGGCTTGGCTTATTTCACTGAGCATAATACCCTCTAGCTCCATCCATGTTGTTGCAAATGGTAGGATTTGTTTTCTTCTTATGGCTCAATAATATTCCATTGTGTATATGTACCACATCTTCTTTATCCATTCATCTACTGATGGACACTTAGGTTGCTTCCATTTCTTGGTATTGTAAATAGTGCTGCGATAAACATAGGGGTGCATCTGTCTTTTTCAAACTGCGCTGTTGCATTCTTAGGGTAAATTCCTAGGAGTGGGATTTCTGAGTCAAACTGTATTTCTACTTTGAGTTTTTTGAGGAACCTCCATACTGGTTTCCACGATGGTTGAACTAATTTGCATTCCCACCAGCAGTGTAGGAGGGTTCCCTTCTCTCCACATCCTCACCAACATTTGTTGTTGTTTGTGTTTTGGATGTTGGCCATCCTCACTTGTATGAGGTGATATCTCATTGTGGTTTTAATCTGCATTTCTCTGATGATTAGTGATGAGGAGCATCTTTTCATGTGCCTGTTGGCCATCTGAGTTTCTTCTTTGAGAAGTGTCTATTCATGTCCTCTGCCCATTTCTTAATTGGATCATTTACTTTATGTTTGTTGAGATGCTTGAGTTCTTTATAGATTTTGGATGTCAACCCCTTATCGGATATATCATTTATGAATATATTCTCCCATACTGTAGGATGTGTTTTTGTTCTACTGAGGGTGTCCTTTGCTGTACAGAAGCTTTTCAGGTTGATATAGTCCCACTTGTTCATTTTTGCTTTTGTTTCCCTTGCTTGGGGAGATATGTTCATAAAGAAGTCGCTCATGTTTATGTCCAAGACATTTTTGCCTATGTTTTTTCCTAAGAGTTTTATGGTTTCATGACTTATATTCAGGTCTTTGATCCATTTTGAGTTGACTTTTGTGTATGAGGTTAGACAGTAGTCCAGTTTCATTCTCTTACATGTAGCTGTCCAGTTTTGCCAACACCAGCTGTTGAAGAGGCCGTCATCTCCCCATTGTATATCCAAGGCTCCTTTATCATATATTAATTGACGGTATATGTTTGGGTTAATGCTTGGATTTTCTATTCTGTTCCACTGGTCTGTGACTCTGTTTTTGTGCCAATACCAAATTGTCTTGATTACTGTGGCTTTGTAGTAGAACTTGAAGTCAGGGAGTGTAAGTCACCGTGTTTTATTCCTCCTTCTCAGGATTGCTTTGGCTATTCGGGATCTTTTGTGGTTCCATATGAATTTTAGAATTATTTGTTCCAGTTCACTGAAGAAAGCTGTTGGTATTTTGATAGGGATTGCATTGAATCTGCAGATTGCTTTAGGTAGTATAGCCATTTTGACAATATTTATTCTACCTAGCCAAGAGCATGGGATGAATTTCCATTTGTTAGTGTCCTCTTTAATTTCTCTTAGGAGTGTCTTGTAGTTGTCAGAGTATAGGTCTTTCATTTCCTTCGTTAGGTTTATTCCTAGGTATTTTATTCTTTTTGATGCAATTGTGAATGGAATTGTTTTTCTGATTTCTCTTTCTGTTGGTTCATCGTTAGTGTATAGGGAAGCAACAGATTTCTGTGTGTTAATTTTGTATCCTGCAACTTGGCTGAATTCAGATATTAGTTCTAGTAGTTTTGGAGTGGAATCTTTCAGGTTTTTTATGTACAATATCATGTCATCTGCAAATAGTGACAATTTGACTTCTTCTTTACCAATCTGGATGCCTTGTATGTCTTTGTTTTGTCTGATTGCCATGGCTAAGACTTCCAGTACTATGATGAATAACATTGGAGAGAGTGGGCATCACTGTCTTGTTCCCAATCTTAGATGAAAAGCTTTCAGCTTCTCGCTGTTAAGTATGATGTCAGCTGTGGGTTTGTCATATATGGCCTTTATGATGTTGAGGTACTTGCCCTCTATACCCATTTGGTTGAGAGTTTTTATCATGAATGGATGCTGAATTTTGTCAAATGCTTTTTCAGCATCTATGGAGATGATCATGTGGTTTTTGTTCTTCTTTTTGTTGATGTGGTGGATGATGTTGATGGATTTTCGAATGTTGTACCATCCTTGCATCCCTGGGATGAATCCCACTTGATCATGGTGTATGATCCTCTTGATGTATTTTTGAATTCGGTTTGCTAATATTTTGTTGAGTATTTTTGCATCTATGTCCATCAGGGATATTGGTCTGTAATATTCTTTTTTGGTGAGGTCTTTGCCAGGTTTTGGTATTAGAGTGACGCCGGCTTCATACAATGAGTTTGGAAGTATTCCCTCCTCTTCTATTTTTGGAAAACTTTAAGGAGAATGGGTGTTATTTATTCTCTATATGTCTGGTAGAATTCAGAGGTGAATCCATCTGGTCCAGGGGTTTTGTTCTTGGGTAGTTTTTTGATTACCAATTCAATTTCGTTGCTGGTGATTGGTCTGTTTAGTTTTTCTGTTTCTTGTTTGGTCCATTTTGGAAAGCTGTATTTTTCTAAGAAGTTATCCATTTGTTCTAGGTTTTCCAGCTTGTTAGCATATAGATTCTCATAATCTTCTCTTATAATTCTTTGTATTTCTGTGGGGTCTGTCATTATTTTTCCTTTCTCATTTCTGATTCTGTTTATGTGTGTAGATTCTCTTTTTCTCTTAGTAAGTCTGGCTAGGGGTTTATCTATTTTGTTTATTTTTTCAACGAACCACCTCTTGGTTTCATTGATTTTTTTCTATTGTTTTATTCTTCTCAATTTTATTTATTTCTTCTCTGATCTTTATTATGTCCCTCCTTCTGGTGACTTTGGGCCTCATTTGTTCTTCTTTTTCCAATTTCAGTAATTGTGTCTTTAGACTATTCATTTGGGAATGTTCTTCCTTCTTTAAATAGGCCTGGATTGCAATATACTTCCTCTTAGAACTGCCTTTGCTGCATCCCACAGAAGTTGTGGCTTTGTGTTGTTGTTTCATTCGTTTCCATATATTCTTTGATTTCTGTTTTGATTTGGTCATTAACCCATTGATTAATTAGGAGAATGTTCTTACGTCTCCATGTATTTGTGTGCCTTTTTGATTTCTTTCTAAAACTTAATTCTAGTTTTATACCTTTGTGATCTGAGAAGTTGGTTGGTAGAATTTCAGTATTTTTGACTTTACTGAGGTTCTTTTTGTGGCCTAGTATGTGGTCTGTTCTGGAAAATGTTCCATGTGCACTTGAGAACAATGTGTATCCTGCTGCTTTTGGGTGCAGAGTTCTGTAGATGTCTGTTAGGTCCATCTGTTCTAGTGTGTTGTTCAGTGCCTCAGTGTCCTTACTTATTTTCTGTCTGGTTGATCTGTCCATTGGAATGAGTGGTGTGTTGAAGTCACCTAAAATGAATGCATTGCTGTCTATTTCCTCCTTTAATTCTGTTAGTATTTGTTTCACATATGTCGGCACTCCCGTGTTGGGTGCATATATATTTATAATGGTTGTATCCTCTTGTTGGATTGACACCTTTATCATTATGTAGTATCCTTCTTTATCTCTTGCTACTTTTTCATTTTGAAGTCTATTTTGTCTGATACAAGTACTGCAACACCTGCTTTTTTCTCTTTGTTGTTTGCATGAAATATCTTTTTCCATCCCTTCACTTTTAGTCTGTGTATATTTTTGGGTTTGAGGTGGCTTTCTCGTAGGCAGCATATAGATGTGTCTTGCTTTTTTATCCATTCTATTACTCTGTGTCTTTTGATTGGTGCATTCAGTCCATTTACATTTAGCGTGATTATCGATAGATTTGTACTTATTGCCATTGCTGGCTTTAGATTCGTGGTTACCAAAGGTTCAAGGGTTGCTTCCTTACTATCTAACAATCTAACTTAACTTTCTTGTTAATCATTGTAAACACAGTCTGATGTTTCTTTATTTCTCTCCCTTCTTATTCTTCCTCCTCCATTCTTTATATGTAGGTGTTTTATTCTTTGCCTTTAGTTAGTATTTGGATGGTCTGCTTTCTTTGCTATGATTTTATTTTCTCTGGTGACAGCTTTTTAGCCTTAGGAGTGCTTCCCTCTACAGCAGTTCCTTTAAGATGTCCTGTAGAGGTGGTTTATGGGAGACAAATTCTCAGCTTTTGCTTGTCGGGAAATTGTTTATCCCTCCGTCATATTTAAATGATAATTGTGCTGGATACAATATTCTTGGTTCGAGGCCCTTCCGTTTCATTAGATTAAATATATCATGCCATTCTCTTCTGGCCTGTAAGGTTTCTGTTGAGAAGTCTGATGATAGTCTGATGGGTTTTCCTTTGTAGGTGATCTTTTTCTCTCTCTAGCTGCCTTTAATACTCTGTCCTTATCTTTGATCTTTGCCATTTTAATTATTATGTCTTGGTGTTGTCTTCCTGGGGTCCCTTGTGTTAGGAGATCTGTGGGCTTCCATGGACTGCGAGACTATTTCCTTCCCCAGCATGGGGAAGTTTTCAGCAATTATTTCTTTAAAGACACTTTCTATCCCTTTTTCTCTCTCTTCTTCCTCTGGTACTCCTATAATGCGAATATTGTTCCGTTTGGATTGGTCACACAGTTCTCTTAATATTCTTTCATTCCTAGAGATCCTTTTATCTCTCTCTGCCTCAGCTTCTCTGTATTCCTGTTCTCTGATTTCTATTCCATGAACAGTCTCTTGCATCTCATCCAGTCTGCTGCTAAGCCCGTCGATGGCTTGTCTGATTTCTGCATTGTCTTTCCTCACTTCCCTCACTTCCTCCCTCAGCTCTTGCATTTTTCTCTGTAGATCCATCAGCATGGTTATGACTTTTATTCTGAATTCTTTTTCAGGAAGATTGTGCATTTCCATCCCTTCACCCTCCCTCTCTGGTGTTGTCTGGGTCTGGGTGAGCTTTGTCTGTACCATATTCCTCTGTCTTTTCATGGCGATACAAGTGGTCGCTGGTAGGTGCCACGTATGTCAGCTGGGCTCTTTAAGACTTAAAAAAAAAATAGAAGGGAGATAAAGGAAAGAGAAAAGAAAGAAAGGAAAATAAAGGAAAAAAAAAGCCAACTGGGAGTAGATCCTGTAAGGATGCTGTAGGTGGCGCTGTTGCTCCACTGTTCCGCAGCCATGGCCACACCGCTCCGCAGGGCCGTTTGTAGCTCTGGCCGGGGCCGGAACGAATGGGAGGCTGTTGTTCTCTGTGTGAAGACTCAGAGAGGCTACTTTTTCCCAGTTGCCTGCCAAGAGGTCCGAAATTCCCCAGGACTCCCAGCCTGCCAGGCCGAGTGCGCTGGAACGACTGCGGCCCTCCACTGGGCCCCCATCTCCCCAAGATCGCCAAAAAAAGCACATGCTTTTATTTTGTCCTGGGGAGCCAGCTGCGAGGACCCGGGCGCATTCCCAGCTCAAAACTTGCATCTTCTGCCTCTCGAAGCTCCGATACACCGCACGATGTGTTTCAGCGCTCCTGGTGCAGATCACCAGGGCTGGTTATTTCGCAGGTCTGTACTTCCACTCCCTCCTGGCTCTGAATCCTCTCCTCCCGCCGGTGCGCTGGGGTGGGGGAGTGCTTGGGTCCCGCCGGTATGCAGCTCCGTATCTTACCCGCCTCGCGGGGTGCCAAGTCCTCTCAGGTGCAGATGCAGGCTGTGTGCTGTCCTGTATATTCTGGTCTCTCTTTTAGGAATAGTTGTATTTGCTATATTTTCATAGATATATATATGGTTTTGGGAGGAGATTTCTGCCGCCCTGCTCACGCCGCCATCTTCCCGGAACCTGGCCTTTATTACATTTATTAATATTAAATGTCTGTTGCCCTTTCTATGTCTAATTTATCAAACTCGGCCCCTAGAATGTGCCTAGAAAAATAGTTTAACAAAAATTATTCAGTACCTACTAAACTTGTATCAATTATCTGTTTTGATGGTGAGTACAAATGAGTTTGCTGCCTGCCTATGGTCTTAATATGCCCCCAAATTGTATGTGTGTGTCTGTAAAATAATTAGGCAAACCTGGTAGCACTAACAACTCTCAGTTGTGTCTAAAACATGATGTGTTCTCCCTTTTGACTGAGATGCCAATGATAATCCTACAAGACTCATAAATCAGTCACATCAACTTCTCCTCTGAAATATTTTTCATCTTTTCTAAGAGCTGTGACAGTTTCTCATGCCTTCCGTTGCCTCACATGGTATGTGACATGTAGTCAGAGGAAACCCAGCTTCATCTATTTGTGGGCATCTTCCATACTTAGGTTCTACAAAGCTCTTGCCATTGCTTTTCTAAAAATATGGGTTTGTGGCCATTTCTCTGATAAACATTTGTTTCACAGATGACAAATTTATGTCCTGCTGTTCTGCTTCCAGGCCTTTCTACAAAATAACTTATTGTTTTAATGTCGAAGTATAATAACAAAAACATTTTAATTGGCAAACAATATATTTAGTACCAACAGGGCAGGTAACTCAGGTGAAGAGAAAACAATAAAACAGCTATGACAGTCTGTGTGTGAGCAGGCAGCCAGCTGCTACTCAAAAACACCTTCAACTGTTAAGACACACCTCAATTTATCAGTTAAAATGTGGAAGAAATGTCTTAAAATTAAGCCTACCTCCTTCTGATCTTTCCTGGGCATCCTAGGACAGTGCTAGGGACATACAAGTGAACAGCATGGAGCTGACAGTCTTGTGGAGGACACACAACTAGACAAGTAATTCGAAGAGTGGGTGACAAGGGGTAGGAGAGAAGTGAAACGTTAAGCAGGGAGCCCACCCAGAAGAAGTGCTGTCCTGCCTGGGTCTTGAAGGACATCAGTAAAGGTGGAAGAATGTGTGTCAGATAGCAAGTGTATGGGAAATGGAAGGAACAGCATATGCCAGAGGTGGATAGGCATCGCAGGGTTGAGGCATGGAAAGCATCTATGTGTGACTGTAACCTAGTGTGAGAGAGGCAATGTAAGTGAATGATCTGATTTGCATCTCAGGTGAAATACCTGATATCCAATAATACCAAGATGTGAGCAAAAATAATTCTGTGATGAGGCTTAATTAAACCAGAAGTCTGTCATGATCTTTGTGACAGCACGGTCTGAGCCTAGGGTACTGATAAGTAGTAAAGGGTCATAGCTGCTTGGTAAGTGGGTGACTGAAAAGAGCCTCTTATGAATGTTCAAAGGCTTTCAGGCTTTTCAGCTACTGCCTCTGCATAGTAAACTTTAAGGTTTGCTGAAGAATGCTGAGTAGCCAGATATATATGGCATTACCTGTCATACTGAGGTACACACTAAAGGGTTTGGAGTCACTGGTCAGAGGGACTTAAGCCTTTGAGAGGATTTGTGCACATAGGGGAAGGTGATCTGACTTTGTCCAGCCACTGCCAGATGGGATAATGTTCCCTTAAGTGCCATGTCCAATGCATGATATGGGAGCTCTTCCCAGAAATAGCATGGAAGTCCCTGGTTGCATTTTATGTAAGATAAAACTCCATACCTCTTATCAAGTATTTCAGTGATCAATTACTTTAAATAGGCTCACCAGAGTGGTGTTTTTTAAATGACTAGATATAAGTGATATCTGAATACCTGAAAGAAAAGGCTTCTGTGATTCAGAAAGGCTGAGGGTATTCCTCATGCTCTAAGACTTTCAGGCTTCTGACTTCACCAAACTGTCACCTTTAATGGGCTGCCCTTTTACGCAGGCACACTGTTCTCCCTCCCCATTAAACTGGATCCTCCTCCAACGAGTCTACCTCAACCAGTCCATTACCAAAGCCAGATACACTTGTCTTCACCCTTGCCCCCAGTCACCCTCCATGTTCAACCGCATCCTCACCCCTTACTGATTGCTCCTACCTGTCTCCCTGTCTCCATGATCTATCAATTGCTCTCCATTTCTACTGAGACTAAGACAGACCAGGCCAACACATCTTATAATTCAGGGGTTGTTCTTTTGGATAATGGGAAAAGAAAGTTTGCGTGTTTAATGACAACTTATGAAAAAAGTTTATCTCTTAAAGGACAATGAAATTCTAGGACTCTTAAAACATTGAAATGAGGAAATAGAACTAAACTACAGTTAATAAAAAGTGACAATCATAAGCATATCATTATGTTTCCCTAGATAAGGAAACTATTCACTCAAGTAATATTTACTGAGTATCAGATACTTTCTAGGCATGGGAAATACATCAGTGAACCAGATAGACAAATCCTTGTGTCTATGGATATCATATTGTGGCAAGGTAAAGTGTTTTTTTTTTAAGAAATCAACAACAGAATTTCCAAATGGTTTTAAATTCTAACAAAAACTATTCAAAGTGTTCAGCTATTATTTTATAAGAAGGCCACAACTGGTAATAATTTAATTGTCATTTTTCCTAGATATAATAAAATGCAAAAAGGACAGAAGTCCCTCCAGTCCTCAGCAATGTCCACTCTGCATGGACCCCAGGACCTCTAAAGGCCAGCCCTTAGCTATGGTCCCGGCGGCAGCTTTCCTGTGTGCCAAGCCAAGCATTGACCCATCCCTGAAACTGAAGAACCTGCCGATTCTGGAAGACAGTGGTTCTGTGTCCATCTCTCCCCAAGATTTCTTGGCACCCTTGGGCTCCCTCATATTGAATCTGACAGACCAGTCTGGAAATGAAGCTAACATGGTCTGCAGTATCCAAAAGCCCTCACAGACATCCTTCAGGGCACTCACTGAAGAGAATGACTACATCATGCTCAATACATCATTTTCAACATTTCTGGTGTGTAACATAGATTACAGTCACATTCAGTCAGTTTGGCAAGTTCTGGCTTTGTACAGTGACTTTCCTCTGATACTAGAAAGGAGCCACTTGCTCCCTGAAACACCACAACATTGCTACAAATATAATCAGGTGGCTCCTGAGCCCAAAGACATTTTTACCGACATAGAGGCTGTTCTCAAAGCAGATCCCCCTTGGCTAATGCAAGACCGAATTTCCTTGCAACTGAACAGAACTGCCACCACACTCAGTACGCTGCAGATCCAGTACTCTAGTGATGCTCAGGTCTCTTTACCAAGCGCAGAGATGAGGCCAGGGAACCACAAATGGACCATGATTTCCAGGGATAACAATATTAAGATGGAACACACTGTTTTGGTCGGTGGGACAATTGACCTAGACTGCCCAGGCCTGGGAGATCCCACCCCACATCTGGAGTGGCTTCTAGCTGATGGAAGTAAAGTGAGAGCCCCTTATGTTAGTGAGGATGGACGAATCCTAATAGACAAAAGTGGAAAACTGGAGCTACAGATGGCTGACAGCTTTGACACAGGCACGTACCACTGCATAAGCACCAATTACGACGATACAGATATTCTCACCTACAGAATTACTGTGGTAGAGCCCTACATCGAAGCCTACCGTGAAAATGGCATTCATCACACAGTGTTCATTGGTGAAACACTTGACCTCCCATGCCATTCTACTGGTATCCCAGATGCCTCTGTTAGCTGGATTCTTCCAGGAAGAACTGTGCTCTATCAGTCCTCAAGAGACAGACAAATTCTCAACAATGGCACACTAAGGATATTACAGATCACCCCAAAAGACCAGGGTCATTATCATTGTATAGCAGCCAACCCATCAGGTATAGATTTTTTGATTAACAAAGTTTCAATCAAAACAAAAGGGCAAAAGCCAGTGGAACATAATGTAGAAACAGACGGCTCTGGAATGGGTGAGCCTCATCCCGCTGCTCACTCTCAAGAGCCACCAGGTGCTCAGCCCCCTACAGCTGCTCCGGTGGGAGCTGCAGTGGGAAAGCAAGCCTCCAGCACAAGCAAGAAGCACAACTACCAGGAACCAGTGCACCAGGGGCATGGAGACTCAACAAACCACCACTTTAGGGAGCGTAGGAAGCAGTTCCCTCCCTCTGCTCGGAGAATTGACCCACTACACTGGGAAGCACTTTTGGAGAAAGCTAAAAAGAATGCTGTGTCAGAGAAGCAGGAGAAAAGCACAACAAGACCATCTCCCCTGGCCACCCAGCTCCTGGAAATACATGGTGAGGAAGCAGACACTTCAGGCATGCTCCCTCCAGATAAGGAATTTATGGCCCTGGCAACTGAAGTTCCCAGTGTTCTGGGAAGGACGAGGACTGCCCACCCCAGGACAGTATCTAATAGCCCTGTGACACATACAGCAGCTGGCACCAAAGTCTCCCCCATTGCAAGTCCACAAACACTACCACCTGGGAAACCAGTAGATTCCAAACTGTCTGCTGCTGCTGAAACTACAGCCATGTCAACAGACGTAAACCCAGCCACATCAAGCAAAAGGCAAAGCACAGCCAACTGGAAGGTACCCACCATCTCTCCTCCGCTCCCTGTAGCAACTCAGTTTCATGGCACTGATGACATGGGGAAGAGGAGAGGGTATCTGGAAAGTGCCCACCCAGTAACAATGGGGACTGCAACTGAAGATGTCAATATCAAAATGCTTCTTAGTGCTAACAGCAAAGCTGATGTGTTCTTAAGGTCAGTAAATGCCATGGAGAGTCATCAGACATCTGTAACAGGAACCAGTGAACCCAGGAGCAATCACATGTCTTCTCACATGACTCAAAAGCTTAGCATCTCTAAGCCCCCCTCGGGCACACACACTCCTGCACATTCTCAGTTACAGATTTCTGGAAATAGTACAACAACTAACAGCCCGCTGTCCGGACGCTTTGGAAGACGGAGGAAAATCTGGGGCAGGGGGCGAATTATCGGCTCATACAGAACTCCACTTCTCCGACGGCACAGATACAGGTTTGTGAGACCGACTTCCAGAAGCTCTTCTGAAGAAAGTGCCAGTGCATCTCCGGCCACAGAGCACCACGTGGGCTGCCGGGCCTGTTCTGCCAGAGAGCTCACCACTTCCACAGCAGCGAGGTCTTTTCCAAGTTCTTTGCCCACTTCATCCACTAAAGCCGAAACCGCCACAGTCACCACAGCAGCATCTACACCTCTAGGGCGCCGTCCGCTGTTACCATCTGAGAACAGACCAAATGTAGACACTGAGAAAACAACACCCACAATAAAATATTTCAGCACTGAAAGTACGCAAGTGACTCCAGCTGGTGCAGTCATGACTCCTGCCCCAACAGCCCCGGTATTTATGGAAAAAGCTCACATAAAAAATATTGTTTACCCAAGTGCCTCTAACACCAGTGAAGTTAAAAGACAATCAGTGATTACAGCACCTCTGCCAGGTCCCAGCATGAGGCCATCTATGCCTACTTCTATAGCCATTACAAGATTTTCAAGAAGGAAAATTCCCTGGCATCAGATCTTTGTAAACAACTATATGCAAAAAGGGAGGTTAAAGAGTTACCACAGATTTGGTTCACAGAAGAGCAGAGCCACAGTGCTTCCTAAAATACCCCCTGCCTTACCCGGGAATAAAGTTTCCCCCACCTTCCCTATCACAACACTCTCAGCAGGTGTGATGCAGATTCTATCAGTGACATCAGCGACAACTCACCATGGTCTCACCACAACACACAGTCCTGTCAGTCTGCCACCAGTGAAGCAGCTGCCCTTCCCTCCTAATCACACTATACCTCCTAATATCTCAATCAAAGAATCAAGTACACATTTTATGTCAACACAGACAGCCACACTGACAACTCCCTCTACTGCCCCTGTGTCTATCATTATCAGTAAAACCCAAATAATCAGACCCAGGACACAAAAAGTCCAAAGGAAAAAGGAGCCTCAGGAGAACAGGAATGACCCAAACAGCTCTCCAAACCAGAGTTCTGGCTTCAGCACATCCAGGGCTATGACACCTCCTGATCTCACTGCCCATGAAACTTCAGCCCAGCCCAGTGTCTCTGTTTTCACTCATTCTCCCACAGAAAGCACAAAAGGAATCTCAAGCATAATTGGTCTTCATCCAAGAACACTTCATCTGACAGATACAAGTGAAAGACTACCCCAAGAGAGTACTCAAACTTTGAACACAACTGCTTCTGAAACCACTTTGTCCAGCAGACTACACCAGACTACACCTAGAAATACAATCGTTAGGCACTCAACCATGCCACCCCTCCTGAGCAGCTGTATTACTCCAGCACCCATTCACACCTCCCTGCCTGTGAGCGATCAAAGCGCAGTTACTGGTAACGTGGCAAGTCCCTCTTCCAGGGTAATGACAAATAAAATGGGCAGGCCCTATGAGTCCTCAGGGCACGATGCTAATCCACAGGAATTAGTGGCAGAGATTGCTACACCTCCCAAAGCTCACCCAAATGCCAAATACACAACTGGAACCGCTCACTTTCCCTACTCCAGTCTGTTACAGGCTACTCCTATGCCAGCACCTACAATAGTCAAACCACAGAATTCTAAATTGACTCCCTCTCCCTTGTCAGAAAACCACTTCTGGAACAAGTTATACCGAGAAATTGCTGAAAAAGTCAAAAAGCCAATAGTGGGCATGTTGCCCACCCCAGGCTTGCCAGAGGACACCACTCATGTTTCAAACTGGGATATACAGAAGACTGCAAGGAAAAGTCACTTTGATAAGACACCAGATCAAATAACAACTTCTGAACTCCTTCCCTTTGACTCTTTGTCCAGTAATATATTTGAAAGGCCCAGAATAGTTGGAGGAAAAGCAGCCAGTTTTACTGTTCCAGCTAACTCAGATGCCTTTCTTCCTTGTGAGGCTGTTGGGAATCCCCTCCCCACCATCCACTGGACCAGAGTCTCATCAGGTATTTGAAACTGTTTCTTTAAACAGTCTTCTTTGCTTATAAAACAAGGAAAAGATTGTGCTATGTTTCTGGAATCAACACCAGTTTCAAATTTCTCTAAGATACAGAAACTATTAATGTCCTCATTTGACATTTTTGCCACATGGCTCTTTTGCTCATTAAAAGGTTTTAAAACATGTTAATTTGGAACGTTTAAAAAAATGATTTGAAAGTGGATCCAAAGAAATGTGATTTGAAAAAGAGAGAATGGGTATTGCACTGGGCCATCTGGCTTTTAAATTAAAATTATGGTGATATGGAATTCCAGGAATAATTTTAGCAATCTGAAGAACAGGCGTCGTAACTTTAAATATATTTGTTCTCAGGAGCCTAACAAAAAGATGGCTTTCCTCTTGAGACTTCCACTTGAACAATTTATGTCTCCTATCTAAACTTTGATAACCTATTGCTATAAATTCCTTTCTTACTAGGA
Organism: Smutsia gigantea; assembly: GCA_032199065.1. Lineage (NCBI taxonomy): Eukaryota > Metazoa > Chordata > Mammalia > Pholidota > Manidae > Smutsia > Smutsia gigantea. The sequence continues at coordinate 167,195 of JAVSCE010015763.1, read as the reverse complement.
CTTGATTTGTCTAAAAGGAAAGAGAACAGCAGGTTCCAGGTGCTCCCCAATGGCACCCTGGCCATACAGAAGGTGGACATTCAGGACCGTGGACAGTACCTGTGTTCTGCTTCCAATCCACTGGGCACAGACCACCTTCACGTCACCTTGTCTGTGGTTTCCTATCCTCCCAGGATCCTGGAGAGACGTAACAAAGAGATCACAATCCATTCTGGAAGCACTGTGGAACTGAAGTGCAGTGCTGAAGGTAGACCAAGCCCTGTGATTTACTGGATTCTCGCAAACCAAACAGTGGTCTCAGAATCCTCTGAAGGGAAAAGGCAGGCCCTGGTGAAATCTGATGGAACACTGGTCATCCACAGCCTCAGCATCTATGACCGGGGCTTTTACAAATGCATAGCCAACAACTCAGCTGGCCAGGACTCGCTGCTGGTTAAAATTCAAGTCATTGCAGCCCCACCTGTCATTCTAGAGCAAAAGAGGCAAGTCATTGCAGGGATGTGGGGTGAAAGTTTGAAACTACCTTGTACTGCAAAAGGAACTCCTCAGCCTAGTGTCCACTGGGTCCTCACTGATGGCACTGAAGTGAAACCATTACAGTTGATCAATTCCAAGTTGTTCTTATTTTCAAATGGGACATTGCATATAAGAAATGTAGCCTCTTCAGACAGGGGCACTTATGAATGCATTGCTACCAGCTCCACTGGCTCAGAGAGAAGGGTGGTAATTCTTACAGTAGAAGAGCAAGAGACCATCCCCAGGATAGAATCTGCATCCCAGAAGTGGACTGAGGTGAATTTTGGGGACAAATTACTACTGAACTGCTCAGCCACTGGGGAACCCAAGCCCAAAATAATCTGGAGGTTACCATCCAAGACTGTCGTCAACCAGTGGCACAGGTAAACCATACCTTTGTGTTGAGATTATCTTATCTATTTAGATGTACAACTTCTGAAATAAAAAGTCATACAGTGAGGCTAGCAGTTTTAGAGAGCCCCTAGACTCTGTCAGTAACTCTGAAGAGACCTATTCCTTTTGAGATTAATATAATAAATAATATAAAAACCAAGATTCTTATATGCTTAACTCTAAGGCCAACTTGTTATTTAGTTTATATAGTTAAAGAAGAATAAAATTCTCATTTGCTTTCATACTTGCAACAGTTTTAAAATGGTAACTGTGTAAGCACACTCATAATTCCTCTATCCAGGAAAGAGGAGGGGGTTTTGTGATGCGATCAGGGCTCTGGAAAGACATATTCTTACTTCACTCTTGAAGAGCCTCCTATCCAACATTTTAAATTTTAGTATAATCTGTCATTTCTTCTAGCCTAAGATTGCAAAGCACTTTATGAAAGTCACAACATTAAGACCTTCACAAAGTGAAATATATTCTGGATCTGCATCACTCCAATGCTGTCAGACACATAAATACACATACAAATTTCCTCTAATATGCTCTGTTACAGGCATATTCATTTTTATCTGATTTCTGTATGAATTAAACCCTGTCTTTGAAAATAATTATAGATTAAAAGCGTTACTAAGTTAGGCCATTTGCATGACTTTGTGTAGTGGTTTTCCATATGACAGAAAAAGATGGGAGTATTTACATTTTTTTGTATTTTCTTATTCATTAATAGAAAATATCCATGCAGAAGAAACTATACATAATAGTGTTGAAATTTATACTCATGCTTAGATGTTGAAGAATAGGGTTTTTTTTTCTAGTGTCACACTATTAGCTGGTTTTGCATGCAGTAAATAAATTTAGCTTGTGATCTTCAATTCAAAAGTGTTAATTTATGGTTTTTCAATAAATCATCAAGATTATCTGGCCAGTGTTAAATTGAAATTGGTTTAGATTTAAAATGTTTTTAAGTGCTGAGTTCTGAGATGTAAACTTTAGGAATCACATGTTTACCATACATATAACCATTCATGACATAAAATATTTTTGATGTTTCATCAATTTCTGCATTTACTATGATCAGGTCTCATTTGTTTGCCTTCAAGTAATTATTTTATTAATGTCGAATGGAAGTTCTCTCTTCTGAAATGAATGCATTTAAAATAAATTCCACGGAGCATGGGGATGACTCTCATTCACCCAGAGCGCTCATCATTCTGTGCAATTTCCGGCACCATTCTCAGTCCCTGTGCATCACCATTTCATTACCAATGCAAAATGTATAGAAGGCATTACATTTGTGATGGGAATAAGAGATAAAGCTCAAAAACTAGGTTGTAAAGATGAGGTCTACAACATTTATCTTCATTAAGTCAATTATGGATATGGAAATCTTCTGTCCAGAGCTATGAAAAAATATAAGGGAATGTGTTAAAGAGTTAATCTGAGGAAGTCTGACGAGTATTCTAAAGCCCATGACCTCAATATCTCAGAATAAACCTTGACCAGGTGTTCTGACAAATCCTCAGAGATATCTAGCAGAAGAACAGGTAGTCTTTTTACATTTTGTTTTGGGAAAGTACTTACATAACATGGGAAGACAGTTCATACGACTGAAGAGGCAGCAGAGCGTGTAAACATCACTGATGCTATCATGAGTCACCACAGGTACTGGTGTTTTTGACAGTGAAATTCAACTTGTTTGCTAACTGAACAAGCCAGTGATTTTTTTTTTTTGCAACTCATTCCCTAAAAAAGGCCAGAATATTCATTACTTAGATGCTTTAGATAGGGCAACAGAAGAGCACGTCTATTGAAAAATCCTTACTCTTCCTACTTCTCAGCTTTAGAAATGTGAATTTTAGATTCTGAAAATGAGAAAACTTACATCAAAGCTGTGCTTATCCAAGTCTACTCCACCATGACCCAAAGAAGCAAAACCCTTTCACTTTCTGAAAGCCTTTTCTGTGTTTTTTAATGGTCCCAGACTCCAAGCACTATCAGTCTACCTCTCTGCTACTTTCAACACATGTGACCTACACGACACTACAGAACTCTGCTTCCCCTCCTTTGGAACCTTGCTCCTCACGACCTGGGAGCTTATTCTAAGAGCAGACCTCAGGTTCCCCTAACTGCTGAATTAGAACCTTCACTTAAAAAAATCCCTGGTGAATCATATGCACAATAAAGTCTGCGAAGCGCTGCTTTAGGAAGACTGCAGGTACCTGCACAAATAGTTCTTTTTCTTTTTTTTTTTTTAGATAAAACTTTTATTTTCAAAAATAAATTCTCTTAAAAATATAAATTTATAAGAAGAAACAGCTATAGTTCTGTTTATTTTTATAACCTCCAGATGCTTCAGCTTTGGGGAATGTCATTATGAATCACTGGTTTTCAAAGCGTAGTCCCCTGCCAGTATAAGGATTGCCTAAGAACTTGTTGAATCAGAAACTCTTGAGTCTGTATTTTAAAAAGCAATCTGTGTTCTTTGAAGCCCTCCCGGTGATCTTAGTGCATGCTAAAATTTGAGACTCGTTCTCAAACTTATTTGTTCACAAGAATCACCTGGGGTTTAAACAGTGGGTTCCAAGTCCCCAGCCATGTATTGAATCCTGGTCTCTGAAACGTGAACAGGAAATATGCACCTGAAATCAGAGCCAGTGTGATTCTGGTGCAGGTGATGGGGAACCGAGTTGAGACCCTAGGTTTAGAGCAGTGGTTCTCAGACTTAGCTACACAAGAAAACCTAGGAATCCTGACACCTAGGCCACACTCCACACCAATTAAGTCAAATTCTGGAGGTGGGACTCAGTCATCGGTATTTCATATTCCATAAGTGATTTTAAGTGGTGCACACAAGTTTGAGAATAAGTGCTTTTAGAAAGCATTAGGAAAGAATGAGGAGAGAAAAAACATTAGGACAAATATGGGGTTTGAGAACCAGCCCTGTGACTTGAGACAAGTTATTAAGTCTCTTAAATATCAGTTTACTCAGCTGTACAGTCCCCAACTGCCTAAAGATTTAAAAATAAATGCAAAGCCCCTGGCAATTTCCGTTCTTTATTAAGTGCATCCATTATGATTTTACCTTGATTTAAATGCCAGAGGAGTTACTCCTACCCTTGAGAACAAACATAAAAAGAACACCAGCACCTTCTATAATGTGGTACCACAATGCCCCCTCACCCCCACACTTCTTATACTAGGTTTGCTAGAGAAGAAAACTTGAGGCTGTTTGACTTATTTGGCAGCTATGAAATGTTCACACACTTCTTTATAGTTTAACCTACCTGCTTAGCTCATGCTTCAAAAATATTAGAAGAGAAACATTACATAAATTGTCACTATGGGTGTTCTGGATTATGGTATTAGCACCGATTTAATTTCCACTGGTCTTTCAGAGGCTCCATTTGGTTTTACCAGGCAAAGTATGCCCTCTGCTGTTCAACTGCGGGAATGGCACACTGGGTAGTGGCTTCAGGAAGATTTTAAACCAGTGTTTCACACAGTTCAGCATAATTACAGGTGCCCTGAAAGGGCACGTGCTACAGCAAGCGTCTAAGTCATACACTGGCATTTTCTCTCTTCATAACAAAGTGCAACTTATCTTCTAAACAAATAACTGTTGTCTTACTAATATCTCTAATAAGTATAATGCCATATTCTCTGATCAAGTATGTAAGTTGTTCTTAACTGACATATCACAAAATGATCACTTGACATATAAAATGGTCAAAGTCACGTGCCCAGGAATTAATATTTCTACCCTTCTCCTAATCATTATGATTTTTTTAAAAAATCACCATCTAAAGAAGATTCACTTGAAGTCCACCTGAGAAATAACCATTTGCATTAAATTTTACCTGATATCTATTCAGTTATGTAATTTCATCTTTTTCAGCAAATAGCTTAGATAACAGTAAACAAGCTAGCGCCCATTTTAATTTCATTAGTTTAAGAAAATGTCCAAAAAGCTAATGCTGTATAAATTAAGGACCACTACCTGCCCCTTCCTGAGAGCGGTGCGCTCAACTCCATCTCTTCTCTCCTTAGGATGGGCAGCCGGATCCGCGTCTACCCAAACGGATCCCTGTTTATTGGCTCAATAACAGAAAAAGACGGCGGTGACTACTTGTGTGTGGCAAGAAACAAGCTGGGGGATGATCTGATACTGATGCATGTCAGCCTAAGACTGAAACCTGCCAAAATTGACCACAAGCAACATTTTAAAAAGCAAGCGTTTCATGGAAAAGATTTCCAAGTTGATTGCAAGGCTTCTGGTTCCCCAGTGCCTGAGATATCCTGGAGTTTGCCCGACGGGACGATGATAAACAACGCAATGCAGGCCGATGACAGCGGCCACAGGACCAGGAGGTATACCCTCTTTGACAACGGAACCCTATACCTCAACAAAGTTGGGAGAGCCGAGGAAGGAGATTATACTTGCTACGCCCAGAACACCCTAGGGAAGGATGAAATGAAAGTCCACCTAACGGTAGTAACAGCTGCCCCACGGGTCAGGCAGGGTCACAAGACCAGCACAAGAATCAAGGCTGGAGACACAGCAGTCCTTGACTGTGAGGTCATTGGCGAACCCAGACCAAAAATATTTTGGTTGCTGCCTTCCAGGGACATGATTTCATTCTCTAAGGATAGGTACACTTTTCATGCCAATGGGTCTTTGTCCATCAGCAAAGTGAAACTGCTCGATTCCGGAGAGTACGTGTGCGTGGCCCGGAATCCCAGTGGGGATGACACGAAAATGTACAAACTGGACATTGTCTCCCAACCTCCATTAATCAATGGTCTATATACAAACAAAACGGTCATTAAAGCCACCGCTGTGAGGCATTCCAAAAGACTCCTTGACTGCCGAGCTGAAGGCTCGCCATCTCCCCAAATCATGTGGATCATGCCGGACAATATTTTCCTCACAGCCCCATACTATGGAAGCAGAATCACGGTCCATGGGAACGGAACCTTGGAAATTAGGAATGTGAGGCTTTCAGATTCAGCCGATTTTATCTGTGTGGCTCGGAATGAAGGAGGAGAGAGTGTGCTGGTAGTACAGTTAGAAGTGCTAGAAATGCTGAGAAGACCGACATTCAGATATCCATTTAATGAAAAAGTAGTTGCCCGGATTGGAAAGCCCACAGTACTGAATTGCTCTGTTGATGGAAATCCACCACCTGAAATAATCTGGATTTTGCCAAATGGCACACAATTTCCCAATGAACCACAAAATTCTCAGTACTTGATAGCAAGCAATGGTTCTTTTATCATTCACAAAACAAGTCGGGGCGATGCAGGAAAGTATCGGTGTGCTGCCAGAAATAAAGTTGGCTATATTGAGAAACTAATTGTACTAGGAATTGGCCAGAAGCCAGTTATTCTTACTTATGCAGTAGGAATAGTTTACTGTATCAGTGGAGACTCTCTTTCACTGCATTGTGTGTCTGATGGAAGCCCTAAGCCGAGTATCAAATGGACTGTACCTAGTGCTTATGTAATAGATGGGCCCCAAAGTAATGGAAAATATACATTGCATGAAAATGGCACCTTAGTCATCAAAGAAGCAACAGCTTATGACAGGGGAAACTATATTTGTAAGGCTCAAAATAGTGTTGGCCATGCACTGATTACTGTGCCAGTAATGGTTGTGGCCTACCCTCCCCGTATTACAAATCGCCCACCGAAGAGCATCCTCACAAGAACAGGAGCAGTTGTTCAGCTCCAATGTGTGGCCCTGGGAGTCCCCAAACCAGAAATCACATGGGAGAGGCCTGACCACTACCTGCTATCAAGGGCAAATAAAGGGAGGGCCCACGAAATTGAGCCTCTGCACCCACAAGGTACCCTAGTCATTCAGAATCCACAAACCTCCGATTCTGGAGTATACAGATGCACAGCAAAGAATCCACTGGGTAGTGATTACGCAACAACTCATATTCAAGTAATCTGACATGAAATAAATGACTTGAACAAAGCCAACATCTGGACAGAGTTTATTTTTTGGAAGAAGTTTAATCAAAGGCAGCCATAGGCATGTAAATGAATGAGTACATTTACAATATTAAATTTATAATGGACATGCAAAAAAAAAAAGACTTGTAAATAATGCATTATGAACTGATACTGATTTCTTTAATGGATCTCCAAACAAACTTTTAACTTAAGGCACTTTTATTTTGCCAAGAGATAACAATGTACATTGAGAAGAACTTTCCACCATAAAATAAGAAATGGTCAATGTACCTGAATTCTTCATTAAAGAATGGACTTTTTTTCTTTCACTACCAGTTGCCTAGTGTCCACCTTCTATCAAAGTTACAAGCATGGTGCTAAGAACAGAGACAATGGAAAATATTAAATTTGCAGTCTTGATGTAAATTTATCATTTTGATGTATAAATATTTGTGTGCTTGCTTAAGTATTTTATTAAACCCTAGAGAAAATAAGAACTGAACTGTTTCGATCAAGATACACATTCTGTGCACACCGAGCATCGTCACTGATGGGGAATATAAAAATGTCTTATTAACTGCATTGGAAAATAAATGCAGGCTAACTTTTCCGTATGTAAAAAAAAAATTAACACCCGCACATACTAAAATGTGAAGAGGGGGTTGATTATATCTTTGTCCAAATAAACGCATTAAAAAGGTTTAAAAATACAATGAAACTTCTTTAAAACTTCAAAATCTAGCTCGGGTAAGCCTTGTTTGGAGCTGTTTAAGAAAAGTTTTCCAAGGAGGAAGCACTGCTTTCTGAACATTTTATTTCATTAAGTGATAATCCTTTATGGGACTGGAACGTGTTTGGGGAAATCCAGATAATGCCCATAATGACGTTTCATTGTACTTAAAATTTGATGAACCCTACACAAAATGCTTTTTTGTAATTCACTGAATTTATTTGTATTGCCTGCTTAATTCGACCTGAATCAATTTGGGGGACACTACGATTCATCCTTTCTAATTCTAGAGGCTGGGATTTCCTAGTGTAGTTTCTCCAACGTCTTTTCAATTATTTACCTGTTATATAAGGATTATAGGAGCCTTAAGAAGTGAGAAAGAAAAAGAAGATGCCCTAGGGTCTTGCTCAGATATCAGCACACAAAACGGAGAGCCGTTATTAGCCCCTGCCGATCACTTGAGACACAAGGAGAGGTCACTTCACTGAGTTTTCATCGCACTAACTTTCAGCAGGCACCACTTTAAGAGATGACCCAACTGCTACTATCTCTGATGTTGGCGCCCTGTGGCCACAAGAGGCCAAAGGACACTCATTCTCACAGTGATGCCCTACTTCTGGGCCAAGCGGAGTAAATGAAATGACAAATGCAGCCCTACTAGAAAGGAGCCTACAGTGTAAACAGGTATGTCTAAGGGCTTCTTAGTTCAACTGCATTTGAGTCCAAAGCCTTAAGGGGAAAGGGGGTCTCCATCTGATCTTAATTTCCTCTGTATCTCCCCAGGTAAATTGCCAGGTTCTGCCAAAGGCCAGGGCTTTCCCTTGTGATCATTTTAATGCGAATTAATGCATCAGCTAGAAAAGAAAAATGAGACCTCTCAGGATATAGGATTGAGTGGGAGGAAACATGGTTAAGACTAGATTAAAATTTCTAATTGTTCTCTCCATTATGCGCAAGGGAAAACCAGTCCCAGGTTTTCCCTCAACTTTCCATAGACTCTTTATATTATAGGGCCTTACCACGCTTAGCTTCCTCACCTTAAAAAAAAAAAAAGGAAAAACAACAAAAAAGGTATACCCACAGCTTTCATGTGCAAAATGATTAATAAATTAATTCCACTAACTTCTGCAAAATATAAAGTGCATACAAATGCTATGCAATTATAACACTCATTCTTGAAACAGTATTACTGCTGTTTGCAATACTGAACTATAAAAATATATGGTTCAAACTGAAAACTGGCATTTTAAATACCATGAATTCTTAAAAAGAAAGAAAACAACAATCAGGACAGAACATGACCTATTCACTAGGCACAACATTCACATTTCAGTCATTTTGCCAAGGCAGTCATTACATGGATATATTATTTTGAAGAAAAATAACTTCATGAACTCTAGATATGGTTCTCGAGAGAAAAAAAAAAAAGCCCCGATATACAAAATCAGCTCAAGTGTAAAGATTTGTCTTCTGAAAGCAGAAAGAATATGTTAATTTAGTGAAAAGAATGGTCTTTAATGTTTTGGCAAAGTCTTTTCCAGCCCAGAGTAAACATGAAATGAGCAGGCTGGAATGAAAGAGTTTCACAGTGTACAAAGCAGTTCACATGGATGCTGCCACAGGAAAGTAAGCGGACATGGGTTTGAGGTCGTTTGCATTAAGTCAAACTTTGCAATGAGTAACTCACCTACGAAGATATAAATTATTTATATAATGACTTGCAAAAGAAATCTAAAGTCATACCAGCTACATTTTTTAAAAAAGTAGTTCTATGTGGTTTGCTCATTACAAACAAATCTATTCACAGTATGCTTGACTACATTACATGTAAAATCATATGGCAGAAGAAAAAATGAATTAACACAGAACATGGGGAAATATCCCCCACATGTTTTAAAATGCCCTGCAAATTTCACATTCAAAATTTTATGCATCTAAATCTAAAAAAATATTATATGGAATACTCTTAAGTTACACAAACTGATAATAATTTACTGTTTTTTACTCTAATAGGAGCAAATTACCACATACTGAACAAAGTTAAAATAGTTACTATTTCTTTATAATAAATTTGATGTATAATTTACTTGTGCTTTTTGCACCCATTTATAAATACAGTATATGCAATACACAACTGAGACTGACACCATTAATAATTAAATTCAAAATAGCAAATACTTACCATACAAAATAAACAGCAAATACATCTTTTATGAAAACCAGAACCTTCTGGACTTAGAGGCCAGATTCTCTGGAAACCATGTCAAGTTTGAGCACTGTGGAATCTCAGGCCAGCTGTGAGATTTTTTTTTTTCTCAAGTTGGCATAGGGTTCAGGAGAACAAAACTGGACAGTCATTTTTGCCAAATATGGCAATGAATAATTGGAACAATTCCACTGTGGTTCATTTGGGCCTTTAGAATTTAATGTTGTACCTTCACAAAGACACTGGTCAATGCTCTTGCCACTGAAAACAAATCTGAGTACAGCTACTCCTAACAGGCTTCCGTGTATCTTAGCGTGGCTCTCCCAGAAGCCTTGGCTGAAGTTCTTGGTCTAAGAAGTTTAAGTCCTTAGCAACAATCTGTTTCAGCACCTTTTGACCAAAACAAAAGCAAAAAAAAAATGCCTACATAAATAAGAACAAAGTTTATAAAGTGCTTATGAAATTACAGATATTTCTAATTAGAGCAATGCAAATAAATGTCCATGTCACCATCAAAGGTGAATGCGGAATAAATGGGTCACTTTCCTGTCAAGATCTGATATGCCTTCAAATCAGTAGTTTTGTCCGGCACAGTTTGCAAAAAGAAAAAGAAAAAGAAAAACACCCACACACTTCATCATGAATGAATACATAAATTTCTTAAATCTATCATGATTCATTCTTTCTGTAACAACGAGATTTTTTAAAAAGCACCAATTTCAAAAGGTCTGCTACTAAACTCTTCCTGGAGTAGGCCTGCCTGATCCACACTTTTAAACCTACTTTAAAGTTGAATGTAACAACCAAAACACCAAACCACACCTCCTCCTTTGCTTTTTTTTTTTAAAAAAAAAAACACCTTTGTAGGAAATCTAGCATTAAACATAGGAAAACTTCAAAGAAATTAAAGAATAAAGGGACATTTCTAAAGACGACTAATGCCTTGAAGTTGAGTTCCTGTTTCTCAGTGCAAACACAAAACTTCATGTCTTGTCCTCTTCCAAGCTCAGAAGTGTGATGGGTGCCCATAGGGAGTCACTCCTTGCTGTGGTTGGTTACCTAATGAGAAAAATAAATCCACATAAAATCGCAGGTGCAAAATGATGCCACAGATAGATGATACCCTCTTGTTACTGCTCAGTACCAGCCTCAGGAATGGGGAACACACTGGCCAGGGAGTGCAATGCTAGACTGGAGACCAGAATGGCAGGCCTATCACAGCTGAATTTATTCTGCAGCAGGGCCAGCCTACATCAGAGTTCCACACCTGCCAGCACAAGGCCTTGGGATGACAGTAATTGGCGCATCTGAACTAAGAAACAACTCAGTACCCACATACATATGAAAGGATTCTAAGTATCACAAAAGACTGAAAGTCCCCGACAGTTTTATGAAAGCACATCAGAGATTCTACTTCAGCAGTGATATTCTAATAGGTGTGAGAGAAATAGCTTGACACTAGATCTCAGAGCTGTTACCAGCAAGGGTAAGGTAGTGCGGTGGTGAGGGCAGTCCGGCCCCAGGGACCAGTCTGAGGACTTGGCGGCCGGGCCCCACCTCGGCGCACCAGCTGGCCTCGGCTACTCATCGCGAAGGCCGCCTGCGACCACGGGGCTTCCCGGAGGGGGCGGACTCGCGCAAGCTCAGATGGAAGCAGCAGAAGACCGAACTCAAGAAAAAGTCTGGGGCCTTTCCAGCAAAAGCGACATTCGACCCAATGCCGAACCAACATAGAACAGACACCAGCCTGCACGAGGCGGAAAACGCGCGGGGCGCCGCCGTACTCACTGGACAGCTGCTTCTGGAGCTGCCGCACCAGCGCGGCCGTCTGCTGCTGCTGCTGGGTCTGCTGCAGGCCTGGTCGCGGGACCTGCGGGCGACAGGGGGCCGGGGTGGGAGGGACGGGGGCGGGGAGACGGGGGTGGGGGGGGGACGGAGAGCGGGGCGCGTCAGCCAGCGGCGCCCCCTGCGGGCAGACGCCGCGCCTCCCGTCGGTCGGTATCGCGCTCGGCCACTTCCAGACAAGGGGCATCGCTTCCGTGAGCGTCCGCCGCCGTCCACACCCTGGCATTGCACCTCGGCACCAGCTGAAGCGCCTGATCCATCCAAACCCGACTCTCCCGGGGGTCACTTAGCATTTACTTGGGGAGGTCCGCTGAAGGAGTCCACCCCCCAGCAATGGCCTCGTGGTTCGGATGGCCTCATCGCCTTTACTGTCCCCAGTTGGCTAGTTAGTATCATATTATAAACCATTTTCACTGGCAACAATGAAAGCCCCCTGGCTGGACGATTCGTTCAAGCAGCACAGGCTTGCGTTGCACGAGTGGAGAACGAGGCCCTGGGTCTAGGACCTCGGCCAGTTGGGGCTGCGCTCTCACCGGAGGGCGAAGGTCAGCCAAGCCCTCTCACAGCGTGGTGTCTGCGGGGCGGGGCGCTCCCTTCCAGGCCGTGCAAGAGCGGGATTGGTAGGAAACACCAGGACTAAGGCACAACAGGAGGGCCTACGGGCCCTCCTTCCATCTTAATCACAATCCAGTACCATCCCTTAACTGGAAAGAATGGCTTCCAATATTTTGAATTTTTGGAAATAATTAACAGATTCTGAACAGTTGGATGCAAAGATGTGTGATCTTATTGGATTAACAAACTGAGGCACACTGCGCATATGTAACACTCATTCAACAAATATTTAGATGCCTTCTTTCATGTTCACTTAAACTCTGCTCAAAATAGAGTGATTCAGGGAATGAAATGTGGCAGGGACCTCAGATTCTGTATTTTGAGGAGCCTAGCAGTAACTAGGTACTAGGGAGCTTCTGTCTGAGGGTGTGGGTGTGCACACGTTGGGAAATGGTCGGTGGTCTGATGGGTGGCCTTAAAAGATATCCCTGGGGGGTTCCAAGACTCCATAGCAGGTATCTGCAAGGTCAATACCATTTTCATAATAATACTAAGACATCATTTGCTTTGTTCACGCTGTTTTCATGAATGTACAATGCAGTTTTCCAGAGGCTATATAATAGGTTATATTGCAACAAACAGAATGTCTTCTGTTACCTCAGACATTACAGAAATTTTCAAATATGTAAAACAATGTCATTCTTCTCATTAATTTTTTATTTTAAAGATATATGTGTTATTTATAAAAATATTATTTCTGGTTAATGAACAATGAGTTTAGAATACTGTGAATAAAATGAAGGTTCCTGTGGTCAGGATTCTCACCTGGCCCTGGCTGGCTAGCTCACTACACATGCGTGGGCAATACGTCGTTATTGAGCCTATATAAAGAGCCCTGCCCAGGGCTCTGGGTGACATGGTGGCATGGCTGCAAGGCTGCAGGAGGGCAGAGCAGAGGCTGGAGTGGTGACAGTGCTGAGGACAGAGACTGAGACGGCTGTGTGGGCAGAGAGGCCCAGAAGCAGAGACCAGCTTGCTGCATGCAGACTCGCTCTGGGTGGACGAGATTTTAGTGACTGACCTGCCACCATGGGAATAAAGTTGGGTATAATCCTTTCGCCCCCAAGAACGTTCTACTGTCATTTTTTTGGTCACATTGAGTCCATACTGAACTTGCCTGGGCTGAAACCCATTGGCAAGACAAATACAGTACTAAGTACTGTTATTTCTGTTCTAATTTCTAGTACAGTAAATATTGTTAGACTCATAAAAGCTCTTTGGGTCGGCAGTAATTTTTGAATTTGAAGGGCTTCTGAGGCCAAAATATTCAAGACCGCTTCTTTATGCTGACCAGGAGGAAGTGGTGCGATAGACGTACAGACTGCAGAGCTTTCAACTGGGGTGTTTTCCCACGTCGGTTTTTCTCAAGGTCACTCTGATACTAATCTTAACTTGCTTTCACCGGTACATGAGTGTGGACAGACAGGAAACCCCACTTGCAAGTTCCCTGGACCCTGGAGCATTTACCACCAGGGAAAGAAAGGATGTCACCAAGTCCCCACAGAAATCTCCCTGCGGAGCATTTCACACCAAGTCACCGAACTCTTGCAAAACACTAGACCCTGTGTGTGGCTGTGGAAGCATAAGACCATCAGGGAAATTCAGAGTCACCCTCCTAAGTTCCTCCCCAGACTTCCTGAATTAGAATTTCTGAGGCAAATATGCTGGAAACTGCCTATGTAAATGGTTCCTCTAGGTGATCTGATGCTTGACTAGGTTTTGGAATCAACCCTGTATTGGATTTGGAACTTCCAATTTACCAAAAGAGGTCAATAAAAGGGTCAACTGAGGTTTACAAGAGGTCTTAAAAATCACGAACTGTATATGTTTCACTTTCCCTGCTTAAATGTGATGAATGAAGAGGGAAAGAGTCTCTGAACTATCCATACAACAGACGGTCATGGCTTCTCTCCGCTCTGTGCCTTTGCAGATGTCAACCCTTCCTCCTGGAATACCCTTCCACCCTATCCTACATGCGCCTTCCTCCTGGAATACCCTTCATCCTATCCTACATGCGCCTAAAAATCTACTCATCTTTCAACATCTTAAGTTCTCACCTACTCCCTCAGACATTTGAAAAGTGAACCACTGCTCTTGCATCCTTGGTACTATGTAGATGCCTTTATTTATCACACACAGTGTAACATGACAACTGCTTCTCTAAATCTGGATTCTGCGCGGCTTTGCAGGAGCTGTGCCATGCTCCCGCTGCAACCGTACAGCAGAGCACAGAGCTCAACAACGTCAGACAGGTGTAACTAGCCAACTTGACATAGCTGCTCTCTGTAAACAGGTTCTCCGCTGAATTAAAAAATAATTTAAACATGTATTATTGTGTATTCTCACTATTCCCTATATCTCTATTTTGACAACACACATTTATTCAAGAACATACTTTTCTGCTCAATCATTACTAAGGCGAAAATGCATCACTAACCTGTAACTTCTATTTAAATACATGTAATGGAATCTTTGTCATCTTAGAAAAGCTGACTCCTTTGGGTTCCCATCCCAGCAGCAGGAACCTACTCACCACCATCCACAGCAGGCACATTCAGTGAGCGGAGGGCCTTCACAGCTGGCCTGTGGCTTACCTGCTGAACCGTCTTCCTTCACTTAATGGATAACGTGCACATTGTTCTCCGTCACTGTGATGACATTCAGCAAATGAGCCATTTAACTATACTTACTCCAACCCAGGAGCTTTTTGGGGTTCTAGGGACATCAGAATGAATAAAATACAGGCCCTGCATCCCGACAGCTGGGTCCTGAAACCTAGGACCACATAGTCAGTGAGCAAAAGACAGAGCATTAGGGCAACATTAACCTTAAGCCTGCCCTGCTAACATCTGACAGAGTCTATGGAGAGTTCTGGGATCCTGTGAGGAAAGGGTACCAGCTCCCACAGAATGGACCGCGGCACTGCCGGGCCCTCACTGAGTGCTAGGACAGCCATGCCCAGCCATTCCCACCTGCGGGGCGGCCGGCTCAGAGGACCAGAAACCAATGGACTTCAGGGCGTTTGGTATGTATTTATTTTGCAAGATAATTAGTAACTTGTATGCAGCCATTTGAAACAAAATCTGTAGAGTCTTTCAGTAAAAAAAAAAATTCAAACGTATCTGTCCTATCACCAGAAATCTCTGGAGAATGCCTTCCCCATCCTCCTCCTTGTAAATTACTTCTGTTTTCTCTTTAAAAAGGAAACAAAAATTCTAAATTCATGCAAAGGAAGGCGAGAGTATCCAATAAGGTTCACTGGACATATTTCTTCCATTTGAAAGGGAGAATAATAGTTTCTGGCTCATTCTGAATTCCAGAGACATTTGGAAGAATTTCTCAATTCCTCTGAATGGAACACTCGAATTTTTTGAGGACAACTAGACACCAATTTCAAATGTTGTGATCTTTGACTAAAAGTTAATTCAATTGTTTAGATAATGATCACTGTCATTATGCATATTTTTATAAGGCATTCAATATGATACTGACACAGTGATCAGTGAATTTAAAAAGCCAGCATTTTAAAGCTTTCTGTTAGCATGTTTTAAGATCACCCACCTAGGACACCCTGAGTTTAAGATGAAAAGAAATGACACAGCAGGATGGTGTAAACATGATTTTCTTTAAGGTGCAAGTAGCTTGAAAGAAAAGATCATGGTCGAATTTAGTTAAGAGTTCATTTAATCACTGCAACTCATAAGCTTCAAAACTACTTTTCAAGTCAAGAACCGTAATTTAGGCCAAATCTAGAGAAGCCAAATATAATTTTCCAGCAAGGACATCCCATCTTCCTTTCCAGATGCTCTTCTTTTCACAGAAGCAAATGACTTAAGTAAGCAAATGAGAACATAGGCATTGATATTGACAACAGATTTACTTTGTAAGCATGGCTTTTCTTTGCTGTTCTTGCTCTTTCAACACAAAAGCTGTTTGTTGATGACACTTTTTGAGAAAGAACCAGTTTCTGTTCTACATTAGTTTTGACTCCTACATTCATTTTTTATGGCACTGACCAACCTATTTATGTGGGTGGTGACAATCATTGTCCCTCATGTACCAGCTGCTGTCAGTAATGGAATAGACTCACAGGGAATAGTAAAAGCAGCAGCCAATCAAATCTTACAGCCTTTCAAGGTCCACAGCATCCAACTTTCTGCTATCAAGGCCTCCCAAACATCTCATACTCTTCTTGAATTACATTCCTTCCCCCAAAAATGTGTGCTGGTGTCCTAACCCTCAGTGCCTCAGAATGCAGACTCATTTGGAAATAAGGTCTTTGCAGAGGGAATCAAGTTAAAAAGGGGTCATTCGGGTAGGACCTACTCCAGTATGACTGGAGTCCTTATAAAAAAGGGAAATGTGCACACATACACTTGCACAGTCAAAGTGTCATAAGAGCATGAGAGGATGAAGACAGAGATTAGGGTGACATTTCTACTAGACAAGGAATGCCAATGACTGCCAGCAAAACCACCAAAAGTGAGGGGAGCCCTCAGAAGGAACCATCCTGCCCACACGTTGATCTTGGACTTCAGCATGCAGAACTGTGAGGCGATACAGTTCTGTCCTTCAGCCGTCCAGTTTGGGATCCTTTGTTACGGCAGCCCTAGCAGCTAACACGGCCTCTCTAGGGCTTCTCCTGCTTTCCACATGCAGTGCAGCTACTCGACAGTCCCTTCTGACTCTGGCCGTGTGGTGGCAGAGAGCATGCTTGGCACTCCAGGGGGGTGCCCCAGAACCTCTGGCAGAATGCTGGCCGCTACTGTACATATTGAAAAAGCACTTGTCAAACTGACTTGCAATTATCACCAGAGAGTGGCAGGGCAAGTTATGGGAAGGGTGGTGGCTCTGTTACCACTAACATTTCTCCAAAACTGCAAGAATGAGAACTCAGACTGAGTCAGAGCTGGCTGTTCTTCAGTGGCCAGCTTACTGCACCACCCTCAACAGAGAAGGAAAGAAAGAAAGACAACTTTGGCCAGTAACAAAACTGGATCTGCTGGAGATGTTTACAATAAATATAAATAAATATATTTATAATGCACATAATAATTCTTAGAGGGACTAATAATAAAAGGAATAATGCCAAAAGATAAAAAAGAAATGTAAAATTTTTCTAAATATTGCTGAGGTGTTGTGCATTACTGTCCTAAGGATATGTAATTAGAGATAACCTTTTCTTATACTTTTATTTTCTTCTATTGTGAGAAGACCACAAAAGAGGAATACAATATATACCAAAATATCCTCAACAACACTGTTTGTAAAATTGGAAGCAATCTAAATGTTCAACAGTAGGTGGGGTTGTTAAGCAAATAATAGCATAGCAATATAACTGATTTGCAGGGTTTTTTTACAAATATATGGACTTATTAATAAACCTAAAAGTATAAGCAAGTATGCTAAATAAGAGTATGCTTTTAAAAAAGAAATATAATAATGAAAAAAATCCAACATCATTGATCATCCTTATAACTTGTAATTCTGAAATTATCTGGAATCTTTCACTCTTATTAAATGATAAACTTCCTAGCCCATTCTAAGACTTATGACCTCTATAATATTTCTGCCCTTGTATAAATAATTGCTGCCTAGATTACAATATAGTGCTCTAAATATCAAAATAAGACTGCGCTTCTCAAGAGAGCTTTTCAAAAGACTTTTACTTAAAAAAAGGTAAGGGGGAACTGGAAAAAGCCTACTGAGGCTTATATTAAGATTGCTGTAACAGAGTTTTTGTTTCTCTGGAATTACTTTCCTGTGAAATGATGGGAAAAAATCATGTACCCTGTTCTGACTAACCTCAATCCCTGGAGTGGAGTATTTCAAGCTAGTGAGTAAAATACAACCTACTGCATTAAAAAAAATGTCAATAATTGTCAAAAAAGTCAAAATCAAATAAATTTCATGTTATTTATACAACTAATTAAATATTTATGAAACTGTTAGATGAGGAGAAAGGGGCTAAATTCCCTTATGTTAGACAGTCTTTAATTCTAGTAGAACATGAGATAGCATTTCCTCTCAATTCTGCATCCTCTGCTTCAAATTATAGTTAAGTTTAAAGACTATTTTCACCCCAGCCCTATAAACTTTACTTTGTGTTAGAATCAAATGTTTATTTTTTACCCTACCCAAATAATGATTACAGTTCAGGCATTTGATATAAATAATCCTTCTTCCTATTTTTATGTAGCATGTTTCCCTAAGGATAAAACTTAGCATTTTATATTATTTACTACATGTTACATTATAAGCCAACTAAAATAATGTTTAATAATAGGTAGATAAAAGGGCCAAAGAAAAAGATTAATGGAGATATTGTTAATGTCTGCTTAATGGCAGATGTCAATTCAATTAGTTTTTTGTTGAAATAATGAACTATATTATAAGGTCCACAAATTAAAGTGGGCATTTTTGAAAAGTAAAACTCACAGTCATAGGAGGGCAACTATATATCTGTGTGATTAAATATATAGAAAAATATACATAAGTTAAATGTATATATGGCAAGATTTTGTTACTTGTGAGCCACATATATAGGCATATTTCATATGAGACATTTATTTACATATATGAACCAAAAGCTAAAAAACAGCTAAAAATGTGGGATACCATATGGTTCTATATGCAAAAGTAATTAAAATAGTCCTACATTCAATGTGTGCTTTTTTGTTACAGAATCACCTAACCCCTTTCTTATTAGATGACTAAAGTTACAGTTCTTAAATCAATGGTTTCCTCATAATTGTTAATCAAATACTCATTATGAATTTGCAATTAAATCTTTGAAAAGATGTAATTATATTATGTCTATTTCCCCAGTTCTTTACATAACTCTCTGTTGCTAACATGAGTATTACAACATGAGTACTCTTTGCTTTAAATCAGGAGGGAGAAAAGGCTGAAGATTTGCTAGATCAACATCAAATACTCCAAACATTCAACATGACATAATTTGAAGATATGGTTATCACTTATTTCTTGGCGTCATGTCAAAGTACTACCATAATGTTTTGCTGTATACAGCTTTTAAGCTTTTTTACTGACTGAAATACTAATGTGCACAGTGGAAAGTCAATTTTTAAATTGGCAAATCTAATCTGGTTGATGTCATATACAACCATAGAACACTAGGTAAGTTTGAAAGGAAGGCTTTAAACTCATCCCAGAGCTGCACATTTTAAACTGAGGCAATCAAATGTTAAGTTTCATGTTTAAAACATAACTTAAACAGCGACAGATACCCAAATAGGAAAGAAGGGAAAGCTGGAAAGCTCTTCCTTAAAATAGAAATAGCAGCTAAATCCATTATGAAGAAGAATTTCCTTACAGGTGGAGATCAAATCAGCCATAGCAGAGGCTTAGAAAATCCACTTGAGATGTCCTATTTCAGCAGACATGTCCCACCATCAGTCTTATTTGGACATAACCAGTCCTTTACCACCTAACTTTACTTTGATTCCTCCTAATGTACTACAACTCTGGCCATGTTGTTCTTTCTTCACTGTAAGTTGCAAAACCATCCATCTTTCAAATCCTGTTCTGACAAGAGTCTACACCAGGGTCTCCCAAAGTGTGAGACATGCGTGCTAAGCCAGCTCGGCTTAGATAGTACTTACACACACAACTAGTGTTGCTGAGTTACCTTCAGAGTATTTATTTTTACAGATATTTCCAATAGGTGCCAAGTGATGTGACCATTGATACTAGAGATAAAAGTACTTCTTTTTAGAACACATTTAAGTAAATAGAAAAAGAGGCAATTAAAAGAAACATAGTAAGTAAATAATAAAGCAGGGGTATGGCACTTGGCAAAAGTAAAGGCTGTTGTAAATTACTGAGGTTCAGAAAACATTGATGTTGTGCATATAACATTTCAAAATTTGATCTACAAAGCTAGGTAAGTGAATGTGAATTATATAATAATAAGGTACATGATAATGAATCCACAAAAATTCTTCCAGAAAATGCTAACTGGCTAAAATCAGAGTTTCTTTTACTTTAGTATAAAGTTTGTTTATACTTTAGTATAAAGTTTTAGACAGCACTCTTGCTTTTTTGAGATTTCATAAAAATACAAAGTCAGACAATCTTCTAAACATATACAGTAAATTATCATTTTAACATTATTTAGAAAAAAACTTGGGAGTCTCAGTATTAAATATGTTAGTCTGTGGAAAAGTCTGAAAAAATGTGAAGAGGAAAATGATATAACTTACTGAATCCCAGATATTTATTTATACCTTGCTATGAAAACAAATATACTGGCTATGCCACCACCACGATCCTCCTTTGATAAAGTTCTATGGAGACACTGCTGGGGTGTAGTTAGGCTACTTCAATTCTTAACAGTCTTAAGGGACATGAAAAATACATGTGCCTCTAAAGAACAGCATGTTTGGTTCTCAACCACCAAGCCTTACCAAAGGCTGCTGGGGCTGCATCGCCTGGAGGCCGAGGGTCTGACTCTGGGGCTGTGAGGGCTGCTGGGGCTGCTGCATCTGGGAAGAAAGAAAAAGGACTGCAATTACACACCTAAACGTAGGGGTTAGTATCATTCCAATCTCCAACCCCCTTATACCTTTTATCTCATTACTTTGCTGTAACAAAAATGACACACACCTGCCTCCTCCATCTTTGCCTTGCCAGACATTGTTCATCATCCAGTGGCAAGACCCACCTGCGTTGCTCATGAGGCCCGCTCCTCGTGAAGCCTACTCCAACCCCAAGGATCTCTTCCTGCGGCTCTGGGTTTACTGTCAGCTCTGTCCTCTGCTGTCTGCGGACACCTTTTGTACTTAGCTATTTTTAATCTTTTCGTGGTTTCTGCTCTTCTACGTACTTTAGCCTATCTTATACTACCAGGTTAGACAAGGACTGCTAAGTAGTTACTTTTTCATGCCCTATGACATCTGGAGGAACTCGTGAAGATTAGATTTTTTTTTAAAGGAAGATGTGGACTTTTTAAAGAAGAAGGTGGTGGGGGAAGGAAGAAGGGTAGTTCTTAAAGATTAGATTTTTTTTCAAAGGACAATGTATATGTGAAAGGTTCTGGCATAAATTACTAGCTTAAAAACATAAACTGTGTCAGTGACACAGCTGGTTCAAATAAAGAGCTCTTGGAAAACACTTCTAAGTCACAGAGAAGTACTGACTGGACATCCACCAGGAGGGGCATAGAGGAGAGAAGAATATTAATAGGTGGTTTGTCTCAATGACCTTTGGAGTTTCCTCTACCTAAACACTTCATCTTGATGATGACAGCATCAGACTTCTTATCCTTTGCATTTTGCTACTTAGTTTGCATACTAACCCCCAGATTATTTGTCTGCTTTAAGGCAACATAATAAAAAGCTACTGCCAGCTGGCATTTCTCACTAAGTGGCAATGCTCATGGATATGGAATCCTAGCAGAGAGTCTGGGCTGCATCATTTGCAACATGAACAATGGAAGCTGGACCAGAAACACAGTGATTGCAGTATGAACCCAATTCTCTTTTTGGCTCTCTGTGAAGTCTTTCAAAAAAAAAAAAATCAACCCAACTTCATAAATTAATTTGTTCCTTTATGGAAACAGTAAATCAGCAAAAAAAGAATAAATGTAATCCTGATACAGAAGGCAAATGAGTTTTCCTTACCTCCAGGAAATGAGTTGGTGATGAAAAAATTACTAGAAGAGCATATTATGCTAATTGGCACATAAAGTACACATTAACCAATATGGAAATGTTTTCAAAATGTGCGGCCCTGAAAAACACCAGTGCAAGACAGGAAGTGGGAAATAAACAAATAATGTAGGAACTTTTCTCACAAGTTTAGAAATGAGAAATTTTAAAACAGAGGGAGACATAAATATCAGCCCTAAAAAGTTCTGAAACGAATCCTCATAACCCATAGTTCATCCTCAGAACTCATAATCATACTAATGGTGGTATTAACAGCGGCACTGCCAGACCAGCACTTTACTTGAGTTTTGTTATTGAATTCTCACTTCACGTTTAAGGAGCGGGTATAATTACTTCCATTCTACTGATGACAAAATTCAAGATTAGGGTTTTATTTGGTTTTTTAACCACATTGGAGATCCTTAAGAGTGGGATTGGCCACACTTCCCCAATTACTGTATGTTATCAATTTTGTGATACAACTTTATTCACATTTTAACAGGCAAAAATTGGGACACAACTAACAGCATCTTATAACTAATGGCATCTTGTAATTGTAAAGCCCAGTTCTACATTATTAGCAATGTAGAGGATCTGTGTTGCCTTCTGCCTGTCAGCTGGAGGCATTGACAACGAGCTTTTTGGATTACACTGAATTCAGACCTCAAACCCACTTGAGCTTGTGGTACAGAATCTATTGGCTATTTTTCCTTTCCTCCATCCAGTGCCAGGTTTCATACATGCAAGTTCCTTTGCTGTTGTCTGCATGACAGGTTTATTTCTCAGTGGCCTTAGACCTAGAGTGTAGGTCATGGGCATCCCAGCTCTACTAGACTCTCCCTTTCTGGTGCTGCTTCTTTTTCCTCTTAGTGACACATAAAACAACAGCGCATCTCAAGAGGGGACTGTTGCTAAGATTAGAGTCCACTGTACAGACGCATTCCACAATCCTCAATCTAATTAACATAGGACAAGCTTGCTAATAATGAAGACAAATGGAACAGGTGTACCTAACAGCCTGTATTTCCTAAATGAGGAAGTTAGAAGCAAAAATGTGCCAAGGGGAGAAATCCTTTACCTAGGCAACTCAAATGTTTATATCAAATAGGTGAAGGCTAGCTCTGCGGATCTACCAGGGACAAGATGAAATACCCCACCTGCTACAACTCCCATCTTCACAGCTATATCAGACCAGAGGTGCTACAGGAACATATTTTGAATTACAGACCCTAGAAGGCTAGGAATCTGATGAAACCTCTGGACAGCTCTATTTTAGTTTTTTCCTTAAACACATATACGACATTTGGCTTTCAAATGGCATGGCTGGGTAAGCTGAGGCTAACACTATGAAGATAAAGGTATACAGCTACCCTCCCAAACCTTTGTGAAAAGGGAAGGAAACCTGGCAAAATGCACTCTCTTGCCTGTGACCTGGCGGACACACACAGAAGGGCCGGCCCTTCCCACGTTGGAACTAAATTACACCAGCTACAGTTTTGCTCCTACTGTCAAACACTCATGGTTCCTTGAAACGTGGCAGTTAAAGTCTGAAGTACCTGTTAGTTCCTATGACCGCTGAGGACCCGGGACACATCGCCCTCACTCCCAGCCCCGTACCTGGAGAAGCCTCTGCTGCTGTCGAACCTGCGGCTGTCGGGGCCTCACCGGGTCCTGGGGCAGGGGCACGGGAGGAAGGTTTGGATGCGCGGAAGTCAGCACCGCTTCAATTCCTGCCCCCACCAGAGGACTCTGCTGAAGGGCCTGATGATTCAGTCTGGTGAAGAATAACATGACTGGCTTTCAGGCCCGAGGGTACTATCAAATTTGTAATCAGTGCCTCTGGAATGTTACACACACTCACAAATGACCGTGTTAGATAATGGCTTGTACAATTCACATGCAATAAAGGCCAGGGGTTAAGATAATCTAGATTCTCAGGGATAGAGGGGATCACATGACAAGGGACAGTAAACACGCTTACTACTTCAGGTAAAATTGCAGTCACGTATAAATTACTTTTTAAAAATGTTTTAATGGTTTTTAATTATAAGTGACATTAATGGAACATTTACTCAGGAGCAGACACTGTAATAAGTCTGAAATGTGTTATATCTCATTTACTCCCCACAGCAGCCCTTTGAGGTCAGTAGTTTTGGTATCCCCATTTTAAAAATGAGAAAACACAAAACTAGAGAAGTAACTCACCAAAATTACTCAGACAGCAAATGGCAAAGATAGAATTTAAACCCAGAATTGCTGGGCTCTGAAGTTCATGTTCTTAGGCAATAGGCTAGGCTGCCACTTATTAGAAGAATAATATAGTGCAGGTTGTCCAAATTTATCTTCCCAAATGTGCTAGCACTGGCTTTGCTAACTTTCCATACAGTGACTATGTGAAGCTGGTGTGTAGCCACCAATGGTGATACATGGGGGCTAAGCTGCTGTCCACTACAGTACAAAATTTTGCAAGAAATTAGTTTATTCTAGACAAATGCTACCCAGCAGAACTTCACACGATGATTGAAATATCCTCCATCTGTGTTGTCCAATAAAATAGCCACTGACCACCAGGACCAGCTACAAAATTTCTGGGTCTCAGTGCAAAACAAAAATGCAGGGCTCCCTGAAAAAAAATTGGTAGTAATTTCAAGAGGGTGACAGGAAGAGCATTAAATTAAAGGGGCCTTCTAAATACAGTGTCCTGTGGGACTGTACAGGTCACACACACTAACTAGCTCTGATGGCCGCAGTGGCTACTGAACACTTAAAATGTGACTAGCGCACCTGAGGAACTAAAATTGTAATTTGAGTTTAATAGGCCACATGTGGCTACTGGCTGCTATAGTGGACTGTATATGACTGTATAGTTACATACTCTATCTACAGGGTCCAGTTAAAGCAGGAACTGAAAAGGAGTTTTTCCTGATCCTGTTTTGCCAACCATCCACGAAGTGGCACCATGCATAATGCATACTGCAATCATGGGCTTTACAGGTCTGGTCAATATGCTCTAGTAAGGCACTGTTAACAATAATCAACAGCTTTTTATCTTAGACACTTAAGTCAAAAAGCTTTTTAAAAGAGATGAAAAGAAAGAATATTGGGGCTAACATAGTGGTGTCATTTAGAAATGTTACACACATCTATGGGAGATAAAAGTCAAACTAAAAGGGCCTTGAATCAAATAAACAGAGCATTGCTTATTTTGAACCTCTATCTGAAGCTACTAAAAATGAGATAAGAGAATGCAAATTATGTGCAAATATGCAAGCTCATAAAAACAATTATAAAGCACCATGTCTATCAGAAGCTATCAGAAGCAAAACAAAAACAAGAATTTGAGTGTCAGCTATCGTAATCATTATTTTTATATGTATCACCTCTGAGAGCCAGTCAAAGGCTGCAGGTACGGCGATGTCTGCTGCTGAACATAGCCACTTGGCGGTTGCTGCATCTGTCTGAGTCTTTCCATCAGCACTGGGTTGGAATGTGCAGCCGGATAGGTTCTGGAGTTATAGCTGGGAGACAGGACCACACTGGCAGCCTGCTGCTGCGGGCTTTGTTGCAATGGCATCTGTGTTCCATACATCGTATAACCCTGGGGCATAGCCTGTGGCACACGCAAGGAATGAAGTCAGCGTTTCAATTTACCATCAGCTTTCCTATCACTGACATATATGGGGCAAACACAGATCCGGGGCAGCTCCCTGAAGTTTACTGTTCTAAAGCCTCTTGTAACACAAAATATGAGGACTATGTTGGAGTCAGAGGCTAACTAGAAAGCTGTAGAATGAACTGGTTGTTATCACAATTCACCAGAATTTTCAATTAAAAAAGAAATCTTCATGTGGTTAAGAGATCATCAGTGTTAAGATCACTGCTTATTTTGAGGGAAAGTTGGGCATGTTTCTGTATAGAAATAATCAGGCAAGCATTCCTTTGTACACAGATGACATCAATGTTCAACAGATCCCAGCATCATTAATATCATTTCCAAAATTGGTCAGAAAAGCTACCCATGCTCAGTGTAAATTAAAATAATGGAGTACCCTGATATGTGACTACACCTCCTTGGATCTAATGAATTTGCCTGTATTAACTAACCAGTTATAAAGAAAAAAATTACTATCTTAAGCAAAGAGTGAAGGTGTAATTGGCAACTTGCTGGACTGCAGCCCTTTGTCAGCACTCTGCCAGTAATATGAATGCTACATTTGTCTATTCATATTAATACATGCAGGCCTGTTTCTCTAAATCTTGACACCTAATGTAAATGAAACATCTGGGGTTCTGCTGGATCACTATCTACCATGTATGGTTAACAAGAAAGGACTGCTCTTCAAAGCCTCAAAGCACCTCATTGTAAGGTAGTTTAAAGGCTCTGACTTGGAAGATAGAGTAAGTATAATGAACTTCCAGCAGAGAGTATGCATGGATCCACTGTAGGGCTCAATGTCTATGAAAGCCAATCTTGGTTTTCTTTTCAGCTGTGGACCCAGTATGAATTATTAGCCCCAACTAGCAGTCTTGCCAACATCCTGATTTATGAGAGCAACTGAGTAAAAGTATATGGATGTAGAAATTACAAAATTACTAGAAAAATAGCTCAAGAGTTGCATTACATTAAGGCAAGTCCACCATTTGTTGAGCATCTCCTGTGTATCTGGTGCTATACTGGTTCTATAGGTTTTTAGATCCTCACAGTATTCATCTCTATTTTACAGAGGAAACCAAGACTCAGAGTAACTTGCAAGATCAGTTACACAGCTAGTTAAGTCACCAGGAATTGTGCCAAGGTCTGACTAATTAACTTCTTCTACCATGATTCCTCTGCAGTGCTATCTTTTAATATGGTGAATTCAATACTGAATTATGTCATTATATATTATAACATAAAATAAATACTCTGGGACTGTTAAGCATTTCCTTACCTACCATTATCATTAAGAGAGGTTTGAGTTTACTTACGGTTTTAATTCAAGAATTTCCTAAAATGTTTTATGCTCTTTAAATCAGTCAATCCTGACACTTGTTCAACAATCACTGGTAATGCTTTTAACGGAAGGTCAATTATAATCTATAAGCAGAAGTAGTAATGAAGTTCTAGACCCCATAAGGGAATTGGCAGTGTATTTATTTGGTTTCCTCCTTCAAAGAAAGAACATTAAAAATCCCAGCGGCATCTATAAAGCGAACGTGGGTACCTGTGCCTGCTGCAGCCCTGGATACTGGGGAAGCTGAGGGGACGGCCGGCCTTGTGCAGCAAAGAGAGCAGCCTGGTCCCCTGGCTGGCCCTGGAAAACAAAGCCGAGGCGAACTCTTGATCATGACAGCAAGGACTTGGTTTGAGCTCCTGGCTAATAACCCAAATAACCTATAACATCAAATCTCACTACATGGTTAGTCTTGCAGATTTCCAAACTTCATTAAGTATGACTTCTCACCAATTTCCTATGTGCATAGAAACTGTTGAAATTTATTATTTCTTCCAAAGAAGACTGCAGATGTCCCACAAAGATAACACAGACATAGTACAAGCAAAGACAATCAATGCTCTACTTATCAGAGAGCTCTGAGACAGCTTTCCTGTACACTTGAGGGTAAAAATGCCCCTCTAGAGTGAAAGGCATGAGTCTCTAAGTGTGAAATCTGAAATCACAGAGTTGTACCATTCTGTGCCCACAACAGAAAGAGAGTATGTAGAACATACAAATGCCATATACAAATCTCATGACTTTTTAATAAATTTTCTTCATAGTGACCTAAACACTGTCCATCTAGGAATGTATTCAGGGGAGGATAAATTTGTCATCTATGACTCTAATCATCAATTAGAATAAAATCAATAAAAATTTATAGTAAGTTAAGCAGAAATTCCAACTGACTACAACATAAAGTAAACCCAATGAACATCTGTTCACCAGTCTCAAATTACTACATGTTTTGGCCTTAGGAAAATACTCATAAGAGCATCTGCATATTTTGTTTTTGTGGCAGAAACTATTTGATGGAAGCTTGAAGTAATAACCATAGAAAGAGGTCTAGCTTCTGACCTTTCCTTGGTTTTTTCAGGGTTTACTAATTATAAAGAATGGGGTTTATTCTAGATTATTTTATTACTGTTTTATAGAATAGATGTCCTCATTTTTTTAGAGGTACTAAATTATAGTTATATAAAACCATTTATGTGCTTGGAAAGTAATGTAGATATTTGTAATAGGGAGAAAGGGATGAACATTTAGCTTAAGAGGAAGAACACCACCAACTATTAAACATCCACTATATGCCAGGGACTGGGCTTCTTGTTCTTACTTCTATTTTCTCACAAGAACTCTGTAGGGATGGAGCATCATCTCTGTTTTCTTCAGATAGGGAAAGCAGTCGCAAAGAGATTAAGCAGTTTAGTCAGCTCACCCATTTAAACCTGACAGAGCCATTACGTGAACTCAGTGGGTTTCCAAACCCTAGGGTTCTTTCCATTATGACAGGGTATCTTCTATGTGAGTTAAGGATGAAATATTTAAATCATCATTTTGGTGTTCACTCTTTAGGGACATATAGCCTCTTAAACTCACTCCAGTAAGAAACCAAAAAGAGACTCATTATTAAGACTGTTAATGAGGTACTGAAACCAAGTGCATAAATCCTATCTCTGATCCCGACATAATCACTTTAGGGTATTCAAGAAACTTCAGCCTTTCCTAAGGTGACTATCTACCCACACATGGACCAAACACGAATTTCTCAGAGAAGCTACTGTGGTATCTGTACACAACAGCTTCAACAAGAATCTAAATTTCTAGCATAGGGTACTATGAAAATACCCTCAGTCCTCAGCTGATTAATCTAAGTGCACTCAGACTTCTGTTTGCTTGGGTCTAAGAAAAACAGCCCAACTCCGTCTATGTGAACCCAGGCCATGGCAGTGTGGCCATTTAGAGCCTACAACTATTCCCACAAAATATTCAAATGGTTCTTGATCTCCCAAACATTAAGCCAAGGGGTCATTAAACCAACCAGATCTTTGAGTGCTACTTCAAGAATCACTCCTCCCTGACAGTGTCCCTGACAAATATTGTTGTGTTTCCTTATGGGAAAAAATATATGTATTATATCATTTTTACAGAAAGAGGGAAAAATGAATTATTTATATGTGAGTCAGAATCTTGAGACTCTTAAGTGGTCTACAATACCCATGCTTTACTTTGGCATGGAAGGAAACAAGATGTGCTCTGTACGTGAGGCTTCATGCAGATGCACAAAACAGATCTTTCCTGACTCTTTACTCTTCTTTTGCTTTTTGAAGAACCTTATGAAACAAACTATGACTTACATGTTCTGGTTAAGATAAATATCTGAATCACTGGGCAACAGTTTTATGGGCATGTAACAGTTGAAGTCATGGAGATTTAAGAAATCAGAATTAAAAACTATTCTATGTCTTTTTTTAATCCACAAAATTAACATTCAAGGAAAAACACTGTAACTTTCAAAGAAGCAAGGAGAAGGGGATAAAGAATTTCAGGAACTCTAAAATCCATGCATTCTCAGTCTACCGGTTTCATCTAAGGGTAAACTATTTGTAAAGATATTATGTTCCCTCCCGCCATCAGTTTTTCCTGATTTACTACTTAAGTATAGTAGGTATTAATTCAGATATGAAATATGCTTCCTGAGAAAATCAAACACCCAGGTTGGCCAGCAGCCCCCAAGCACTCTTTGCCTAGCTGTAGCATCATGCGTTGCTGTGAATGAGAAACACCCCCAGTCTCTTCCACAGGACTGAAAGGCCCTCCTACTTTTGTTTTTCCCATAATCATGCTAGGAACACGTTATGTTAAATTGCAGAAATAGTTGAATTTGTTAAGAATGAATGACTGGGGAAAGTCCTTTAGTTGCTTGAAAGATTTTGCAAATCCTCAAGGACCATAATGAGGGAATAAGTGAGGAAACTAAAGACTGAGATTATTACGAGTTTTTTTTTCATGTTGGTGGGGATGGTTTGGCTGTATTAAATCAAGAGACTATATGTCATCCACATCAGGACAGGACAGGCCAACAGCTGCACAGTAGGACCATGCCTGACAAATAATGATATATGGTCACCTTAGCTATATGTAATCCATGTATCTGTTGTTTCCCTGAAGAATTTCTAAGCTTTACTTATTTTTAATTAGTTCCTAGCACAGTGTCTGGCACACTGTAAGTGCTCAATAAGTATTTGTTGAGAAAACTTAAGATTTAACTTAGTTTATCTGTTAACCAAGAGTTCAGAAGTAAATTGAGATTTATATTTCATCATGAATTAATTTACCAAGTGCTTTCTAATCGCCCCATTTTTTAGCATCATCTTTTATTTTGAAAGTTCAATTTTAATTTAATTTTTAGCATGTATCAAATTAATGATTTCTTCTTTTTTGTTTGCATTACTATCTGGAAAGCAGCTTAATTTCCCCCTCTTGATTTATTCTGCTTAACTAAAACAATGAGGCAACATTAACTTCCTATTTTTATGTGTGCAACAGTTATTTCAGGCAACTGGCTTTTTGATGGAATATGTGTGCCTAACCAAGTGCCATATGATTTTGAGCACCTCACTGGGAGAGAAAATAGGACACATTTGTGCCCCTGCTCAAGCTCCCATGGCTCAGGCACCTGGCTTACATGTGCTATGGGAGCAAGCCCCAGTTAACTGGGGAATTTTGATAACTACATTGATCCATGTCTATATTGCTACCTGACGTAGATTTCTGCAAATTTAGTTTCCTTCTCTAGTTCGTTTTATGCCCTTTGCTTTGGGTTTGCCCCTATATAAGAAATATAAATCCATTATATTTTCTACAATTTCCACTTTCTAAGAACTTGTAAAAAAGCTGTGCTGTTCAATACTGACTCATTTTCCTGGCCTTTATAAGAACAATTCTCTCTTACTGCTTTCTTTTCTGATTAGACAAAAGAAGTATCTCAGCTCAAAGAGATGTTGGCTCAGAGGCCTTTGCATGATTTGAAATTAACACATCCAGTATGTTTAAAAGTTTTGATGAGTCATCCTCAAACATGATTTTATTCTTCTGGGTGTTCTCTTCATTAGCAATCACTCCCTCAGTCAATTGAGTAAATGTGATCTTTTGTTAAAGGAAAATTAGTTATACCTCCAGTTAGCAGGCAGTAGGCATTATAATCATCAACCTTTCAGGAATAGGAATTTTCTATCCACTCAATTCACTAGTAATGATTTTTTAAAATCCCCATTTAGTAGCTTTTCAATAGAGCTTAAGGGTCGCAAGTAGAGACAAGTTATACCTGAAAAACCACAGAGAGATTTTGTGACTTTGTTTCTGAAAATGCTGATTTAGGAGCAACGATAAAAGTTGCCCAGTGAAAACCAGTGGGTAATGTTTTATGAGTCACTTAGCAAAAAGGTTTTGTTTGTGATTGAGTGTGGAAGGTTCTGAGTAATGGTGCCCAAGGGTAAAACAACAGATGGTGTGAACCATAAGTTGTAGTCACCACACCACATTGGTTTAATGTGGTTGTTGATAACAGACCCAAAATTTTATAAAATTGTATAAGTTGCCCAGTTATGCTTGACCATTTTATAAAGCTTTCATATAAAATATAACTTGGCTGGGAATAGATTAACAGGAACATTAACTGCTGGAACAAACTGATTCATTCTAAAATAAACACCTCATAAAATAGTGAACATTTACATATAATCTATCAATATGCACATAAATTATGCAAATAATGACTGGTTGGGTATATACATTCACTAAATTCCTAATACTGGAGAACAGCAGAAGAAAAGAAGAATGGTGAAAAGAACAACAAAGATATATATATATATATATATATATATATACACATTTCCATTAATTTGAATGAATATACAAATCACAGAAATCTTTTAACTTTACCTGACACAAAAAATTTTTTTAAATCAATGATTGATGCAAATTGTTTTCTACCTGAATTATATTATCATTTAAACAATAAAAGCCCTACAGCCAGCATAGGTTATCTCCAAAAAGTTTTTAAGTTTGACAAAGTTTAATCAATTTTTAAAATAAAAACCTCATCTGCTCTCTGTATACCACAAAGTGTTGAGAAAAACTGATAGAAAAATTAATTCTTTTCAGAAAAGTCTCTAAACTTTCCTTTTCTAACATAACTAATAAAGAAATTGCCTATATAACAAGTATTTAATAACCTATTTTCAAAACTTGAATATGCAGTTAAGGATATTTCACCAATGTAACAGAAAATGTTACCCATTAAAATTGGCAGTGAAACAAGTTGACTTACATTCACATCTGAGATGTGTGCTCTTTTTTATTCTAATGCTTCTTGGGTTTATGTTGTGGGTTGACTACCTGATACAGAAACCCATAAGTAATTTAATGCAAAACATGCATTCTTAGCTAGCCCAGGCAAAGCAGTAGAGGTGAAGTCTTACGACATGCATGCACAAGACCTATGCTCAAAAAACATCTTCTCCATACCGGAAAGAAAATAGAGATGATGCGTTCTGTCAAGAATTTAAGAATAGCCAGTGAATGGGATGTGATGAGAAAGGTATGTTTCATAACCACAGTTTTCATTATCTTGCATTGGCCTATAAATCAGCATGCCATGCGTTCCTCTACTAATGATGTGAATTACCACAGAGAGAAGCAAGAGATCAGGAATAGATGGGTTAAAAACTGAGACCGGGATGAAGGTGCATGAACTGGTCTGTTCCCAAGCCCAGGCCATGAACATCCACTGGTTTCTATACCATACACATATATGATGAAAATCATGAGGCAATCAAAGGGAAAAACTTTCAGAAATAAATTCCATTAAACTGGACATGGTCAATGCATTCATGATTCTGTGTTACAGTCTCAAACATAAACCAAGTGCGTAACAGTGAAATGAAGACTATAATTATTACCAGCTACAGAAGAATACCCGCTTCTCATTTTGATGTTCAAAGAGTAATGCTATAAAAGTTTACTTAAAAAAAAAAGAAAGAAAAAGGAATGACAGCAGGGGTGTTACCATTATGTTGTCAAAGTCTTCCAGAAGGGAGACAGCAGAGTTACAGAAGTCCTACAGAAAAGGGGACAGCAAGAAAACGGCAGACAATACAGATAAGATTTTTTTAGCCTAATGATGTGGGTAGCCAAAATACATATGAAATAGTACATTTTAAAACAATGTTTCAGGGAGTTGAGACTTAAAAACCCAGGACCTACAGAGGCTTAAAACTCATACACCAAACAACATCACCATAGACTGGGACACTAATAAATAACATGGTAATATTCATATAATGGAAAAGCACATCCTGAAGGTTAAATGGTGACATAAAAGAAGTAGGGAAGCTTTCAGACAGACACTTGTTACAACTAAGTGATGCTGGGACCCACTGTGAGCAGAAGGGCACTGGAGTCCTTCCTCACCTACAGCCAGTGGGAGAGCTCAGGACATCCGGGTCACATTAAATGGACAAGACATTAAGTAAACAAGTCAGTAGGTCATATACTGCTGGAGAAAGTAATTCGATAGCTCCATCCCCAGGAAGTGCAAATGAAAACAGAGCATTAGGTTAACTGCACATTCCATCAACCAAAATAGATGACACATATTTAGAGAGCCAACAGTGTTTACACACTAACAGGGACTCTGATTTAGAAAAAGGTAACTAAATGGCTTGGGAAAATATTCCTATTTCTCAGGTAAATGACTCACTTGTTTAACCATTTTTATAAACAGAGACCAAGTGACATTTTGTCTGAGATGTTAAAAACTTTCTGAAACCTAATAGAAACCCTAACAGAGAAAGTATTTTACTACATTAAGGACTGGAAATTATAGGAGGCATTTCCCAAGTAAATGATACCTTTCCTCACCATTTTAGGTATCATTACCTAATTTATTGCATCTGTACATTTGTGTGAAGATTCAACAACCACCTTTGTATCAGAGGTCCATTCTTTCACCTTCTATCCCAATCGGCTCCCCTCACTCATAAAAATCAAGCTGTATATATTATCTCCTAGATCACTGTATTTAACAACTCATAATTTCAGTAAATGAAATGAACACCTTCCTCATCATTCAAATAAACAGAGAAATACCAGATATGAACTGGTAAGCATAACACCCACTTCCCTGGACATGGTTTCCATCCAAGGAACAAAACGATAGGGTTTAGGACACGTTTTCTAGTTCAGTGATTTTTCTCCTAATTCATCTTTGTCATTGAGATGTAATGAAATTATACTCTGAGTAAATGGATTAAAGGTAATCGTCAAAACTCAAGATCTGTTTGAATAAGACTAGCCTGCCTACCTTTAGCATATAAGAATAAAATTATTTTGAAATATGTTCAAATTATACAATCAGGAAAATTACAGAAAGGAAAACTTGAATAGCTAATAAAGTTATAAAAGATGCCTAAATTCACAGGTAATGAGGAAATGCCAATTAATATAATAAAATACCATTTCACCTGCTCTGAATGAGAAAATTAGTATCTGACAATATCAGGGCTTGGTGAGCATGTGGAGAAAGGCTTGTGACTGATGAGACTTATCACCACTTTAGAAATCAAATCATCATTTCCACCTCCAAGTACATTACCTAAAACTCTCCATATGTGCAGAAGAAATGTACAAAATTTTACTGTAGTACTGTTAATAGTAAGAAAAAGTTGGAAATAACTTAAATAACCATTAACAGGAGAATGGATAATAATGTTAATATTCATGGCAAAATAGCATTCATCCAAGACAAAAAATGAATAAAACTGCATGTAACAAAGTATATACAATTCAAAATTAAGTCAAAGCATATGTCCAAAAAGAGCTGAAAAACAATACATGTATGAAACCAATATATTAAGTTTCAAATCAAAATAATACTATATAATGTTTATGTTAATAGTGCAAAAATATGTAGTAGAAGTGTAAAATCATTCCTAAGGAAAAACACTAAATTCATGATAGCAATTACCTCTTTATAGGAAGGAAGGTAAATGAGAGTAGACAAGGAGTCTCATTCATATCTGTAATGTTTTATTTTCTTAAATGATCTAGAGCAAATATGGCAGAACGTCACTTAATAAATCATGGTAAGTACATTAATGTTTGCTATATTATTTTCTATTCTTGTCAATACGTTTCAAATACATCTCTAAGGAGTGAGTAGGAAGGAGTGAGCAATGGAAGGAAAGAGATATCCCAAAGTGACATATCATCCCTAGGATAGGAGATGAATTACGAGTCAAAGGAAAGAGATATCCCAAAGTGACATAACATCCCTAGGGTAGGAGATGAATTACGAGTTAAATGGGCTTCATCAAACCAAGAGGCATATCTTCCAGAAGTTAAAAGATATACTTTTGGTCAGGAATGAACATCTCTGGGAGGCTCTGACTCAGTCATTGTCCTTCCATTAAGTTAAACTATTATCTTCAGTTGGGTACCTTATGATGGCACCTGTTCCACAGTTGATAACCTAATGTTCTTACAAGTATCCACTAGCTGTAACTGGGCACATCATTTCTGTCCTCTGTCAGAAATTCTTTTCTTCAATGTCATGAAAATACTGATTACCCATAGCCTATAACCAATTGCTTTCTTCTAAATTTGTCTCAATCGGTTTATGCTAAACACATATTTGCTTATCTTTCTTTGGATTCTTACACTATCTGGCATTGACTACAAAGAACAACAAAATGATTTGGGGAATCAAAAGGGAGAAATCAGGATAAAGTGATACCATAAATCAAGACATAAACTTGAGTCCTTTCTCCTGGGTCAAAACTACGATTTTCTCCAAAAGCTCCTTCCTTAGAATATTGATAGGTGGAGGTGAAGAAGGAAGTTCCTTCTTTCAGAAGAAAAATACTGGATATAAGAAAAAAGTGACTGGAAAAATATTAAGCAGCATTTGGTGTTATTATAACCAACATTCTGTATTTCACAATAGTTCTCATAGGCTATGTGAAAATAAAACACAGTGGTATTTTTAATGCTAAAATTTGAATCAGTCCTTCTAAAGTCTGTATCATAGAGTTTAGGCAGTAAAAACATCCTGCTCTGAGAAACTGAAATGGCTATTAAGAAAACTAAACAGCATCCCTTTTTATTAGTCTCTTCGATTGGTGGGCACTGAGCACCAATCTTCTTAGGGACAATTACTGTGAACCATACAAGTAAAGCATTTGATGTGCTTTTGTTCTCTTTTAATCCTTAACATATTTAAGAAAATAAAGGTCACTGTATGAGATAGGAATTTCCCTTGAACAATACAAACAAAACATAATACTAAAAACAGTAACAGTAAGTATGGCAGCTAACACTTTCTGAGCACTTACTATGAGCCAGCCGCTGTTCTAAGAGCCATTACATGCATGAAACTATGAAACACTATAAAGTAAATATTACATGAGCTCCATCTTATAGATGAGACTCTGAGGCCCAGAAAAGTAACATAACCACCACACTGAGTCCCACTTAAGTAAGGGACATGGAGTAAGGAACAGAGAGCAATCGTTTTTATTTTTCTGGATGAAGACTATAAATAAAAAGAATGAAACCAGTTCCTGCCAAAACATCTTTAGTGTATACTGTTATGCACAAAAGATGTGAGAAAATACACTCAATTATAATACCAATCATTACATCAAATAATTTGATTAAAAATACTAATAATACCCCCCCTATTCAGCACCTGCTTTCCAGATACATTTCTGAGGAAATCTAAGATGGTCCACAATAGAAAATTCCATCAGATTAGAGCTGACATTCAGACTGTGCAGCAGACCTAGAGGGTTATTTTATAATGGTATTCTATTTTCATCGGGCACCATCTAAAGCTAGATGAGTCCTACATATGCCAACTTCTCCATTAGATGAGAAGAGGCTAAGGGGACCCCGTAAAATCTGAGACATCCAGAATCCAGGAAGTGCTGTCCTCCTTGCCCCATCTAGACTTTCAGAGGTCACTGCTGGGTGCAGTGTCTAGAAACACTCAGAAGGACTGCTTTGAGACGAATTTGTGGCTAAAAATCAGACTGCTAAGAATTAAGGCTACTAGGAATTTCTCTAGGCTTTCTGGAAACAGCTGATTAAAATGCATTCACTTGATAAATGTCTCATAGATTTCTACATTGTGCTCAGTCACTGAAAACATGATACAAAACACCATAATACCCAATGCCTCACCTTATAGGAAAAGGGGACAGCGGGGTGTGTGTGTGGGGGGCGGTCATCGGACAACAGGCCTACAGAGCAGTCATATCCAGGTTTGGAGAAACTAATCAATCTTTAAAAGCTTCTGCTAAAATTCCAAGATCAGTTTTGAATTAAGTTAAAATAAATGGAAATTCTCCCACATGTTTGTTACATGTAAGAAATGGGCTTCTGTAACTAGGAAATGTCTAGGGCAAGGACAAAAATGATATCTATGTTATCTTTTTAAGAAACCAAAAACTGAAAAAAAGAAATTACAAATTCTTATGTAGCTAGAGAGAATCACCATATGTGTAGACATTTAGCCTAAGAAAATGTTCCTGCCAAAATTAAAATCAACATTGCTCTATCATTTCTTATTATGAAGAATGTAGGTCAGTACTTCTTAGAAAAACAACTAATTGCATCTAGGATTATATATTAAGATAATTTATCAATATCAATTTTATTCCATATAACTCTGCCTTTGTTCTAGATTTTTAAGGATTACTGTAAGGAGAATTTCTTTCAGCCACAATGCCATATTTAGCTAGATGCCAGCATGTTAATAGCTTATCCATGATCTACTAAGAAAGAGGAAAGGAACTAACATTTCCTAGGAACCTCCTAGGAGCAGGCACTCGAGCACAGGCTACCCACAAACCTCATTTCTCTCTGTAGGACCTCTCTACCCAGGGACTGCACCATATATGTATTTCTCTTCCTAATAAGAACATTATTTTTCTCAGTTATCCAACATCTGAGGAACAGTGAGGGAAAGAGAGAAAAAAACATGTCTGCTTCTGAAAGCCCTTCAGAGACTTTAAAGCAAAGTTTCAACAAACTGTTAAAAAGGAATTTTTAGGTTTTTCTTTAGGAGGAGAGGGGAGGTGAATGCTGTACAATCGCTATGAAGCTGAGCTTTTACTACTTCAAGAAGGAGTTCCTGACTTCTCAAAAGGGGAAAAAGAGAGAGAGAGAGATCTGTCACAAAAGAATCAATCAGAAAAAAAGAATGAATTATCAGTTAATTCCTATTGGTACAAGCAGCACAACTCTAGGTGGTAAAAAAAGAATACAGTTAAGAACTTTTGAGGGGTTTGAGGAAAGGGGGGGAAAAGAGGGGTCCTCTGGAAGGCCCCCTCTTATGACATTTTAGGTCATAAGCCTGCCTTCCTCAAATATGCAAGGATATCTGTAATTAAATGTAGATTAGTCTATTAAATTCCTTTAAAAAATGTTTTAAGAGAAACTGCTTGTCGTAGCTTATAGTAACCTTTAAAGGACAGGTGTTTACCCTTATAAATGGCCCAGCAAGCTTGCCCCATACCAGGAATCACTTAGAGTAATTCAAAACTGAATTTAGCAATAATACTTGGAAAGTATTAATAAGGCAAAGTATGCCTTGTGATAAAAAGGTAGATATGAAAAAAACTTAATGGAAAGTAAATTTTATTTAGGCTTAAATTACTTTAAAAGGGAGCTGACTTCTTTTTCATGGGATGGTTCCTCAACTTCTAGTAAACTTTTTATCTCGACAAGTATTTGAAACCATGGTATAAGTATCTTTGCTCATCCCCAATAAGAGCTAAAATCCCACTGAGGCTTAAGATAGCTCCAAACATACGCTGCTCTTTAAGCAAAATCAATGCTTTTAAATGTTTTAATCAAATCCTCCTCATATCTATGTATGAAGCAACTTAGGCCCATCTTACCTGACAACCACAGAGCTTCAGCAATTGCTAGAGGTCTGGGAGAGACAAGTGTGTAGTGTGATTGTTGCTGGCATTCTCCTGCAGTTCAACTAGTTTCCTCTCTCCTAGCCTTCTTAGAATACAGGTGAGAAAAGGAACCATTTTTAAGAATGCACAACTAACCCTCCCGCCCCCACCCCAAAATCACTAAGGGGACTGAATGCAGAAGTGCCCTAAATTATACGACGGAGATATGCCTAGGAAGTTATCCAAACTACAAAGAGTATTTTTTAAAGCATTAGAATTTCTTGTTAATTTGCGTTTTCTTCTTAGAGCAGGACACACGTGTGGACTGGCTACTTCGGAGGCTTGCAGAAGTACCCGAGGCACAGGGTTGTTGTGGGGTCTAAGACAGCCAACACATCTGAGGTGCTCACAAGTGTTTTGGCAAATAGTAAGTGCTCCAGCGGAGTTAGATGCTATCATCTTCATCGTCACCATCAAAACAAAAAAGTACGATCTTTTTAGAAAAATTGGAAAATGCAAAAAGTACAAAGAAACTTGAAAAAGAAGTCTCAATCTCCTCCCCTTCTTTTTAATGTATTTATTTGTATAGATTTGTGGGTTTCATGAGTCTCTCCTAAGTTGTGTGTGATTTCCACCATTGTTAAACAATCATTGTCACCTCAAAAGTTAAAGAAAATGGGGTTATAGGGCACAAAATCAAATGATATAAATCAAAAAGTTGAAGGTATCCCTATACAGACTACTGGTAATGTTTGTTATAGACCTTATTGAATATATGCTAAAAATAGGGTCTGTGCGGGGCACTGTAGGAGAAACATGAGAAACATCAGGGCTTCAGACATGCAACTTCAGAGTATTAAATCTAACATTAGAACATGGAAGCAGAGCTACAAGGAGTGCAGAAAATGGTGATAATTAAAACAGGAAGCAGTGCTCAGAGAAGGTCACTTCAAGGATGCTTAAAGGCCCGCTGCTTCTAAGTGACTAGAAAATCATGAACTCTTCTTTAAGACATTCCGAGCCCTTGTTTGATCAGCGACATTAAAACCCAAGGGCGGAAGCGTATTCAAGAACCCGTAGGAGAGCGCCGCCCGCACGCGCACCCAGAGGCCCAAGCACGCGGACTGTGCGGCACCGCCCACACTCCCTCAGCTGGAAGCGCTACGCGGAGCGGAGCAGCACGCCGCCGGCTGCACACACCTGTTGGAACGGGCGCGTCTGGGCTTGCCTGAGAAGCCGCTGCTGCTGCACGAGCTTCATCTGCACCAGCTGCTGCTGGGAAGCGATGGCGTGAAGGGGCGGCTGCATCACGGCACCCGAGCGCCGCTGCAGCATGTTGGACAGAGCTTGTTTGGTGTTGGTGGGGACAAAGGAGCCCGCGGGGTCCAGTCTGGAGCCACCTACAAAAGCAACCGAAAAGAAGGGCTTTCTGCGCGTGTCAATGCAACGGGTCTCATGTTATCAAAATGCGGAAACCTCACCTTCTAAATCTCACTGTATGTGCCAAATGGAAAACAAGGCACTGCCCCCACCCTGTACAGATATTAAAGATCAGTTAAGAGTTGCTGAAGTTCCAAAGGATGGGGAGGGTTGATGCTGCAGTTAATTATAGCATGTTAATGAGTTCCTGGAGGTTCCACTTCAGTTGAACTGAAACGCCTGGGGCACAGCATGATCAGCAAAATTTCAGAATCTCGTAGGCTTTAAATTATGAAAGGCCCTCAGAAATATATTACCTGCATTAAATGTACTACATTTGCGGTATATTTTGCTAAGTGTCCTAAGCCGGGCATAGAAACCTTTTTGTAATTTCAAACAAATTTGAAGCTCATAGTCTTTAAGCTTCTTTAACTATGGCAAAATACAAATTCCTGTTTTTGTAGTTTTAAAAACTTGAAATACTTGGAAACTTTAAAAATACCTTAATTCTAAACACAAAACACACCTTATTTGACAGCTAGAAACCAAATAAACAAGCAATGTTGATATAGTGATGCTTATGAAAACAAAGGAAGCCTTAACATATTTGCATACATAATTTACCAGATGTATTTAAGAGTTTGGGAAAAAAAATTCAACATTTACCAGTTTCAAAGGAGGTACCAATCACCAGATAGCCTGTATTCTTCAAGTTTGTGAATAAGAAAAATTCTATATGAATACCTCATAAAAGATGTCTTTTTTTTAGAGCAATTTGTATTATGGAAACAAATATTTTAAAGCTATTCACTTGAAAAACCCACATTCTTTTAAAGATTCAGTATCAAAATCGGCAGTGTGATTTATGAAGTCATTCCAAGGCATTTGAAGAACATTTGGGGAAAAAAATGTAAATGCAGTTGAGTAACATAGGGCAAGGTAACTTTTGTTAAGAAATAATTAGAATTTTACTAATACATAAAAACTTGATTGACTCATTTTATACATAAGGGAAATTGTTTTTAGAGATTACATTATGGTCTACTTTCTTTTCATTATCCTAACCTTCCTATAATCTTGTACTATATTGAGCCAACTAAAAAAAGAAAAGATATGAAATATTGCTGATGCCCTCTGTATATTCGTATCTAATTCCCATATAATTATACCTTCTCCCATCAAATGCTACTCTGACCGTGGTGTTTATCATTCCCATACATTTTCTTATAACTTTACCATACCAGCGTACATATATGAGAAAGACAGAGGAAATTGGTAAAGGTGTTGCATGTACGTTTCTATGTGTTGGTGGGGGTATACTGTTTTGCATTTTAACTATATATGAATGAAAGCATCCTGTGTGTACTCTTCTGCAACTTAATAGGATTCATATTTTTATGAAAATCCATTAATTCACACATAAAAATCCCCATAAATCATTATAAATTTCTTAGAAGTTATCCCTTAGTTCTTCTAATAACTAAAGTTCTTCAACTTCTAAACACCTTTTATTGTATTTGAGGGGAAGAGGGCATGTGTTTTTATAAATGAGTTAGCCTGCAATTCATAGACAGGCCTTGTGTTTAAAAATGTTAAAAAATTCACAAAGATCTGTGAAATGAAAACAGAAAGTCAAAAGGGAGGATGATTGTGTATTATTTTCCACATTTGTCAATGTATAGTTTTCTCCTTAAGGTCCACGTTCATCTTATTCTTTAAGAGCCTACTTTACAAGCCAGATACTGATCTATGTTCTAGGGATACTATAGTGAACATAACAGAAAAAATACCTGCCCTCACAGTGCTTACGTTTAGGGGAAAACAGATAATAAACTAGTAAGTAAATAAAATAAGAGTAAAGAAGCAAGTGCTAATGCTACAGAGAAACAGAAAGGGAGGGGTGTGGCTTACAATTTAAAACAGGGTGGCCAGTGGCAGTCCACTGCAGAAGAGGCACCTAACCAGATCAAAAGGAGACAAGCAGTGAGCCGTGTGGATATCCGAGCGAGACCAGTGTAGGCGCAGGGGCCAGCAAGGGCAAAAGCCCTGAGGTGAGGATGTGTTAAGATAATTTACTGAACATGACTGCTGTATTAGGCTATTTTGTAAGTGCTATATTTCTTTAAATTTAAATTGTGTGTGTGTGTGTGTGTGTGTGTGTGTGTGTGTGTGTGTGAAACATAAACCTTATTTCATCCTTCAAGAAAAGAATTTTTATCCATTTTCTTTACTGTAATATCTTAACAACCAAAACAAGCCCTGGCACATTATGAAGCTCAATACGTGTTGTTGAATAAATAATTGAATTACCCACCCATGAGGGTATACATTAGCATATGCAATTTACAGATGATCAAGTAGAAGCAGAGAGAAATTAAGACTTTGCCAAGACTTAGCAAGAGTGGTAGAACCAGACTTGAACCTAGAACTCTTACTCCCAGACCAGCTCTCTTAGCCACTAATTTAGAGTACAAAATATGGATTCTCTTCTGTTGTTAAGCCAAGAATCAAACATTTTCTTTCCTAGGCCTCAAAATGTCATACTCAGATTACAACAAAAATCACAATACATCATAGAATACAATAAGAAAAAATATTATTTGTTAGAATGACACATCCATCCTCAGGCAGTCTGAGATATCAAAATAATCTTATTTTGCTAAAGCAGGCAAACTTTCATTTAGGAAGAACATTTCTAATTAAAAGACTTTTTTTTTCTAGT
The DNA here is from genome assembly GCA_032199065.1 of Smutsia gigantea. Taxonomy (NCBI): domain Eukaryota; kingdom Metazoa; phylum Chordata; class Mammalia; order Pholidota; family Manidae; genus Smutsia; species Smutsia gigantea. Next base: position 124,166 of record JAVSCE010015763.1, on the reverse strand, counting down.
GGAAATCTTCATTCCAGATATAAAATCTGCTTGGACTTGAATCACAGAAATACTAAAATCAGGAACATTTATTGTGGATATTGCAGCTTTCCTTATTGATCTCTAAATCTACTTGCTTACCCAAATTCTGAGAACCTCCACAGTATAAACAATTTACAATTCACAATATAAGAAAACAAAAGACACTATGTAATATTGTTTAGTCTTTTAAAACAGTGACACAAATCGTATCTGATAAAAAAAATGTCCACAAATTTCAAGTATATGGCTTTTACCAACTTTACATCTTACAGCTTAGATTTTCATCAATGGCTAATTTCCTTCTACCCGTGGATGAAAATTCCCAAAGCAGTACATAAACAAGTAATTGAAACCATATTTTAGAATAAGAAAATACATTTTGAGTGGAGAGAATGACAGAAATGTCCACGGAGCATTCAGTTCTTGAGATTTCCAAGTTTCTGGAGGTTTTGGATCAGAAGCAAAAAGAACCTCAACTTACTTCTCATCTCAGAGCAACCCCACTGGGCTCTCTCTTCACATACCTGGAGTAAGAGATTGGTTCTGAAGGAAAAAGCCAGGCTGCTGGGGCTGACCCATGAGGTTGTAGCCCCACAGGGTGGGCTGTGCAGGGTGCATCATCTGGGAGGAAACGGGTGAGTAATTAGGAGGCACTCGGTATATGTTGCTCTGCGGATACTCCTTCAACATAGAGTTAAAAGAATAAACAGTTAACTCCATACACCAGACAGATAATTAATGCAAAATTCTTCCTATCACCGTATCTGAGATAGCTCCTGTCCAGTGACAGGGCTGTTTCTATAAAAGGGACAATTGAAAGCAAAAGCAACAATATAGTCTCTACAAAACACTCATTTGAGTTAAAACTCTTCCTTGACTTGAAAAGTACTTGGTTTCAGTGGGGGGGGATGGGGGGAATCATGGAAAAGGATCTATTATGAACTATTTTTAAAATACTAAAAGCACACTTAGAATACCTATACTGAGCACCACCCACAGTAGAAGGAGCATCTTCAGTTGCTAATTCTCCCCATCATTTCATCTTAGAAGGCCTTCCTGATAGCCTGGGTCTGGATGAGAGTTATGCCAGAAAGGCCCACCATAGTTTAGAATCAGTCCTAGGCTTAGACAACATCTAATTTCCAATTTTCAAGATAGTATTCTAAAGTAGACTTCCTGCTACCCTGCCCACCCCCTCCTGCCCAGAGATTTTGCTTCCTCTTATGGAAGCTGTGAAATCTCACACCTCAATGTCTATTTCTCTCTCTTAGTTGAGCCCCAAAGAGTAGACGAAAAGTAAAATCACAGATCCCTGCAATGCAGCCCACTGGAAAGAGGCAGGTGCAGAAGCAGCATGGGAGGAAGGCACATGACCAGGATGCACCTGGGATGAGCTGAGTTTTAGGGCTTTTGCAGCTGAAAGGAATAGAAACCCATCCTGTGGACTGACAGGCTAGGAAACCTAGCAGTCTGGACCCGATTGTGCACCCCTTTGAGACCAAGGGATATTGGTAGGAAGACTGTATGAGGGAGTGGCACTGACATTCAAGAGCCATCCAAAAGTGATGGTGGGCTTTTCTAGAAGAATACTAACCGCCACACTGTCGGCCAGGAAAAGATGTTTCAATTTGACATAGGTAAACAATAATTAGTCATGATGTCTGAACACTAACTTGTGAATATTTCTCCTATTACACAATAAGACACCTTCGAGTTTTATAGAAAAATATCTCAAATTCTCTCTCCGGTATTTTCCAGATAAATTTAAATGAAAAGATATTTTACACATTAATTCGATAAGTTCTATAAAATCTTTTCTTAATTACCATCCTATGGATTTCTGTTGTTTTCAAGAAAATGTTGCTATAGGTAGGGAGGGCTGGTGGGGAAACAAGACATGAAGCTATTTTAAATTATATGTATTTTTTATAAAGCCTGGGACTATGATAAATAAGTAGAATACACAGGAGAGCAAGCTGAAATGGTAAAATATGAAATCTCAGAAACAGCCTATTGGGTATACTAGATAGAACTTCATCTAAGGAAAAGCAAACTGTTTCAATGTTACCTTACTACAGATATCAACTGTCCAAAAGACAGTAAGTACTTCAGATGTACCTTACAATGAAAATGTGAGAGGATGAGTTTTATAGGTCTAAAACAATTCCTCTTTCAAGTCTGAGAAATTACGCAACACTGACATATTGAATAAATACCCACCGTGGAAGCCTAGACAAAGCCATGCTAAGGAGAGGAGAGAAAGTCCAGCTACAAGCCTGTTGTCGGCGACAGTCACTGTCTGGGTGCCACTCTGCTAAGCAGAACAGAGCCTCGTAGGGGAATTACTACAGCAGGGCTGCTGCCCTTGGTCACGTTTCCAGGGATATCACTTAGGCACCAGGGCATGTTCTAGAGACATTAACGAGCCAAAGCTCCACTTCCCGCACTTACATCAATTCTTGAGCTTGATTTCGTCTTGCGCTTCCTTCCCTTTGTTTTCTTCTCTTCATCTGTTGCGGTTTTTCCCTGATCGGACAGCTCAGCTGATTTCCTCTCGGGCGTCCGAGAGATGGGAGACGTGGGCTCTTCTTCCTCCTCCTCAGGAGGCAGGGGCAGTGGCTCGAGGTAGTAACTGCGGGGCTTGGGCGCGGGGTGCGTGTGATACAGCAGCAGGTGGCGCTGCTCCTCGTACTTGATCACCTTTCGGTCCACTCGGACAGTCCCGAACCAGGCCCAGGACAGAGGGGCTGGGTGCTTCTGACCCTCAAACAGATCCCACGGGGACACCTTCTGCTTGGCAGAGACCTGGAGACCCTGTGGCGAAACGACACTCTGTGAGCGCAAGGCCAAGTCTGTTCCCGATTCAGAGGCCAAGCTCGCTTAGGACATAATGCTTGGCGTGGGCCTTAGAGACCCCGAGCATACGGCAGACGAGGAGCTGATGAGCCAGGGATACAGGCCTAGATCTCTGGAGAACGGTGGCCAGGATTCAGACCTGTAAGTTCAGTTCTGTGGGTCTTTGTATCTCACAAGATACTCCGTTCAGGTCATTGCCCCAGGTGGCCCTGCATATTTAACTGTAAAATGGAATTTTTCACTTAGTTTCTTTTAGGAAGAAAATTTTTTTGGAACACCAAAAGTTGATCTTACGGTATTAAATTATAATTAATTATAAATGTTTGGAATCTATTGGTTGTTTTTGAGATAAAACAGCTTTAGTCAAGTTACAGTCAGCCTCTTATTGGGCTCAAATTAACTTCAATCCAAACACATATGGACATGATTCAATACGGGGATCTTTCATGCACTTAATAAGCCAGTCTCTAAACAGTTAAGTAATATTACTGCAGAATTAACTTGTACCAACAGGCACAAATAAAGTCTTTTAGTTCAAGTTTATGTCTATTGAATTTAGAAGAGGAACTGTTCTTCTGTTTCTGAAAATAAATGTTTCTTATCCTTAACATTAATTGGTAATGTCTCTTGGTCCTTTCCCTGGCATACCGAAGTGAAAATACTTTTCCTCAAGATGACCTCAAATGTGACTACTGTACTCAGGCATTCCATCAGATATGTGCACCCTTGTTCTTATCTACACATACTTGTCCATGGGTGGCTTCACCCACAACCAAGGCTCTGTTACTATCTATTAATTGACAGTTTCCTAATATTTGTCCTGAGATTAGACCTTTTGCCCAGGTGCCAAGACCACACACAGATTCAAACAGTTTCCAGATTTCTCACCACTGAGCCCACTGGCACTGCAAACACAACTCACGCCTGGCATTTTCTCTCCTTGCAGCCGCACTGAATGCTCAACCTGCCCCAAATTCCTGCAGTGCTGCATTTCTCCAGCGGGCCCCAGTCTTTCATGCCTACCCTTTGCCCTGCACCACACTGCTCCCTACCTCCTGGCTGACTCTAAATCCTTTCAAAATGTCCCAAGTGTCAATTTTCCTGGAGACCCCGCTCTGAGTAACCCCTCATCTGAATGCGACGACTCGTTCTTGGGGTCCCCTAATACTCCGTACCGTGACACATTGTTATTGCCTATTTCTGCTTAAGGGGAGGAGCTTTTTCTTTCTTCTCAATGATTTCAGAAACCTGTGGTTGCTCAATGCTCATTAAAAGAATCATTGACCACTCTTCTCATATTCTAGAGAACCTGTTTAATATCTTATACAAGTGGTCATTAAATATGGTTTAGTTGATAAGAAAATAAAGTACCATCCCTTTAAAACTATTTTTTACTCAAAATAGTTATGACTTGAAGCTTTTTTAACAAAAATTTAAGTATTTAAGCATATTCTGTTTCCAATTCTGAAGTAAAATCAGACCTGTTCATTGATCATATATATATATATATGTGTGTGTGTGTGTGTATGTGTGTGTGTGTGTGTGTGTGCGTGTGTGTGTTTTTACACTAAGCTTTTACTTAGTTTTCCCTTGGTGGCCTTCAGAAATTCACTTAGATTCAGGTAAAGTTGTAAATGAAGATCTTCATGATTTGACCTATTTATATGATAATGCCAAAGCATTTAAATGACAAGAATACACTTTTCTAAAAAATCAAGAAACATGTTTTAAATGCCCTATAGGAAGACAAGTGTATTTTGTTTTTGTTAAGTTTATGTATTCATATATATGAGAAAAAAACATTTACTCTTGCCTGTTTTTTATCTATAGAGTCAAATCCAGCAATTTTGTTTCCCTTTGTGTCAATCAGTGAACCCATAGGTTCACAAGTGATGACATCACATGTCTGTTTCGGCAAAGGTAGCAATTGTCGAACTTTGTCAATACTTTCTGATCGCTTGTCTCCTAGCTCTTTCTAAAAAAAGAAAAAAAAAGGCAGAGAGATAGAGAAGTGGGACAGATATTACAATGAAGGCAAAAGTTAAGAAGGAAGTTCCCTTATGAAACATTTCCTTTTTTATAGTCAGAATGTTCTTTAAGCTTGACCATGGTCTATGATGCAGCTCTCAATTACTGGTATGTTTCATTTCTTCTATTTAAGCAGAAAATAGAACACATATAAAGGGACCCTTGTTACACAACAAACACCACAGTGCTGAATGACAAAAATCCAGAGTAGTATTTGCAGTCAGAAGGCCGGAGCTGCAGCACAGAACACGTTCTCAAATCCAAGGTCAGACCAAAAGGTAACCATTGGTTATTTTACCGGTAAGGTCATTGAATATATTGCCTTTTATTTTTTTTCGCCTTTGCCCTTCCTTTACAGTTTATTTCAAAGATTTTGTTAGTGGTTAGTCAAAAGAATCAGATTTGTAAATTTCAATGCAAATGGTTATTTTTCAACAACACATGCCAGTCTAAGCACAGATTAATCCTAAATTTAATACTGGCATTTTGGTTAAATATTTGATAATAGATTTCTTAAGTTCCTTAAAAAATTAAAATATGTTTTTTGGATATAATTTTTTTAAGAAAAACCTTCAAGCTATATGCTTATAACTTTTGTGTACTGGTAAACTTAGGTAAAGCAAATAGGAAAATAATTAAATTACATTAACCCACATGCAACAATAAATAACATCTAATTTAATGAGTATTAAGTTGGGATGAAATGCACTAAATAACAAATCCATAAACAATTTGAGCTCTTAATATAAGCTGGTCACAAACTTACCTTCAGTTTCTTTACTAAATTCATGTATGCACGTTTATTCTCTTCAGACCCCCCTGGGGATGCATTTGATAGGTCTGAGGCAAGTGTTCCATTGATTAAAACACCCAGCATGTCAAGAACGGTTGTGAATAATTCACTAAAAGGGTAAAGAAAATAGTCGTTTTCACTTTAAAGCAAAACCAAGATACTCTCAACTAATCGAGCATTTTGGTTGAAGGCACAGAACTTTTAATGGTACCTAAGAAAATAAGATGTGGCAGTTGTAATCAGTAAGCCAATGCTTCTACTATGTTCGCATGCAGCAAAGTAAATGTGAAATGATAAGACATACTTGTTACTGTGCATGCCAACAGTTCCAGAAGTGATGATCTGCAGTAGGAGGAGGGCCCAGTCTGCTGTCCACTGGGTGCTCCTCTGGACTGTGTCAAACATTCCTCCCACCTAACATGTAAAAAAATACCACAAAAAGTTTGCATTGTATTACAGAGAAGATACTGCCCCTATCCTTTATGTAGCCAAATTTTGATTAATTTTTTTTAAAAGATGCTCTAATTTATGGAATACAGCATCTTCTTTCTCACCTCACTACATCTGACACTTTCTTGGTTTCTTCAGCATAGGAATTTGGTCATTCAAAAAAAATAAAAGAGGATACCCAAGTATGTGTACATCATCAGTATGAATTAGAAAACAGTAAATTTGGCTTTCTTTTATTCCTAATCTTTCATGATATATCTAGTTTTAAGATGTCCTTTTGTCAAATTAAATCTGAATAGGTCAAAGCAAGACAAGCCAATTATCTACAACTTTATGTTGTTCAATTACTATTGAATCTACCCTGTTGTCATAACATTGGGAAATAGCCAGTAATACAGAAGTAACAATGATCAGGTGGCTTAGGCCCCAGGTCCACTCATTCATGTGTGGGAATCAAGTTAAATACAACTGCCAAATATCAGGAAGTCATCCTCCAGAGTAGCCTTCATTTGGGCTTGTCCAGTGGGAAAAGAAAAATTCAAAGGAATGTGCAATGTGTGAGAGCTTTTAAATTTCTGTAAAACTTCCTTGGGGGATTTGTTTTTATGATCAGCTGGATGGAATGTCTGACAAAATTTCAAAGTAACAGGATGTTTTTATAAGGGCTTTAAACAAGCATAATAAAGGCTAATACTCATTTCAAAATAGTTGTCCTCTCAGACCCACTCTTAGCACAAACTGAAGAGGAGGTGAGAATCCCTGGGGCGGGGGCTGCAGGAGGCAAATCAATGCCTAAACATCTACTGCTGTCTAGAAGCCAGACCAGACAGGAAGGACAGCGGCATGAAAGAAAGGACACTCGAGACAGGGAAGTAGTTACAGACAGCAAGGGGCAGAGGGCCTCACCTTGTACTGAAGGCTGTGACCAGAGAAGTGAGTGGAAAGCTGCAGCCATTTTCACAAGTGCATAAGTATAACAGAGGGAAAATGCTAGAAATGTCTCTTACCAAATTGAGGCGGAGTTGCAATGCTTCATGCATCATCTGCCGTGCTTTTATGTCATCTTGGTATCGTTCTTCTCTCCAGTTACTTAAAATCTAAATCACAAAAGGAATAAAAAAAAACAGTGCTTTCCCTATTAAAATGATTACATTTATTTTTTCTCATATTTGAAGTTCAACTGGGCTTTTTATTGATAACCAACAACTTCACAGTTTCATTAATTAACAAACAAAGCTAAAATAAAATACTGGCTTTCCTCCCCTTCCTCCACACAGACAGAAATCGCACTGTTTCTTCATTGCCTTTCTAGGTAAAAGGAGACAATTCTTTATCTAGTTACATATCCTATTACTAAGTCTTAGAAAATGCTTTAGCAGGTCATCAAGTTAAACATTAACAAAAATAAAGACTATTTTTTAAATACATTATGTCACTGGTCTTATAAAGACACATATTAGATAGACAGAATTACATTTTGTATCAGTCCTGTGTTACATGTCTAGGAACATGCTGTGAACCCTAACAAATGCATTATTTTGATATTTTACTGAAGGGGGTGGGGCTTGCCATCCCTTAGACTTGTATTTCTTGATAATGTATAATATTTTAGAAAAAAATGACATCTTGGACATTAGTCAAGTGGCATATCAATTAATAAAGTGAGTGCTTCCTCACTAATTCAGGCTGGTGTTGGGGGAGAAAAGGCTTTCTTAGGAAAGGCAGACCGCAAGAGGGAAACACCCCATAATCAGATGACATGAGCAAAAACCACACACTCCACTCTCTGAAATACGGTAACTAATGAGGATCATCTTAAAAGAGCTGAAATGAGTCACATGCAGAAGTGACCCAGCCCAACTGATGATCTCTAAGCATATTGTGTGGTGACAGGAGAAATCTCCCAGAGCTCATCCGAAGTAGGGACCTCTCTCAGGGTTGACTTAAGGTGCAGGGCACTTAAAATGCATGAAGCTGTCATGGAGCTTACATCCTAGTAACAGGAAGGACAACTAAAAATAAGGCAAGTGTAACAAGTGATATAAACCAGGGCAAGGGGATAGAGAATGGTCTTGGTCCTGTTTTTAGAGTGATCCAAAAAGGCGTCCCTAAGGAGGTGACATCCAAGCCAGAGACCTGATGAAGTGAGGGAACCGCCAAGCTAATATCTGGAAGGAAAGCCTTCCGAGCACAGGGAACAAAAGATGCAAAGGTGCTGCCTTGAGGACTTGCTTGGCAAGATCAAGAAGCAGCACCGTGGCCACTGTGAAGAGTAGAGTGAACAGGCCATGACTGGTAGGAAACAAGGCAGAAGTGGCAGCCAGGGCGGCCAAATCACGTCAGGCCTTATAAACTCAGACTAGGGATTTTTATTCCAGATAGAGAAAAAAACATTGGGAGTATCTTGGGCACTGGAGTAATATGACTCACACTTAAAAAGAATCACTCTGCCTACTGTATATATAGAAAATAGATTTCTCCTATCCAAAAGGTGAGAAATGACGAGAGGAGCTTGTAAGTTAAATGCCCTCATTCATCTAGTACCAATTCAAGGGAAAGACAGTGTCATAAAAACACAGCACCACAGGAGGGCTCCATTTGGCTCTGCAGCAGGATAAAACATCCCATAAGACCAGTCTACCCACTTTGCTCCATTCCATACACTGCAACTTCTAACTTAATCATTTGGTTTCCCCGAAGTACACAGAACACAGGTGCCTCTCTAATAGTGATGTGGAGAATTGTTGGTGGAAAGGCAAAGTCCAAGCGCTTTGTAAATGAACCAGTATGTCTTCTGATTTGTAAATGAGTATCTGTGCACTTCATTGGCATCAGTCTGGCTCTGGCAGGAAAATAAAATTGAATTTCTGAATCTACAGAGCTCAAGCTGAGACCCTCCTGGGTAGGTGGAAGGCCATCCTGCGGAATAAATAAGAACCACTGGCTAGAGGTTCCTCTGTATTACCACCATGCCTAGTACAACCCGGGTGTTCCAGGACCTCTCCCTTGACAAAGGGTCAGGAGAGCAGCAGCTATGTCAGAGTCATATGCAATATGAAAACATTACTTTTATAGTCTATAGACGTTTCTCCAATACACAATATTAAAAAATTGTAATCATGTGGTGATTTAAATGCCAGATAGGAGAACTGGGCATGGATTGTGTCTCCCAGCAACTAATCAAACCATTCTGTGCCCTTATTTGTTTAATCTCAGTATTTGAAAGGAAAACAAATTAATGTCATTAGAAAAATACTTGTCTGGTTTAACATTCGATTCTTCTTTACCTGATTAACCTGATTCTGAAGTGATGTTAGGAGGCCTTCCCGTTGTTCATCTTGTCCCTTAAGGCAGGTAAGGACCAGCGAGAGGAAAGGCTGTTGACTCAGAAGAGACATACTATAGAGGAAGTGATAACAGCAGATCTTGTTAGAAATATGGATTACTTCCCATGCAACAGGAAATTCTTGCTCTTGGGCTAGTGGTTCTTATTTATTTTAGTATTAGAAAAGGGAGGGGAGTAGTAAATAGCCAAAGACTACTTGGAAAATTAAATCATATCCCTACTAATCAGATCAAAAGCTGCTGTAATGCCTCTAAATAATTTAATGTACTCTTGCCCTTGAGGGTATTCCCAAACTAGCATAAATTCATACTGTGTACGAGCATGTTACGCGAGTATAAGGAGGAGAGAATTTATATTTTACATTAGTAAGCTGAATTTAAAGATACACATCAGGAGTACCACTTTATACACAGAATAAAATGAAACACTTTTAAATTTCTCTCACACAAAATTCTTATCTTAGCGTCCATGAAACAGGCCTGTATGATTATTGTGCTTTTGTTATTTTTCAGCACATTTCTCAAGACCAAACAGTGGGGTACTGGTAGGTCAGCAGCTGGTTCTGAGGACTCCAACACAGCGTGCTTGCTAGTGGTCTCCAGTGTAAAAATTCTATTTTAAAATGGGATTTTATTCATATTTCTTCAATTATCAGAGAACAACTGACAAATCATATTGACAAACTAATGGCAACATCGGAAAGAAAATTCTTTAAAATGAGATTGAGGCCAAAATATTTCATTTTATAGCAGCAGAACGGAAGGAGACTGACTTGGGAAGAACCACTTTAAACTCTGTAATACCGTCTGTCCTCCCTGTGGGAAGTGAGGCAATGTACATACAATTATCCATTAGCAAATCAACTTTGAAAATTACAATTGAGTCACCTGGTTGGTTAACTGATTCTGGTAAAGATGACAAAACAACCTGGTAACAAACAAATCATATGCAAAGCTAGATCTCTACCAACATGTTCTTGAATTAAGAATGCGCGCTCAGGAGCCAGACACCTGGCTTTAAAATCCAGCTTTACAACTCAGCTGTCTGTCCTCAAGAAATTTACTCAACCTCTCAGTGCCTCAGTTTCTTCATCTGTAAAAAAGGTAGAATGAGAGCGCCTACCACATATAATTGGTGTGAGATTTAAAAAGTTCACATATGTACGTAATGAATTTCATACAAGAGTTGGCATTTTGTAAGAGCTCAATAAATGGCAGCTACTAAAATATCATTAATTAGGAAATAAGAAACCTATTGTGTTCAGAATTTTTTAAAGATGGAATTATCACTATTTTCTTTTACTCCTGGGGTGCTAAATTCATTATTTTTCATATTAGAGGGTGGTTTTGGTCATTCTCAGTGACAGAGTCAGTTTCCAATATGATTATCTGAAATCTTTTCTAGGGCACAAAATAAATTAAAAACATCAAACAGTGGCTTATAAATTTTAATAATCTAGCCTAGAACAAGAATCCTAAATGTTAAAAATATCAGTCACTATTTCAGTGTCCAACATGACAGTACCATAAATAATTCTACATATTTTAAACATAAATACATTAAGTAATTTAAACAATGAAAAATAACTAAATGTAGACTACAGTCACCAAGGATTTATCCAGATCTGATTCAGTAGGTCTGAAGTGGGGCTTAGTATTTTTAACAGTTCAGCAGTGATTTGGGTATAAAGGCAGGAATGAGAACTAGTGTACTAAATATTACAAACTAGAACTTTTTAGGAACAAAGCCTTGCCTAAAAGAATGTTTTCAATTCCATTTAAAAACGAAATTTCAGTGGACTGTGGGTACGGTGATCGTGTATGCTTACAGAATGTGAGATTTTTCTCAATCATTCTTTAAACCCTCATATAAAGAAACACAACTTTAAGCCATACCTTTTCTGCTTTTGTCTGTCTCTTTCCTTTTTTGAAGAAGAGCCCAAGTGCTGTCCCTTCTCTAGCTCCTCCCCAGCAGCTTTCAACACTCTTCCTTGCACAGACGTTGGCAGCCTGGCAATTAGGGGGGCCACCAGCCACACGCCCCTGCGTTCAGAGGAACTAAAATCCAGAAACAGGTGTTACACCCAATGAGACATTCCTTTTCTCTGCTCTCAGTTGTAACAGAGAATCCAATGCACAACTTTTATGCACAAGACATACCAATTATTCTAGAAATTTCTTTTATTTATCTATTATCTTCTTCTCACCAAATACCAGATATTTAAACACAATTTCTCACTCACGCTTATGGAATGCAATAAAAGGTGGGGTTCTAGGAGGATATAACTAAACTTTTTTAATCTACAGAAGGTTTTTATATGATATGATTCTGGCTCTCTGATTAGTAACAGTCTTTTTTGTCCAACAAGAAATACACTTTTTAAAAATCATGGTTAAGATATGAAATGTTCTGACCATATTTAAGCATACCAATAACCAATTTTCCAAGTTTTAAAATTCACTATACACCAAAATTATGAAATACAAGCCAATCTGCCTTTCATGATTATCATTTGTGCAAAACTGACATGATTAATAAAGATGGCAGAAAAAGTGTTTCCTATATAATAAATACCATGGAAGAGTAGCCTCAGGGGAAACTAAAGAAATAAATCCACCCTGAGTGTCACAGACCCCAAGGAGTCTGGACCTGGTTAACTTAATACTTAGAACACTAAAATATCACCTGCCCCAGAAGTATTGCCCTTTAATGTATTACTAAAAAATGATCATTGACACTTACAAGTAATTATTTTCTTCACATTCCTGCAACTTTAGGAAAAACAAATGCATTATGCACATAAAAATATACTGTTACATGTGAAAAAGTAATGACAGCCCAATAAAACTACAAAAGAAATACCTTAGAAACGTCTTTATTCCATTCTGTCTTGTGCTAGTTGTATCGGTACTTCCAATCCCATTTGGGTTGAAGAGGCCCATGCCAGAATTAGAGGAGTTATTGTTCAAGTCGGCAGACTGCTGGAATACCTCTATCGTTGCCTTTGCAATATTGTCCAGTAAGTTATTCATTTCAGCCACTGAACCAGAGCCCTAGCATTAGACATAAGAAAACTAGCACACATGTTTTACTTTCTTCTCAAACATCTATGCGTTTCGTTTTTCATAAAATTTTATACACATTCATGTTTTCAATATATACTCACAGGGTCCTTCAAGCACTGTTTGATCATTAACTGAAGTTCGAGCCAGGACTGCCTCAATGTCCACTGCTCAAGATTCTGGGAAGAATTGGTACATTAAGAATATTGAACATGTCTTTAAAAATAGTAATTCCTTCCAGTATTTCCTCTCTCAAGAAAGGGTTGAATAATCATAAATAATAGAGGAATTTATATGGATCAAAAGACTTAAGTCTATTGCCTCTATTTATTGTAGACACAGAGAAACATATAGTAACATTAGAATAATGTGCCTCACTCAGCCAGGCACTGGAAATAAGCAGTTCTCCAAAATCTGTTTATCTAAGCAACCCATTCCAGAATGATTTCAGTATTTTTTGAAAAGTATATTTAAGACAGTCCCTCCTCCAAAGCTTATTTCTCACATAAATACAGTAGTGACTTGAAATACCAATATTTATATAATGATTGCATACACTTGGCAGTAACTATGGATACCAGCAATAAAGTCTGGCAATTGCACAGAAAAGGAAAACAGGAGAATAAAAATCAGACTGAAGTCAAGAATTAATTAACAATGACAAACAGGGAGACAGTAAACTCTTGTTAAGAGCACAATGAATGTGTCAAATGACAGAAATACAGTATTTAGCCTATTACCACTCACCTGAAGAATGCGCTTAATGTGCTGTCTCTGCAGGTTGTCCCCCTCAGTACACTCTTTAATGCCATGAGGATAACAGATAAGCTGCAGTAATTTCTGTGCTTGCATATTTGAAAGCACAGGGTCCAATATAAGTTCTTTGTCTGTGCATAATCTTTCAGGTTCTTTTAAGCAATGTTCTCCTACCCATTCCTAAAAAATAACATGGCAGTTAGAATGACAGGCAGAGACTTTCTGTAAGTGTATGCAATATATACTAAATTCATGGCACACAATGGAATATAAAGCACACAGGAATCTTCCAATTTAAAAAATATTACAGGACAAAAGTAAGTGGTAAAAGTTTTAAAAACAAAATTCCTAGTATTTTAACTTCTTAAAAATACAAAGTGGAACCCTGGTTAAAGAAAACTTTAAAAAACAGATATGCAGAAAAAAGAAAGCAAAGATAAAGAAAATATTGGTATATGTTTTCACAATTGGAAAATGAGAACTTGTTCTAGGTACTGTTTTATAATCATTTTCTTTAACTTGTTAAATAATGGTAATGGTTCTGTATGACAGGTCTTTATAATTTTTATATAATGCATTAGACTATATTCCATTGAATAGAGTAAAACATTTAGGAGACTGTCTTCCTTTTTTATATCATTATAATATTATTATAAATAGATATTTGTGCATATCTATTTTCTGTACAATTATTTTCTGAAGATAGTATCACAGAAGTACAATTGCTGGGTGAAGGACTACAGCAAAAAGTTAAGTTATTGATGCATATGGCTAATTGCCCTAAACCCCTAACACTTTCATCATTTTTTCAAAGGCAAACTATTATGCTAAATGGGGTAAGAAATAATTGACAGTAACAAAGCCCTATTTGAACCCAGACCTGTCTCAGATGAAGCCTATTTTTTACTACAATAATGGCTCAATGCTGGCTCTCCATTAAAATTACCTGGGGAGCTTGTTTAATTCCTATGCTCAGACCCCACATCAAAACAATTAAGGCAATACTAGGTGTTGGGGCAAAGGTATCAGTAATTTCTTTCAGGCATCAAAAATATCCCCCCACCCCAGCAGTGATTCCAACATGCACTCATGCTGAAAACCAACATATAAGCACCTCTCAATATATGGCTGTAAGGCAAACTTTTACCATTGTTACAATACATCTTAATAAAAGCATGACTGTCAATATTATGTCTATAGCAAGGTGGGAAATAGTTTATATGGTATGCCATGGTTTTTTTTTTATAAGAAAGGAGAAATGTAAAAAAAAACAAAAGGCAAGACAAACATAAAGAATGAAACTAATCACCTACGGCAGGGAGGGACACAGGCTAGAAAGGCTAATGGAAGGAGGATACACCTCTGAGAACACCTTTTTGTGGAGGTGACTTTTGGAAGCATGCTCCTCTAAAGACAGAGCTGGGGGAAAGACAAATCTAAACTGAATGCAAACAGAAATAAATGAAATCAATTCTATGTAAAATGTGTAATATATCCACACTGAAGGAAAAAGTCCAAATGACTTTTTAACACAATACAGTAAGTCCTTGGGGAGAAAAGAACTACATACACATCTTCAAGTCTTTTTAGTAGGGTTTGTTTTTCTAGTGTATAGGTGAAGCAATTGTCAAACTATTTCAGGTGTATTGTAGAATTAAGCAAATGAGTAAATGGTTAATGTTACTGGGAGCCAGAGTTCTTACTGTGGAAGAGGTCAACATTAATAGGGAAATGGGGGAAATGCAAAGAAGAACTCTGTGGGATTGGGCTGCAATTGGAGTTATAAGTATGAAGTCATGATGGTACACACACACATTTATGTACATGGATGTATGCTTTTCCTAGCTCTGTCTGCTGAAAAGGCTAACAGCAATGAATGCATATTATCTATAGCACTGACCACAAATAATGCCCAGATGTTGGTTTCAAAGTACCATCCTCTAACTTGAACTAGAGTTCCCTGAAGTAATGAGTAATTTCAGGTCTGGGGCAGGAAGTACAAAATGTTACAGAAAATAAGAAAACACTTAAAAAGAAAAAAAAAAAATGGAGGCATGTCAGAATACCACAAGAGCCAGCATAGGAAGATTCCCACAGGACAAATGTGGGATAATTTGAACATGAAAATAACTAAGGACAGTATGTTATAACCCACATGGGAAATTAATTAATTAACTAATGAATTAAATGAATAAATGAATGAAAAATAAATAAGGATAGGCTTTCCTTAGAGTAGAATGCAAACTGATAATTGTGGAGGGAGTGGAGGAGTTAGGGAAAGAAATCACCCTTTTACAACCGTCATGGTAAAGGCTGGTTTGGAAAAGAATCAAAATGGATGCTAGAATGTGATTTGATGAGGAAGAGAGTAATTGCATTTCTCGAAGTGTCTCCCCAAACACCACTTACTAATTGTAAGGGGAAAAAGTGAGAACTAGGTAGTAGAGAAATCTTCAAGCCACACAAAGGAGATGGCTTGTTCAAAATTATCAGCATCAGTGAAATGCAAATAGATGTTATGTGCCTTCAGTTGGAATTACCTGAGAAGAACACACTACTTCTGTAGAATCTTGGCCAGGAATTCATAACTACAGGAAACTTAGGACAAATCCAACGTTATTGGGACAATTGAAAAAACTGGAATGTGGCCCATAGGTGAGAAAAAAATTACTCTACCAATGCTAAATGTCCTGATTTTTGATAACTGTATTTTGGTTATGTTAATAAGTTAACACTGAACTATTAAAGGAGTATAATGTATGTATTATACTCTCAAAAAGTTCAGCAAAAAATTATTAAAAAGCATTTGCATCCACATTTACACACAGAAACAATTATAAAGCAAATGTAGCAAAATGTAAAAAATCAGTGAGTCTGTATAAAGGGTATACGAGAGTTTTTAAATTAATATTGCAACTTTCAAGAAAATTTGGCATATTTCAAGACAGAAGGAAGGAAAGGATCACCCATGTGTGGGTTTCTAACAATAGCGAGTATCTCCCTCCAGAAGAACAATTATTCAAAGTTAAAGGCAAATTAAATCTGAAAAATACCTGCTGACAGATAGTCCTCAGGACGTATCTAGCATATTCTCTTAAATTGGCAGTTTCTATGGAAATGATTTTCCCACAGGATTTTGAATTTTGTGAGGCAGCCCAGATATCATCAGCATTCCCATCACGTCGTAAACCCCTCATGGTGAAGTCATCATTCTTTAAAGAGCTGACATTGCTACTGCCAATTTTGGCATCTCCTAAATAATAGAATCACAAAAGCAAAATCACAGAAGTTCAAAATAGTCAAATATTTTAGAAGTAAATGAGGCAAACCTTCAGGGATTCAAAATATGTGAATGGTATCACTGTTGCATAATCAGTTGTTTAGCGAGAGAGAGAATGATCAAGGGAATAAATGAGAGAACCCAGAGAAGTTTCATCAGCCATGGAAAAAAAGCAAGTTCAAGACTCATTCCTTATTTTGTTTACAGAATTAAGAATGCTTCCACCAAACTTGGCAGGCTATTATAAGCCACACTTAATTATCACAGAACATTGATTTCACCAATATTTCAAGCATGAATGTATTCAAATTCATTTGATTCATAGACAAGGAAAAAAATGGGTTACTCACCCTTCTAGATGTCCCTTTTCCATTTCTTCTCTTACAATGACTTATTTTCTATCCATAGGTCAAGAGAAAAGTTTTGCCTTAGCCCACCTTACTATCAACTTCTTGACAAGAGAGATTTATTTCCCTGGGAATGGAAAAGGGCAATGCATACTAAGGAAGCCCTGGAAAATAGGGCATTCATTGAATAACCCATGTCTTTCACTTTCTTCTCTGTGAACATCCAAATTAGAAAACCTCACCTAATCAATCTCTAACATACTCAGTAAAATAAAGCTAAGAAAAGTGCTTTCCTCTTAACAAAGTTTTGAGGAAAACACTGAGCAGAATATCTAAATAGCTGGCAATGAGAAATCTTCTCTAGCTGTGACAAACAACTGTCATATTTTAAAAGTGAGAGAATAACATAACGTGGTACTGAGGGTTGCCGAATGACAAAAGAGCCTCCAAATGTTTGCCCATGCCCCCGCAGGATTGTTAAGCCTTAAGAAAATTTCCTGGAACAAACAAATGAGTTTAGAGGAGGCCCTCGCTGCCCACTAAGCAAAACCAAGCCCAGGTCAGTGTGAAAAATCTTTTAAAACCCCATAGGTCAGTCAATAACAAGGTTTGACTCTGCTGAAAAAACTTAAAAAATCAGAATGGCTTAGTGATTATTTACTTATAAAATCATTAATAAAAGGAGAGGAATAAGCAATACATTTCAACCCATCAATATCTTATTATATATTATCATACACTTATCATTAAAGTACACATAGAAAAAGTAGCAACTTCACCCATAGGAGTTTATTTAATTCAACAGAGCTCTTCAGGAGATGAAAGAAAAACTAAATTCTAGGTACCAAAATTTAGCATGCTTTCTCCAGCCTTTAGTGATATAAATGATTATTTCTACACCTTCACTTAAAACTACTGCAGAAATTAGAAACCAAATTCTGTAGAGTCTTATCTCCCAAACTCAAAAAAGATCCTGATGGGCAGGACCTGACAGAATACTGGTTAGGAGATGTGAGGTAGACAAATTAAAACTTGCAAAACAAAACCAAAGGAACCAACCCCCCTGCCAGTCCCAGACTAGGGGATCCTCAGTCAGCCGGATGTTAGCATTAACAGAGGAGGTATGGGAGGCTGTACCAGAACCTTCTGCAATTGCATAGGCATGAGAACAAATAGAAAAGAGTGTTCGGTGGCTGCCTGGTCCAAGGCTTTGCTGACATTCAACTGGCCTGATCCTGACTTCTCAGACCTCATGAACCCCCACCTACCAAGAACTGAGCACAATTAAAAAGATCATAGAGAGGCAATCAGAGACAAATGAACTGGTGACTATGCATGGATTTTAAAATACGGTTGTTTGGTATTTAAAGGGGTTGGCAAATTTTACTTGGAATTGGACCAGTCCTGCCAATGAAGGAGCCAGTACCTAGATCACATTCATCTTGGTTTCTGCCATTCAATGTCTACCACTTATGCATTTGCACTTCCAGCATTGGTTTACTGAAGACCTTTTATATAGCCTCACTAATGGATTTTAGAGAGATTGAAAGAAAAAAAGCAAGTCCCTGATTTCAATGCCCTATATTTATTTATTAAGTAGACTGTCCAGCCATTTTCCTTTCAAACATCATCAGAGAATGGAAATTTTACTTGCTGACATGTGCACTTAATGTTGACTGTATAACACAACAAGCTCCTAAGATCAGGGAGAGGCGGTGGCCCTACACATGGCTCTTCAGGCACATATATATATATATATTTACAAATACATAAACAGGCATACACACACACATGCTTTCTCCAACTTTTAGTGAATTACACAACCATTTCTGCACAAATTAAACTACTATAAAAATTAGAAACTGTATATGTGTGTATGTGTGTGTGTGTGTGTATATATATTATTTTAGGAAAACTTTGAATAGTTTGTTTTATAAAAACTGTTACCCTTCTTCATTATCAAACAACACTTCTCAAACAGGAGTAAATAGGAACAGTGTATATCCTCAAGCATGTTCTTTAAGACTATCTAAAATGATTCCTATCCACTCAGTAATTTCTATTCTAACCAAAGGGAACTCTTCCAGAACACAAAAGACAGACTTTGTTTAGTCAAAGCCAAAAGCAGGTACCCAAAGTTGGAATTAGGCAGTGTGAACCCAAGATACCCTGCACATTCAAACCCTAAGTGATTTATAGAATAAAAGTGTCTAAAAGTATCACACTAAATGAACAGAAAAGTACTACCACTCCAGGAATATATATATACCAATAAAGATATGAAGCTTGGACATTATAAATCAAATGAAAAAAAACCTGCGATATCTAATGTTGATTTATCAATTAATACCAAAATCATTGCAATTATCACCTGATTCCTAAAAAAACTAAGGATGAAGGTTATAAACTTGTTCAGGCTTACAACAGAAACAGAAAATTCTAAGATTAAAACCCAAGTTTTCTGGTGTTCTATTCCTAGAATATAAAAATAGTTTAAACTTTTGGATCACCGAGTCTATCTGTGTCCATCACAAACTTTGACTTATGCCAATAAATTAAGACAAAACCACCCTATGAGTCAAAGGACCTATTTCACATCAGAATGAGATGTCCTACAGTGAACATGCCACAAAAAAGAATTATATTTAAATTCCCCTAGAATTGTACGTAAGAGACAGACTCCTCAGAGTCTAACTGAACTTGGACTTGGAGACAGTTAACTAATTTTTCCAGAAGAAACAAAAAAACATGTTTCTTATATTATTAAATAGAATTAAACCTGAATACAAATGATTCTGCTTCTGTTTCTGGTATTCAACTGAGCTTAGTGCCAGGATAGTCTTACCAAGCATCATAATCGCTTTTAAGACAGCAAACACGGCTCCCACTTCAATGCTGTTGTGAGCAGCAGCTAAAAGGTGTCTATCACAGGACGATCTGATTCCAGGGAAAGGTTTGCCTGTGAGAATAACAACAAGCCTTTAATAGTCTTATCACCACCATTAACAATCTTTTGTAACCATTCACAGCCAGCAGGGCCTTTGTCAGGCCGTGGGTGATTACCTGACATTAGTTAGCGTTAACTGATGGTGCATGTATTTGCTAAGAAGTTGCCAGTATTACTTATCCTTTTCTTTTTAATTATTATAAGAGTGCCTTTGCTCTTTATATGTATCATAAAAATCACAGTAGGATTTTCACCTACTTATGCTGATTTTCACACACACACACACACACATCCCACACGCCTCCCTATATGGAAATGATCTTTGGGACTAGACTTCACTAATGCCCTTAAAGTCTTACCTTATTCCTTTTACCTCAGT
This sequence comes from Smutsia gigantea, assembly GCA_032199065.1. NCBI lineage: Eukaryota > Metazoa > Chordata > Mammalia > Pholidota > Manidae > Smutsia > Smutsia gigantea. The sequence continues at coordinate 103,901 of JAVSCE010015763.1, read as the reverse complement.
AAAAGCATATGTGAATCACCACTGCCCTAAGCTGCTAGGATGTGGTGAGCAAACGGTTATGTTAGGAGATAATGCTGCCCACCAGCATGGCTTGGCCTAAGAGCAAAAGTATTTTTATTGCTTATTAACTCTTGATTGGAGTTTCTCAATATATCCTGACTAACATGAATGAAAAGTGCTGACAGTCTTTTCAGTGACGTTGCTGTGCTCCTCCGTCATCTCTGCAGCAAGCCCCCCGAAATCAGGAAGCGAATTACAGAAGGGAGAGCTTTCTTGGTCACATGAGAACCTAAAGCTTCACATGAAAATGCAGAGATTTGTTAGCTGTCAGCTCACCGGCAGCTTGAGGTAACAGGCAGGCCTGAGGAGCTCGGAAGAGATGAAGCAGGAGTCGGCATGTCATTCTTGCCCCAGGCTCGGCATCTGCATCACCACAAGCTAGGAAAGAGGGATTTTAAACACAAGTTTTCTTTCTTTCTTTTTTTTTTTTAATGAAGGTACCATCGATACACACTCTTATGAAGGTTCCACATGAAAAACAATGTGGTTATTACATTCACCCATATTATCAACTCCCCCCCATACCCCACTGCAGTCCCTGTCCATCAGTGTAGTAAGATGCCACACAGTCACTATAACCACAAGTTTCCTTACATATTCAAGAACATGCCTTCAGGTTTTCTCGTAAGCTACATTTTCTTGAATACTTTAAATAAATGCTCTTTATGGCAAAAAAGGCACTGGCTATGCTTTTCTGAGAAATCTGAATAAGTCCTTAAAAACAGGTGTAAATAAAATAGTTTCTAACCTTTTCCACAGGGATCTGTAGTACGTTGTATAGAACATTTACGACTCCACCCTCTTTACCTTGATGCCACACCACTGCCCAACGCATGTACCCTTAAACACGACTCTCACTGCGTTTCAGCAGTTAGCAACCACCCCACCAGGACAAAGGGCACGTAAGAGATGCCCTTCCTGGGTGCTGCCTCACCTGCGGCTAGGAGAGAGGGAAGTGCGACGTGCTGCACGACGTCCTCCAGGGAAAAACACTGCCGTGCTATCAGAATAGCAATGAAAGTAGCTAATGAATCATGGAATGAAAGGTCACTCACCTTCAAGAAAAACATTGACATGTTTTAATACCTAATACCTTAAGTAATATCTAAGATTAATACCTAATATCTAAGATTAATACCTAAGTAATATCTAAGACTGATATCGAAGAGAACGTAGGCAACATCAGTAAGATCTCAAATCCCAAAATGAACCAATAGAATGAAATGACCACTTATCATAGCTATTATCCTCCAGGGCTATTTCCACTTCGTAAGACAAAGAATGAGATTTACCCACATCCCAAGGCTGTAAGAAGATACTGAATTTGACCTTGAGCATATGTAATTGAAAAACAAAAGAACAAAAAAGCAAAATCAGGAATATCCTAAAAGATGTGACAACAAGAAAATGCTTTAGCAAAATGCAGTATAATCTGTCACTTAAAGGTAAGATACAGGAAGCAAGGGCAAACAAGAAGGTTCCCCTAACCGAAAAACAAGCCTTATTATGATTTGAGTTTTCTTTCAGGGATAACTAATAATGATTCTGTAATATAATTAAATTAGCTTTGAAAACAATTCTGAAAATTTCTGACTCCTAAATAAAAAATAAAAAATAAAAAAAGAGCATGAAAGAAAGAAGAGGAAAATGTGTTCATTTAGAGTGAAACCTCTGCCTGTCAAGATCTCACAAGACCTTGGCAGAAACTAGTAAGAAAAACGGTTCTAATAGCAGCTTTTATATTAAGTGGGACTATATGCCAGCGACTATAGTTAGCAATTTACACAGTGTTCACCTCATTTAACAGCACACGCCCCTGAGGTTCACACTGTTAGTAATTCCAGTTTTTCAGATGAGGGAACAAGGCAGAGGTAAAGTGTAACAAAAAAGAACAACCAAGAGGTTAAGGGACTATGTTAAAAATTTGGATCTTTTCTGCTTGGAAAAGCAGGCCACAGATGTGTTTTACACGTATAAGATCTTAGGTACCCACAGAATGGAGTAGGATTGCCTACCCTGTCCTGAGATACCACAACTGGAAAGTAAACCCCCAAATGAGAAACACTTTTTACGTGTTCAGTTCTTCAAGACTAAAAATAAAACATGGATTACCTGGAGAAGTGAAATGCAGAAATAGATGAAAAATCAAGAAGGAGTTATAAGAAATTCACACATTATGGATATAACATGATATTTGAGGGAATCAGGGATAGATAATGGGTACCTCTTCAGCACCTTCCAGACACAATCACTGGGACCAGTCACCCCGGTGAATCTGGGCCAGGACATTCTTTTGCAAGACAAACAAGACCTATTTCCTTAGAGTGCATTTTTGATCTTAAAAAAAACAAGGTGTCTCTCTTCACAATGTAAACTGCTTTTGGTTAAATTATATTCTGTGCCATGAGGAACCCAAGGTTCTTAGTAGACACTACAAACGGCGGTGTAGACCATATACATGAAATCTCAGCTAACAAATATTAGAATTCTTGGCATCTTGGCTGTAGACTGACTCATCTATTTTATTTCAAATTTTCTTTTTTTTTTCATTTATTTAATCCCTGGCGACCACATTCTGGTTCATAGCTTTTGGAAAGGGAAGGAAAAAAATATTTTACGTTTCAGTTAAGGGTTGAGTCAATTAAAAAAAATTACTAGCTTTTTAATTGAATGATAAAGTTTTCAAGTAAAATAGAAAACTTACATCTACAGTGCAAAGTACATCATTAAACCCCCACACATGATTTGAAGAACAACAAAGAGCCTTCAGAACTCCCAGCCATTCTGAACTGAGAACGGTGCAGCAAGCTGTCAGCTCAGAGGAGAAATTGGCTATGTCATTAATCCTAGAAAGAAGAAAAACACAGCCGAAAGTGAAACAAGAGAAATACTCACATGTGATATGCTTAATGAACAGATATTTCGCATCATCGAACAAGTCACTCATTTGTTAGATTCAAGGATGTAATAAAAGAACCACTTATTAAATGGCCTAGTAGAACTTGGAAAAGAACAAAGATAAATGGCTTCAGATGTTTTCTAATATTTAATGCTACTGAGCCACAAATAATCAGTACAGATGTCAACTTAACATATTTTGAGTTCTGTGAACAAATCTGACTTACAAATTTACATTTTGTAAGGGCATCAAAAAAATGTTAAGATATTATGTAATTTAGGTAAGCCTAAATACACTGTTTTCAAAATACAGGTATTTTTTATTTGTATTTTCATTATACATGTCTTTGTAATGGATAGATGACTTATAGATTATATATAAAGCATCTCATGCCAAAGCAGTAAGACAGCAACATCTATCATGTTAAGGAAATCACGGTATAAAGCAGAGGTAAATTCAGAAATAGAAGAATACGAGAGGGAAAAAAAAAAAGCAGACGCTACGCCACTGTCAGCCTAGGTGATTACTAATGACGTTAATTTCAAAGTAGCTCTGAGGCAACCACTCTGTGATGGGAATTCCAGGGTAACCCCGCCTACCTGCCGGCATCCTGGTGGCCCATACATACATTCATGAGAGTATTGCAGACGAAGCTGTACCGATTGGTTGCACTGTCACTGAGGATCTTGCCCAGCATTGAGTAGTTGATGCTACGGGCTGAGGGATTCTCAATAAAATCCATCATGAAGTCTGGATCCCATCGCAAGTTAGAATTTGCAGGCATCACGTTGTTATATATGGTTTGCTTCACTTTTGAATAGGCACTACTGAGGTGACAAGGAGAAGCATTTGAGAACAAAACACAACTATCATAACCAGGAAGTTATTTGACTGAAGGACAGATTTAATGGCAGCAACTGTAGTGTATTCCCAGAGAAGATTCACTTTTTAAGCTTTTGATTCCAACTTGATAATCGTCACTGAGCAAAGGAGCTCAATAAATAGTTGCTGAATGGGGGGAAGAACAAAACAAGAGCAAGATTTGGTTACTAGTCTTCATTATTTTCATCTGCATTTTACTTGCTCTAAAAACAAAAGCACTGACTAAGGCTTCCAACAACGGTCTGTGCAGAGTGGTTAGGAAATGTTATTACTCAAGAATAAAAATGGATTAGGTTATACGTAAGGAAAAAATTGGTGTTTTAGTCCTGATTATACATCTTAGAAAACTGCTCCGCTAGGTACAATGTGTGTAGTGGAGATTCATGTGCTAAGGCTGCTCTGGGCACTGTGGTACACCTGTGCAAAAGAGAGGCTCCCCTTCAGGGAGTTTACAATCTCACAGAAGGGAATACAATGTACAAATTCTGTGAGAGTGAAGGTATTATGTCATTCTTAAAAACTTGTGTTTCTCAGTTGCATTAAGAAAATTTGAAAAGCCTGGTGTATCATATGAAAACAGTTCATGTTTCAGTGAGTTACATCTAAATAAGATACAGAATATTGAAGTAAAGGGAATAGGAAGAATCTCATCCAGTCCTGCTCTGCAGATGAGGCTTAAAGAATGATCTGATTTCAAAGCTCAAATTCACATACACTTAGCTATTCTTGCCTATTTGCTGTGGATAGCAAATCCCTAGGGAATATTGACTTTCCCTATTCAGGAAGGCTTTTAACACAGCACAAAGTCTTTTTCTTTCACATTAAGTTTTGTTTGGCAATTTTACTTGTAATTAAGGCAACACTTAGCTTTTTTTTTTTTAACCCCTAACCTTTGGCATCTCTATAAACAGTAGCCAGGAATGATTTCCTCAAAAATAAAAAGGCACATTAACTCTTTATTCTAAACTATTGACTTAGGCAACTGCTTTAAGAAACAGATTGTTCAGTTAAATGTTTACCAAAATGTGGCCTCAGATTTCCTCTTTCATAATCATTTTTGGGGTGTTTGTTAAAAATGAAGATTCCTGGGCCTCACTTTAGGTGTACTGAACTTAAATGCTTAAGAAGTTAGCCCAGGTAAACTAAGGGCCAAATAATGCTTGGGAACATTACCGATCTAAAGGAGAAGACTAAATAAAGTCACCCACTAAATGGCAGTAATTGACATTAATCTTGGCATACAATTTATGTAAAAACTTGTCAGTGGTCACTGAAAAGATACAAATTTGAAATCTGGAGCATGACTTGCTCAAAATGATGAATATTATATAGTCCCTAGTGCTTTCGAACATCTCCCTTTCTCCTGTCTTAACTCTTGCCACACTGTCTACTCAACTTTTCATTCATTCTCATTTAGCAATAGTTCTTAATTTCTTTCTCTGTCCCACCAGAAATGAAACAAAAGCAAATTTTACTCTTTGCTTGTTCCCTCCACTTTCTAATACCTGTGTCATTTTAATGAAACTGAGTTCTGAGAATAGTAAAGCATTATCTCTTCTTTATTCAATTTCCTACTTAATTCTATCAATCTGTTCACCTGTCTTTAGAAACCAAGGAAATCCTGCTTTTCTTTCTTAACTTAAAGGACTCAGCCTCCACTTTTGTTCAGTACAGAGACTTCTCTCAAGTTACTCATCTGCTACCTCCAGCCTGGATCGCATAATTTGGGTGAATTCTGTGGCTCATGGTGAAGGCTCCTTACTCTTCATTCCTGGGCTTCCTGTTTCATTTCTTACACTGTTTCTGGAAGAGCTTCTGTGTTTTAATAAAGAGCTTCCATCTAGGTCATTCGCTAAGTCTTACTAGTCTCTATTGCCCACACATGGGAATTAAGGAAACAAGACACTTTCCTTCTCAAGTTGCCTGTATCAGAAAACCCTGATAAAGTACAGAAAGTAACACACTGGGAGGCCAAAAATGACTCTGATCAAATCTAGGTTTCATCACGTATTATCTTATCATGAGGAACAATCATTTGTTGATAGGAAAGTCATTTCTACTCCCTGGGTTGCTGGGAGGATTGAAGGTGCTGATGGAAATCCGACAGCACAGTGCTGGGCACACGGCAGCCACTCAGTCAAGGGCAGACATGATCAGTGCTTACCTCCCCAGAACGTTCCTCTTACGTAACTTGATAGGAGGTGTTTCAGGTCCAGTTATTAAAACTGTTTTATTAGCACACTAATAGATATCTCTCTGCAGATCGTGCTTTTGTTTGATCATTTTTCTCAATCCCAGACTACAAATACTGCCTGACTTAGGGTTTCCTGGCAGAGCTGCATTTTTCTTCCATTTCTGTAATCGAGGAAACATGACACAGGGTGCCTCCCTGTGATGCGCCACTGGACTGACCCTAAGGAGTCCCTCCGTTCTCTGGTGGTCTCCTAAGTCTCCACGGCTAGCGTACTTTACTTGAGTTCATTTATTTAATGTACTTGTACTAACCTTCAGGGGTCAAACAGGCTACTGCGGCTTTCTTGGGATGGTCACTATTAAAAACAGGGCTGTTTAAAGAACCGAATCATGTTCAAGAAAGTTCTCTGAAAACTGTAAATGACACTGAAAGCTCTCTAACGTTAACAGAAGAATACAAGGTATTATTATTATGACATCATTTCTGTGGAAAGATGTTTCCTAAGACCCACTCAGACGTTCTACAAGGGATTATTTTGAAACCTAACTCATTTGATGATGACGTACTTTCACATTTTTCCCCATCAGTGAAAATATCATGACTTTTGTGATATATATATTTCTATCTTTTATTAATTTAGAGTATTTTGCAGACACTCTTCAAGGTACTGGAATACAGCAGTGGAGAAAATATAAGCTTACATTCTAGGAAGGAGCCAGACCATAAATAAATATATAATGTACCAGGGAAAGCAAGTGCTGATTCAGAAAGTGGCAGGGGATTGGGGTGCTATTTAAAATAGGGTGATCAGGGAGGTAGAGCCATTAAGGTACTATGGGTATGAGGACACAGGTAACTGGGGAAAAGCGTTATATACAAGAGGTAACCGCAAGCACAGAAGCCCCCAGATGGGAGTGGGCTTACAGTGTCTGAAGACCAGTAAGGAGATTCATGTGGTTAGAACGGAGTCAACAGAGGGAAAGACATAGAAGAGAAGACCTGACTGACAGCTAGGTATGGACTTTGGATTTTATTCTGAGTAGATGAGAAGCCACTGGAAAATTTCCACATTATTCTTGTTCTGAAAGGACGACGTCAGTAGGTATGTTGAGAATATGATCAAGGGTGAAGAGAACAAACCAAGAAAGCAGTGAGAAGAACTCTCCATCTGCAATAGGCCGAGTAAGGCGTGACCCATGGTGGAAGGCGTGACCCATGGTGGAAGGCGTGGCCAAGGCAGTGAAGAGTGGCCAGATTCTAGCCTTGCCTGGAAGGTAGAACTCATAGGCTGAATAAATTTCATGGACAAACTGGATGGAAGGAACGAGAGAACCAAGAAAACCAAAATTAACTGTTCTTTTCTTACCTCTTTCTAGATTCCACATTTATTTTGCTAGCTACTACCTAAAACAGCTAATCTAAATTTCCCCAAAATAACACTAAATATGTATTTCCCAGCACCCGTGTACCTGTGGGGGTAGCAAGCGCTAAGATTCGGGGAATGACAGGGAGTCAATGATGCTATTTGAAATAGGATGGTCAAGGAAGAGAAGTTAAGGCAGTAAGAAAGGAAGTAGGCAAACATCAGGGAGACTGGTCTAGCTGAGGTAATACCAAGTGAAAATATAGAAGATCTCCTCACAAATTTGCCTCAAAATTGCAATCATAGCTAAACATGCATAGTGATCTATAATAGGTTATAGCTACAAGGAAAGATAATTCAATATGAATTCTGGCAGATATAATTATGATTAGCCTTCATTATTAAAAAGGATGACAGTATTGGTTGGGCCACTAACAAATACAGGCATAAGTCTAGTCTTATTCTTTTCATTTTCTTTTACCCACCTGAAGAGGTCTCCAAATTTACTTCTGAGGTGACTACATGACACATAGAGATCGTAGAGGTAGGCTAAGATACATCTTTCAGGGGAAGAACATTCTGAGGGGTTCACAACATGCTTTACCACACCACACAACCTGAGGAGGAAAATATGAGAAAAAAAATACTTTGTTAATATGTATGTTATTGTTTGAACCATTTAGAGTACATATTACTTGGGTAATAAAAAAAGGTATCAGGTTGTTGACACTAATCATTATAGCAACACTAAGCGGTTGAATAAATCATCAGCTTTCTATTATGATATTGGCATACTAGGTATTAAAAAATTTTTCAAAAATGCCATATACAAGAAATGAAATAAATTCCCTGAGACAGAAAGTATGTGTGAAGGAATCCATCATTCGAGTTGCTATGGCTAGCCCACAGAGGAAAGATATAACAGAGAATCTCTCTTCATCAAAAAGATTCACAAATTCAAGGAGTTCGCAAAAATCCCAGAGTCGACTCCTTTGTAAAGGAGCAATTCTCCAAATCAGTAAATCTGGGATAACCATTTTCAAGATCATGGGCTGCTTCTGGCCTGAACTAATTAATTCAAACTAGAAGCAAATTCATTGTAGTTCATCTTAGATAAGAATTTAACTCTTCCTATTTGAATTGTGCCCTTTCCCTCAAATTAGAATGATGGTGTCGTTGGTCATAGTTCATGTGACATGAAAGTTCATCTAATACCTTGTCTGAAATCTAGAAGGAAGTAAACAGTACTGGGCCATCCACCTATTAGTGAGTCTGATTCCAGTGCCATCCATCCTGGATTCTGTTACAGGGTTCAGTACTACCACAATAGTGTCAGAGATGACTCAGATTATTAAGACTGAAAGGGCTTTTGAAATCATCTGATTCACCTCCCTCATTTTACAGAGGACTCCGAGGCTCAGCAAGGTGAAGTAACTTGCCCACAGGCAAAGAGCTAGTTCACAGATCTAAGAGGAAAGCTTAGGTCTCCAGACTCGCAATTCAGAGTTCTCTCCCCTATTTAGGGGACATGAGGAAGCTGGAGGGAGCCTAGGACATCAAGGCTGAGAAGGGCACTCAAATCACAAACACCAGAGATGTAGTCCAGGAAACCACCTAAAGAAATGTCAGTATAGCATCCCAAGCTCTGTGAATTGCTATCAGCAGAGGGAGCCACCAGGTAGCTGATATAAGTTGTTAATTACAGCAAAAGTGTCCCACAATTAAGAAGAAAAGTATATAATTCAACAAGTTATTAACCAGATAAACAAAAAAATGTCCAGACTTAACTGAAGCCAAGAAACATTTGAAAACAAACAAAAAACAAAAAAAAGAAAGTAAACATTTGAGTTTGCAAGGCATCCACTATATAGCAGTCAGTGTGGTGGCCTCAATTATTTTCACTTGCTAGAGGTGAAAATAACATTATACTTTGAGATCCAGTATATTCAGTCATGTAAGTGAAAAAAAAAAAGAACAGAATAATAGGTTAGGGGAAAATACTTATCTTTATTATGTATGATCAAGTAAAAAATATAAGAAAATTAATATCAAATGATTTTATGAATACTTAATAGAACATTAATTTAAAATGTCAAAATAAATAATACTGAAATAAATTCAAAAGAACAAAAACAAAAATGCTTGCCAAAACCCATCAGGCTCATTTCATGACCAATTGATGGATTTCCCACACAGTTTTTAGAAGTATGGTATAAATCAAACAGTGTGAAAGAGCTGCCAGTTAGAAAGACTTTCAGAAATCTGGGAGATTTATTAGCTATGTGGTGATGGGTACATCACTTCATCAAACACTTCACTTAACAGGCCTGAGTCTCAGTTTCTCATCTTGTAAAACGGTCCTAATCATTCAACCTCACAGGGTAGTTGATGGCTATGAAATAGTTCTGTATTTCCTGAACTGTAAGATGTTTATTTCTCACACTTGAAAATATGTTTCAGATTTTACTTAATAACGTAAACTGTATAATTAATGTAGTAGCAGTTCCTTGTCCTCCTAAAAGCTGCTGTCAAATGGATGTCCCTGAAGAATATGGTATAAATTGATTGCATGTGCTAGTTTATGGCAAAAACTGCTACTGAACCAAAGAACCCCATGTTTCCTTTGGGTCCAAGAGGAAAAATGCAAGAAAAAGTAAAGAAGGTTGTCTTTTCTTTTTAATATAAAATACAGGAAAAAAGAGTCTGCAGTGGATGAAATGAGCTAATATAGATTCTTTCACAGCTCATTACACTTCTTTGGAATCTGTCACCTCAGCCTCTAATGGGGATATTAATTACTTAGCCCAATACAACTACGGGTAGTGGAGAAAACCTTAGCCCACATTTCACACAAACCAAAGGAAGACTAAGAATCAAGAAAGTCATTTGTTCTAGATTAACTCTTGTCAAAAGATATATTTAATTTATAAAAAAAAAGGAGATTGAAGAGGTTACTTTCTAAGAAGACAACGTATGCAAAGCTTATATGGTGTTGGGAGTCTCCAAATACCCACTGAAATTCCATGAACAAAGCTGTCACATATTCACCATTCACATAAGCCATGATGCTGGATCGTGTGAATGAGAGCGTGCTCTGAATGTCTGGCTAATACGTGTGGTAACTACGAGGAGGAAAGGAAGGCAGACAGGCAGGAAGGAATCATACTTTATTAAGGAGCACACTTTTCCATGCTTATCTGCTATTTTGATAAATGTTTCTCTGATAAGTGTTTTCTGGCAAAAGTATTCTTTACGTTGTATCTTTTTATTGAAAGAATCATTGGTACTATTTTTCCTCTTAAAAGTACCACAATAATTCATAAGATAAGCATTCTGTGATGTGGAAAACAATAACGACCCTTTATATACCAACCCTTCAAACACCTGGGCTGTCTGATCGGGGTTTAGGATCAGACAGCTGTGGTACCGCCTGAGAACAGCCACGATGCAGACACACAGGCCCGTTGTGTAGCTTCCTGCCAGGCTGGAAGATTTCAGGAGCAGTTCGGCCTCCACCACACTCAGTTCATTCAGTAGCTACAACGGGAGGAAAGACTGAATAAAAAGGTAGCTACCAAAACATATGGGGAAAACATTTATTTTTACAAATCATGGATATATTGAGTCATTTGAATACTACTTGATCTTGTCTCTTACTCTGTTCCAGGACCATATATGAGTAAAAGTCCAGTCTCAGAAAACACACCCTAATGATGTAAACTGGTTTTTATTTTTAATCCTTTATGAAATTACACATTTCTTCTTCTATTGAGACATCACAGTACATACATGCAATCAGGAAGTACCCAGCACTGAGGCAGTTACCAAAACTTTATGGTGGCCCAAAGTTCTGGACTGTGTCCACACCTCTCATTTCCTCCTTTTTCCCTTCTCTTAAAGAAAATGTAAGCTTTCATTATTTTGTTATTACCAAAGCTAACATCGCCAGCAGAATAAGCAATAGAGGCCACGTGTTATTTCTATTCATGAATAAAATATTAAATGGACTCAAATATATGGTATATAAGAAATAGAGTGGGACAAACAAGTGACACGGTTTTTCTTGGTTCTCTTAACCTAAGAGCATTTTTAAATGACTATTATCTATTTTAGCAGCCATTATAATTATTGAGTTGAAAACTAAAAACAGAGCTGCAATTAAAAGGCTAGTTGAATATTGTTGATTCCATATGTCTCAGTTATTAAAAAATGCACTACGGGGCTCATTTTAAGTTGTATGCTGCCTAGTAGGCGCTTTCCGAAAAATGAAAGTAAGGTCTCCGTGACACCTGTATTGCGAAGTCAATGAGTCCATTGATGTTCAGCGCTGGCTCCATGAGATCAAAGATGAGCTGAATATGGTGGGCCAAAGGGAGGTGATAAGAAGTCCCTGATGCAAAGCTTGTGATTTGTTCCAGCACATTATTAGAGATCTGTGCAAAAAAAAGATGAAAATAATTATAAGCCTGATATTCCCAATACTTTTTATTGTTTTAATTTTTTAAATGAGAAATTTGAATTTATATGTGATCCCACTTAGAAGAAACATTAAAACATTTCTACAAAACCCAAACCCATATATGAATCAACAACTTCTTTAGTCTAACACCATAATTTCAAGAAATAATCCGAGCGGTCATTATGATCTGGACCTAATTACCCTAAAGGTAGAATTACAATTGCTAATTAATTTCCAAACAACATCTACTTGAGTATCAATGAATTTATAAAATGAAACAGATTTTGCTTCTTCTCAATTGCACAGTATTTTTATTTCAGTCATCCACAGACTTCTCCCTATCAATAGCAATGTAGGACCAAAATGTAAATACGAAAGTATTGCATTAGGAATTATTTTAAAAAGTGATTATTATCATGAGGTAAAAATACTTTAATGATAAAAATGAATTCTTCTAAGGTAGATAAACTGACACTTAAAACCAAATTACTCAACAGCCTGTGTTTCCAAATATGCTTTAAAAACATATTTATAAAACCAACTAAGATGCAAATCATATATTGAATAAAAGAGATTTTTAAGGAAATACGAATAGCCCACATGCATAAACAAAGCAGCTTTTAAAACGGCTACCTGAGACGTCACTTGATGTTGATCGAAATATGAAAGGAGCTGAAGTTTCGTGAACACAGTCTCCAGTGTTGGAAATGCTTCCTGTTTGCTCTTCCTGGCTTTTTGTCCCTCATCTCCAACTAAACAAACATACAGTAGATACATTGTTTTCCATTTAAAAAGAACTCTTGACTTTTTTAGTGGATACTTTTTTACTGAATATAACTTATATGAGAAAAAGAGCACAAACTCCATGAATTTCTAGGAAACACACACGCTCATGCAATGAAATTCAAATCACACAATCACATACCTGAACCCCAGAAGCTCCCTTGGGTCCCCTCTAGTCACTTCTCCCTCCCCAGGGAACCAAGATCCTGACTTCTAACACTTAGATTGGCATTGCCCACTTTGGAATCTAATATAAATGGAACCATAAGATACATACTATTTATATCTGGAATCTCTGACTCAACATCATGCTTCTGAGATTGATCCGTATTGTTGAGATACTTTTAATTTGTTCTAAAATTTAATAATCCTCACTTATGACTATACCACCATTTATCCATTCTAGTGAGCAGTTTCTAGATTTTGGCTATTAATGAGAAACACCTCTATAAACATTTCTCACTAACTGGCTTTTAAAATATGATGGAATTAACAATGAAGGGGGGAAAAACCACCCAGGCTCACATTGACATAATAGGAAACGTCATGCATCTTCTGAGGAGAGTCACCATAATTCTCCCGAATAGTTTAACATGTAAAAAGGGAAATTTACACAATTCCTAATTTTATTAGAGGTAGAAAGGAATGACATCTCTCCACATAATGGGAAAGTGCAACATTTACCAATGTAGCATAAAGAAGTTTGAAGAGAATTACAACAAAAAAATATTATAAACATTGCTTTTCCCAGAGGGACTCTTGTACTTTAACAGCTCTAAGGATAAGATCCAAAAATAATTAGATCCTGTTTTTAAACACTACCACATATGTATTTTCAAGACATATCCAAAAAAAGAAAAGGTTTGATTATATGATCTCTAAGATCATTTCCAACACAATGATTCTAAGTAGTTAAAGGCTACGGAGACAAGAGCTCCCTATCATTATCTTCCCGAGAAAGCTGAAGGTCAGAGAACAAAGGTAACTACACAGATTTTTCTGTTAAAGATACAAGAAAGATTTCACTGAACTATAAAAAAGACTTTGCTAAAAGGAAATGTAATAGTTTTGGAAAATACCATTAGAAGAAAGGAAATTTCTCTTTTGACAATAAGCAATTAGTTTGGAGGAAAGGAAAAAAATACAAAAACTAAAACCAAGCTGTTTGTTTCCTAAAATAAATAAACAAACCCTGATACCTGAGTAAACCAGAATAAAAGGTGCTCAGTAACATAAGGTACAATATTGTGCCATTTTGTCATATAACACCAAATACAACTGCAAAGAATGAGAATAAGTTCATTAAACCTACTTGTTTTCAATTATCGATCCTCAAAAGTACAAATTAAGTGTGGAATTTGCCTTCACTATAGCTGTTTACCTGTCATGAGCACATTTAAAACATCCAAGTTTAACTTTTTATTTACTAAGATCACTGAGCCAAGGCTGAAAGCTCCCACCAATAGTCTTGGGTACGAGGTGCTTTATGAAAGTGAAGTTAACATATTTATTCAGACCTTCCCGGGACCGAAACACACACAACAGACTTGAGGAAGTAGTCCCACCATGAGAACTCACAAATGCATCTTTCCCTGGTTTATGCTAATCGGCTTTATTTATTCACATACATACCTTCTTAAAACCTTCTACGAGAAGAACACAATTGATTCTTGGCGATTTAGATTCAGTTTCAAAGAAAAATATAAGAAATTGGTGGTGGTTCTCAATGGAATACTTTATCTTAATGACATTTAAATGAGAAACAATATAGTCATAATTCATAGATTTTCTCCATTGGTTATTCTAATTTGATTTTATAATATACATTATTGTTCTTTTGTTGCTTAATTTTAGTTTCTTTTTTAAAAGAAACTTTAAATCTGGGAAGTTTGGGCATTTATTGTCATGGTAAACTTCATTATTGTTTTCAAAAGATATAACACTGACCAAACAAGATGAGGGGGTCAATGTATAAGTAAAATGAGGACCGAACAAGTTCACCTGCAAATGCCATTTAAACCTTAGTTTATAAATTCCCATAGGAAAGACCTGGCTGATAGAATGTCTTAGTGAGTTCAAAAATCATACTTTCATGTGAGGACAGAAATCAATACATGCTAACACAGGCTGTTTTCCTGCCTTACCAGTCCTCATCTTTGCTGAAAAAAGTGGGCAAATGTCCATTAAGATGAAGCACAGTTAACTAGCTTCTGGTGAGCATACTAGGTTTTAATAGTGAATCACACTAGACTATCAGAAGGCAATCATCCCAAATTAACATATTTCTGGTTGAGGAATTTTGTCAAAAATCCTCATTGAAAATTCCTCTGCACTGGTGCTTCTATTACTGGTATCTCAAAAAATAACATGGAACAACCATTTTCTCTTCATGAGTTCATAAGCAAGAACTGCCCATCTAAGAGACTAGTACAAAGATAGGACAGACTACAGTCTGGCATTAAAATGCCCTTTGTGAAGGAAGGAAGTAGGTGCAACACAAAAAGATACCACATTGCTTCCTTCCCCTTCGCACCCCTGTCAGCCTTTTCCATAGGACCTGGAAAGACTCCGTAAAATTAATTTGGATAGTACATATTATTATTGAACCTCTAGGGGGGGTCAGTAATAATCTCCCATTCCAAGTATACAAAAAGCAGTTTCCCATAGTCTTTGCTAGGTAGTTCCAGGGCTCATTCAACCCTCTAAATGCAACCCATTTCCGCTTTTCTCTAACAGAGGGAAATAGCAAAAGAACAAATCAACAGTTTTTCTTAGAGCAGTTTTTTTTAACCAAGTTCAGTACTAACAGGCCCACAACAAGGTTTCACTTCCCCTCCACGACTCTTGGCTGTTTTCCTTGCAGAGTCAGTGCAGTACAAGGTCCTTCCGTGGCAACAGAAGTGAGTTAGGGAACATGCTGTAAAACCCATGAAGTGAACCTCCCAATCGTGTGCTAAACAGTATCACCTCAGACATCAGACACCCACACCATCACATTCAGACAGAAAACCTGTTGCCCTTGTACCTTGTTTCTGCATGTGCACCCCTACTGATGGAGAAGAGAACTATTTGCATTAGTTGTATTTGTACATTTCTGTGGGAAAGATCTAGTGTGGACAAGCTGTAATAAGTAAGTCATCTAGTTAAAATCCAAAAACTGGATCCCCAGTGGAGAGGTTCATTAAAAAGTATTTATTTGGTGCTAAATAAGTAGGGTTCCTAGAGGTGGTTTATGCCATATGTAAGGAAGAATGCTGTTCGCACAGAGAAAATCCAACCTTTTTTCTTTGTATTATTTAAATAATAGAGAAACACCAGTGGTGGTAGTAAAGTATATATAATGATATCATATGTTTAATCATGTGACTGCCTAATAAATGAGTAATAAAGGCAAACATGAAGTAGGTAATTACAAACTTCCAATTACATAATGTGGTGACATACTATAAAGGCAGAGCTTCACTGTAAAATCTGTGTGAAAAGCATGGAGAAAGAGTATTCCAAGTAAAGAAGGCATCATAGAGCAAAATTTTTTTTAACTTGAAATCATTTGGTGATACTGGCAGCCTCCACTACCTGTTGCCATTATTCTTCTGAATCGTGTGAGAATATCAGCAATGACACTGCCATGGTTTCCAACTACCACGCAAACCTGAGTACCCAGAGCAAACTACGGGCTGGAAAAGGGACTGCTAAAGAACTGAGGGAAGGGACCTCTTCTAGAATAAGGGTTTTCCAACTCATTCTTGAGTACTTCATTTATGACTAATGTAGAAAATTTTGGAAGTATAAAAAAAGAGTAGAACGTAAACATTACCTGTATCTACCCAGAGAACGTGCTATTTTAATACAAGGATTGCTATAAATGGAACCAAGGCCTTATAATTTCAATGTGCTTATTCATATTTCAGTGTGACAGTCATTCAGGAGAGGAAACCCTCTGGTGACAGAGCCCTGCATGGCTTTGATAAAGGCCGCGCTGAGGAGGAAGACGCCCACAGCTCAATGGGACACATGCATTAGGCCTCTTTACCCCCGGTCTCTGTGCTGCTCTTATTCAGGATTTTCAGAATGTCTTTGGTAATCTTCTTCAGCTGATGCCTCGCTTCGTCACGCTCTTTGCCCACTCCATAAAGAAGAATTGTGCGCTGGTTACATTCATGACTTGAAGATTCATCCTGAAAAACAGAAAATGTATTTTGAAACCCCTGTCTGCAGGGGTGGGGTTGCATTTCGCATGCGTGAACTGCACTGACCACAGTATCTCCATGCTGGCTGCGGCAGTGGCATCCTGCCCACCTTTCAATTCACCTCGACCTCCACTGGCAACACCCTTGTTTTTCCAGTTTGGAACTTGCTAAAGTAAAAAAAAGTGTCACCTGACCTGAAGTCCTAATAGAAGCATTTGATGTGGGCGTACCCTACCGAGTAAGTGCTGCCTGTTGAAAAACCTTTCGTTGCTTAAATTTTAGCATCGTATTAACTTCACATCATATTACATACTATCTAGTCATACCTTTCCCTTAAGGAAAGTGTTATTTCTTAGTGAGCTTGGTTTTCTAGATACAGCATCAGTAACAGAGCTTATACTTAGGAAAAAAAGATTTTGCTAGGATCAAGTACTTTGATAAAAAATGTTCCATGTACTTCCGACATGACTGTGTGAGATATATGTATATTTATTTTCAAATGATTAAAACAATAAAGAGTGTGGGTCTCAAAAGGTGTGAGGTAAATAGCTGAAAATGCAAACATGCTCTGATACCACCTTCCTCTCCCAGACCACCTCCCCACTCGTCACAGACAGTGAATTCAAGCACTAGTTCTCCCACATGGGAAAGGAAATTACTCAGTTGCAGCATAACAAAAATTCATACACATCGCTAAACACGTTCCTTAGTCAACATTAAACCGTCGAGGACGTGTTCTCTTTTAGGCCTGGTTTTGAATTTTTCTATCTAAATTTCTCTCTTGGATCTTACATTCTTCCATCATCCTGGTGAAAATCCCAGCTCCATCCTTCAGTACCCCTCCTTTCCTAACTACGTGTACAGGTGCACACATGCAAGGTGCTTGCCCTTCCTAATAGTGTCTAATCTTAAGCAGCTCGTATGAGAAAAGGGCATCTCCCAGGGAAAACAAACTGTAATGTGTTTGTAATTAGTAGTGGCTGCAAAAAAACCAGCAAAATCCTTCAGACTTAGAGAATTCCAAAGTTCAGTCTGGAGCACTCCACACATGTCCTTTGAATAAAGTAGCATTTTGCTTCCACAGTCTTCAAATAAGAGCCTGTTTTCTCTCTCCATTTCTGTCACTTCCCTCTCAGTCTTGTTTTGTTACCCTCTACCCTCTGTCACACTTGCATTCAAGACAGCGCTTTTCATTGCACTAGTTCCTTTTTCATTATGCTTTACCAGAAATACATGCTGGCCAATTTATTTGCTGCCCCATCCTCAACTAATTATTAATGTTTCGGGTGTTCAAATTTGCCTCCTTAAAAAAAAAAAAAGCTAAGGACAAATATCTTCTAGAAGCTTTTGCTATTTAATATTCTGTATATCCAATCTCCCCTAAATTTTAAAAGAGACCTAACCACAGGATAAACTCAACACAGGTAGAGATTCCTACACCTGACTGTACATATGAGTAGCCTGAACTGCCTGTTAATCTCCAGTATTTGCTGTGGTTACAGAGCATTACTGATATATTTCCTTCTGGTCTGGCAGGATGCATACATGAGCCCTATGAAGGGCACAGGAGAGCGCTGACCATGTTCTACAAAACTCATGCAGTGCTAAGTCATATGCCCTGGTGATTGTTTTTTAGTTAAGGCACCTGTCAAATGGTTCTAATGTGAACTTCTGTGTGAGGGGTGATGGAAAGATGTTAGCAAAGTTATTCAACAACTGCATATAGAGTATCTACCTACAGCACTAGCAACCAGGACAAGGCACTAGGAACCCTGAGAAAACACAAGGACCCAGGTTCCCTGACCCCAAGGAGTACAGATTTGTTGTCATGAAAGTAGCTTTTGCAAAGTGAGAAGCCCATACAGAAGGTGAGGGAAGGTGTCTTAGGGAGATCTATGTGCTCGTCCAAACTCACGAGATACTATGCTTCCACACTGTGCCGTAACAGCTGAGCCTTGGGGTAAGAAAGAGCTATGACTGCGTTCAGGTTGGGCCCCTTGCCAACAACATGGTCCTGGGTAATGGGCTTTTCTGTGCCTTGGATTCTTCCTCTAAAAAATGGGCTAACACCACTTCCTTGTAAGGTTTTTGTGAGAATAACTAAGATGAAATATGTAAAATGCTTAGCAGCATGTCAGATACAGCACCCACTGCCGTCCATTCATATTTCTACACTTCACTTCTCTGCTGCACATACCCAGGACTCACAATGTGCTGCATTACTCGACATTTCCCCAAGACCTGGGGCACTTCCTTCCTCTGTTCTCGCTCCTCCTACCACCTAAAATAATCCCAACAGCCTCAACTTCAGTTGCAGAAATGCTACACACACTCAGTATCAGGTCCCTCGCATGGTCACCTCACCTCAGTCTAGTGACTCACCAACAAGGTGGGGAGGAGAGCGTGTGGAGTGTTTGTCACAGTGCAATTCACTTATTTTCTAGGTATTTCTTTAATGTCTGAGTCTTCCCCTCTAGCTTTGGATGAGAACCCCCGGTTTGTTTTATTCACATGTTTTTTCTCCTTAGCATTGATCGGGCATGGGCTATTTGTTGATTACACGAAATAATGAATAAATAAGTAGATTAATGAAAAAAAAACCCACATGACTAGTAGAATAGGGCAGGGATGAAGGTAACAAAAACTAGTTTTGTAGGAAATATAACCTGATAGTTCAGTGCTGACAAAACTGCAGAGCAGAGGGAGGCAGGGACAACGAGCAAGAAAGGTTGTAGGGTATAAAAGGGGTCCAGTGATGGGCATAAAAAACATGAAGCAAAATCAAGAGGTGTCTGAAGGAAGTCAGGAAGGGATTGGGCATCTGAGTGATGTGCATTTCACTGGATGGAATTTCCTGGAGGAAAAAAGAGTAGGTTGCAAGGGCAGGGAGCTCATGAATTCACCTTCAGGTAACAAGAATTTGAGAAGTTGGTGGAAATGTATTATAAATGTCTAGTCAGTGGTTTAGCATAGGGACTCATGCAGATTTGACAACTTAGATTTAAGAGCAGTGTCACTGGGAGAGGTGTGAAATGCCCATGGTCACTTGCGGTGGGTGATGGGGTACGCGGGGGAACAGAGAGCTGAGAGAGTGAAAGGGATAATCGAGCTATCAAATGATGCACACATGTTCTCCATAATTAATAAGATGACTGGAAAAAATCAGGGTCAGGGGAGTCGGAGAGGACATTTAACAATAGGGACCATCAACAGTGTCAAATGCTGTTAAAGTCACAATGGATGTGGTCTCTGACTTACTCATTTAATAATGTGGAAATCTCAAGAAAGGTTTCTCTGGAGTGGTAGGGGCAGAGAGCAGGAAACTGAAGGCTGAAGAGTAGACGGTGAAGGTGAAGGAACGAACCCACGTTTATTAGTCGTTGGGCATAAAGAACAACAGCATGAGAGGAAAGAGAAAGATGTACTATGATAATCAGTGGCAAACTCCTGTTTCAAAGCTATGTTTCAAATAAAGGAATCTCCATAAAGGAAATCCAGATTGGAGGGCAGATAACTAATAAGGAGATAGGAAACAACGCCCTTTTGTCTTGACTGGGAAAGAAAGACAGGGACATCTTTCTACTCAACCACAGGGAAAAAGGAAAATTGATGAAAATACAGGGACATTTGGACGTGAAGAAGTGAGGAACTTGACAAGCTTGTATCAGTTCACTGGCCCTGATATGCTCAGGGAGTTGTGCCAGAAACAAGGTCATGAGTTGAGAGTGAGGGGTCGAATTAAAAAGCCAAGAACAGCATGTGGTTATCTGGAAAAGAACCACAGACCAACCTGTACATGGGGTGTGAAGACCGATTTGCTTCTGATAGTTAATGTTTTTAGTGAATGAAATCATGTAGCTGTTATTAGTCTTCAAAGAGAAAGGCACAGACCATTATTACTAAAGTGACTGTTTTCCAATAGCCTACACGATTTGTTTTTATCAATTTTCTGTACATGTAGAAAATATATAAATCTTCAAACAGCAATTTATATATCATCAGAATAAGGTCAACCTAAGGGATCAAATGTTTCCAAATGTACCAATGAGTTCTGCTTTTTCAACTAGGTATTAAAATACTCTCAAGTTGCATAGTTATAAGCAATATTAATGACCAGAGATCAATATCACAGAATTATTCTACTGTTTATATCCTGAAGGACAAACTTGTTGGGTAGGAGAATCAACTGAGAAGTCCCAGAAGTCTAGCATTCCCCTTTGTGCTGACCCACTGCTATCTGTGGGTTGAACAGGTCATTTCCCCTGCAAATTGAGTTCTGAAAACCTCATCCTTGAGATCAATTACCTCTTTCTTCAGATAATACCCGCCACTCAGAAAAAACTTAACTGATCAAGAAATTAGGAAGATGCATGTCCATAAACCCTGGAGGGCTTGTTGTACTAAAAAAATAAATATGTCTCTTGAGTCAAATATCCTTAGAAGAGAGACGTGAAGTTAAATAAGTCTTCTCTAAGTCACCTTTACTTCTTTAAAAATAAGTGATTAGAAATGTTGCCCAAATGTGTGTGTGTTCACAAAGATGTGATGGTGGTGGTGAGATTATCAGAGCTGTGTATTCTCCTTTTACCTTATTCATATTTTCCAATTTCTACGGTGACCCAATAATCACAGAATTCTAAAATTAATAAATTAATATTTTTTAGAAGGGAAATAAAGAATGCCACTCTGAATGTGCTGCCTTCTCTCCAAACACTAATGAAAAATAGATGAAGTAGACGTAATTGTCCTTCTGACAAAACAAAATATAGCACTTCTTACTTCTCAACATTCTCTAATGCAGTACAGCTCACGAAATAAACAGCACACCGCATCCTACCTCATCTCTAAGGAAAATAGTAAAAAACACTTTTTAAAAACAATGAATTTACTTACATAAACTTTTAATCCATTAAAAAATGGACTCTTAAATGAGAAAAAAGAACTCTTAAATTTAAGAGACCTTCAGACATCATTTCTTTTAACTGAATCTTTCGAATAAAATAACTTCAAATAAATGTTACACCAGTATTAAGCCTTAGGCTGGGATGGAGGAGTGGGCATGCACATGCATGGCCAGCTGTATTAAAGGAAGAAGAAATCAGCAACTGCTTCTCATTAGTAATTCTACCTTAATTGTAGTAACTTTTCTTTAAATCAATAAAATAGGAGACTCCTTTAATTAGATTTGTATAGGAAATCTTTATTCTGCCACAGCTTATTGCCCACAGTATGGCTGAAAGGAGGTCTAACAAACAAGGGGCATCTTAGGAGCATAATCGATATCATTATGTAACTATATATACTAGGAGCATAATGGATATCATGTGTAACAATATATACTCGTCCTCTGCATTCAAGCAAAACCCTCAGGCCAGGTCTGGCAAATAATTGGTTCAGCAGAGTTAGCATTCTCTCTTGCTAAACACCCCATGTCCAAGACTCCTTACTTTTGGAATTTGTCTTACATCTGTCCTAAATTTCTCTACTTCAACAGGTAAAGCCCAGCTAGATGATATATGTATTAATTTAAAATGCATGTGCTCCATTAAACATTCACTAAAATCAAAAAGGCCACGTTAAAAAACCATAAAATGTTAGAACTAAAATAGTGTAAGAGCTAATCAAAGGCCTTAAATACATCTCTCTCCTCCTGCCCTAACCTGGTTCCACAAGGACCCCAAGATCCTGCCATTTCAGGGCAAGGCCCTCTAGACTGACAGTAAATTTGAAGCAAATATTTTCAGATAGGCAGACTACTTAAAGTACAGTGACAAAATAAACTAATTACACCACTTGCATATAAAAATTCTGGAGTATAAGCTCATTTTTCTAAGTCATCTCAGTTACAGAAAATAACCAAATCAATCAAAGCTAGTCCTTTTCCCAACAATGATACAATCACAAACTGTGTGTGTTGAGAGGTTAAAATGTACCACTTGCTCTGCTTCTATTCACATAACACACTTTTGTAACCTGAGACACTTCTCCTTTAAAGATATTAGTCATTTTCTGGGTCAAGTGGTTTAAATGGATAATTGGCAGTCTTCCCTCAATGAGAAAATACTATCAGAGAGGGTTTATAGATAGGTGTGGGTGTGAGCTAAAAGTCAGAGGAAAGAGAAAATTAGATAAAGAATGGAAGCCTTTCATGTACCCCGCAAGTCCTTATTCATAACCCTCCAAGAATTTGGATATATAAATTCGCCATAGAGTACTATGATTTAAGTTTCCTGAATTAGTGTTACTTTAGTATGGCATATAAATTTTTTGAGAATGCCTTTTTCACAAGTCTGTTTCATCTGATGATCTTAGAAACACTTCATAAACATCCTTCAAAGTTCATGATTTGGTATAAAGTCAAGTATGACTCCTATATCTCTAAAGAAGTGCAGGCATTCCCTTCATGGCATTCATTCTCACTCCTGGGCCTCGACCTGGAATGGGGAGAGGGGTTGTGGTGAAAATGAGATGGGGAATTTTAGATACACAGTGGTTACAAACACAGGTCTGGGATCAGACAGCATAGGTTGGAATGGATCTCTAACTTCAGTTCTCTATACCTCAGTGTCCATCATCCAGAGAATGGAAATAATATAAATGTCTACTTTAGACAGCAGTTGAGATCATAAAATGAATTTATAACAATATAAGAAATCACATGTTGGCTATTATTACTCTGAAGTGTACACAGCTTAAAAGCTTTTTGGAAACGTGTAATTTTGTGTATCCAAAACAACAAATAGGGTAACTATAATTTTTTTACTATAACAAATGTAAAAATAAATTTTTCACAGAACTGGAAAACTAAATACAAATGAAAAGGAATATAACTTAAGAATAACAACTTTTCTAAGAGTTTACTATAAAACTGACAGCTCTAGATAACTGACACGTCAGGATCATTATATTCACTGAAATTTCTGACTGAAATTACTCAAACTCAGCTTCATTTCAAATTCTTAATGCCAACAGATTCGGGTCAGTTTAAATCAGTGGTCTTTGAACTTCAGTGTGCATGGGCATCACTTGAAGCCTTATCAAAATACAGGTGAGGGGTGCACCCCCGAGTTTCTGATTGACGGGGGCTATGCTGGTGCTCAGAAATGAGCATTTCTCATGATTTTCCAGGCGATGCTAAGCTGCTGTTCTGCATTTTTAAAACCGTTGTTGCAGAATATTTAACCTATGCAGAGTCAGACACATTCAAAACTCAGAAGAAACAAATAACCAAAACATATTCACAGCAAAAACCACCTACCCAAGTAGAACTACTCGTATCAGAAGACATTACAATTCAGAATAACTGTGTGTATGTATAAGCATGTGAGAGCACCCACAACATTTATATAAAGGTACCAGTAATACAGGATCCCTTAATTTAGTGATCTATTTTCCCAAAAAACAAAAGCTAGGTTAAAAGAAAAACGTTGTTTATATTTAAATTCTATTCAAGAAAAGCACGGAATACACATTATATAATAAACCTGGCAATGGATACAACTGTTTGTCTTTTCTAATGTAATTTGGTGATCTTAAAATTTATAATGGGAGGAAACTGCTTCCCCTACAAAGAGTTGATCCAACACAGATTTAAAATAATGACATTATTAACCAGGGGGAAAAAAAAGAACAAGAGACTTAATATCCCTAACAAGCACACATTTCAAGTTAATGTGATTACTTGTGAAAAAGTAATTTATCACCCAATGTGCAGCACAGTATGTTTTCAGGTAGATAATCATCCAAGAAAGCAAGCTTGAGACCTCCAGGAAGCTGACTTTGAAAGGCTTGGATCTCCTACTTGGATTTATCATTTGTATGGAAAATAACCAAAAGAATTCATAAAGCATCAACGAACTCTATGGCAGGTTTCAGTAAAAAGATGCAAGATTTGAAATTGCTTTTTAAAAGATGACTTCTCACCCACCCTGCCCACATTTCCCGGGGAAATAAAAGCAGAAGTCCTAAGCAGCCAGACGGAAATACAGGGTCTGCAAAGCTTTGAGTCCACAGCATTTGAAGGTAATTTCTGATTGTGAAGTTCTCTGTTCCTCTCTCCCTCTATTTCTCTCTAGAACACTCAAGACTTTACTGATGAAAGCTCAGCAGATTCTCTAACACAGTTTTAAGAACTAAACTAAGACATTAAAAGGGATATACCAGATGCCACGCTGCAGGCTGCATTAACTGCCACTTACGGGACACATTCAAATCCTTCAGAATCATCTGAGTATCAAGGTAATTTTATACTGAGAAGTATTAGACAAATATATGTATTTATACTGTGATGTGTGTGTAATTTTCGGTCAAGTTTTTGTTAAAATTGGAAAGCTTTAATAACAATATTGATGCAAGCACTTATTTAGACTAAAAATTAAAATATAAGCCACATTAATAGTATTAGAGATAACCATTAACTTCACTAAAAAATTGTTTCTACAGAGCATGGAAATAAAATACAATGGTCTTACTTTATGTTGAGTGTAAATGTGATTTTAAATACAGAGGGAACTGAAATTCTCAGTATCAAGAATAGTTGTTAAATAAGTTATAGCCTATGCAAAATGGGCATTCCCAAAATAGAATTTCCAACATGATCAAAGAATAGACAACTAAGAGCAAATGGCAATAACAAGGAAGGCTAAAATCAGAGATCTTATATCAATTAAATGCTGGGTTTAGCTTACTTTAAATGAAACAGGTGAAAAATTGTGAAAACATGAATCTTAATTGTTTTACTTTCAATAATTAAGGGACAGAAAAAATTCCACTGACTTTTTGGGGAATTTAGTGCTACCTTTGTCATTATTATTATCTATATACTTGTACTTTTAACATCACCATGTCTTATATTCAGGAATAATATTCTACACAGAATCAATTCCATTGGTCTTTGAAGAAATAAAAATATTACAAATCTGATTTTAAATGTCAAAGCTTAGATGCCATATGATGTACTCAGGTCAATTGCTAGTCTTCTTTATAGCTGTCTGTTGGGGTGTTAATAAACAGCCTATGGAATCCGACAAGGACATGGCTTTGTATTTTATTTTAGCTACCAATATACACTCTATAAACCTAGAAAGTGTGCCCTGCTGTTTTGAGGAATGCCATCTGATGACTACATACTAAGGTCATTTCCTTATTTTTTTACTGTTTTAAAATTTGTACTGATATTCAAGAAACTGTACGTAAAAACTCCAAATATATTGAGCAATACCAGAAATGACACATATGGGTTAAAATATTTGAAGCTAAGTAATGAAATCCTCTGAGGCCTGATTTTTGAATGGATGACTGACAAAACAGAGGCAGAAATATCTTTCAATTATAAAGGAAAATTTCTTTTTCTGATTAGTATTTCATTTATTTTACAGTAAATTTCTTACAAGGAATTTTATAAAATTTCTTTCCACTTTTTGCTTTAAAATTCTACTTGGCAATTATCAGTCACTTCCTAGAACCCTTTGATAGCAGAAGAGTAAATGGAGTCCAGGAATAAGGATGGTGTAGGAAAAGTGTGCGTAGAAATAAAGTTAAAAGACACAGAAATGAAGTCAGAAAAGAATAAAGCACAGCCTAAATCTTTCTGTGCTACTTTTCGTATACGTGTGCTTTTGCCTGAGATCAACTACATCCTATAAGAGGCAAACATTCAACAAATAAGAAATACAAAGTATCCATACCTTCATATGCTGTAGTTCAGACCATTTTACTTTTGCTAGTGATTGAATATTTACCACAATGGAATATTTTGATTTTTAACTTTTTGCATTCTTCTGACACAATTAGGATCAGAGACCTCAATGTTTAGAGAAGGCTGTTCGAAAAAGTTACACACAGAGATAAGAGCAGAATCAAATATCTGGGACTGAAAAGAACTATTCCGTCCCTCCCCTTAGGTAGCAAAGAAGACACAGCAAGCCATGGACAACCTTACCTCTGTGGCTGGGAATGGCAGCGTGTGTACCAGAGACTACAAAATCAGCCAGGTCCTCTTCCCGCTCCTCTACACTGTCTTGTTTTTTGTTGGACTCATCACAAACAGCCTGGCAATGAGGATTTTCTTTCAAATCCGCAGTAAATCCAACTTCATTATTTTTCTTAAGAACACAGTCATTTCAGATCTTCTCATGATTCTGACTTTTCCATTCAAAATCCTTAGCGATGCCAAACTGGGGACAGGACCTCTGAGAATCTTTGTGTGCCAAGTGACCTCTGTCATATTTTATTTTACAATGTATATCAGTATCTCATTCCTAGGACTGATAACTATTGATCGCTATCAGAAGACTACCAGGCCATTTAAAACATCCAATCCCAAGAACCTCTTGGGAGCTAAGATTCTCTCTGTGGTCATCTGGGCATTCATGTTCTTACTCTCTCTGCCTAACATGATTCTGACCAACAGGAGGCCAAGAGACAACAATGTGAAGAAATGCTCTTTCCTCAAATCGGAGTTCGGTCTGGTCTGGCATGAAATAGTCAATTATATCTGTCAAGTCATTTTCTGGATTAATTTTTTAATTGTCATTGTATGTTATACACTCATTACGAATGAACTGTACAGGTCTTATCTAAGAACAAGGGGTGCAGGCAAAGTCCCCAAGAAAAAAGTGAACATCAAAGTTTTCATTATCATTGCGGTATTTTTTATTTGTTTTGTTCCTTTCCATTTTGCCCGAATTCCCTACACCTTAAGCCAAACCCGCGACGTCTTTGACTGCTCTGCTGAGAACACTCTGTTCTACGTGAAAGAAAGCACTCTCTGGCTGACTTCCTTAAACGCATGCCTGGATCCATTCATTTACTTTTTCCTTTGCAAGTCATTCAAAAATTCCTTGATGAGTATGCTCAAGTGTCCCAATTCTGCAGCATCTCCTTCAAATGGAAGTAGGAAAAAAAGACACGATGGTGGTGACCCAAGCGAAGAGGCTCCAATGTAAACAAACTGAGGTAATTTCAATCTACTAATGTTTGGAACTCCTAAAAGAAAAGCACTATGTAAAAACATAAACACTGACCAGGAAGTAGTGGACTTAGTAACAACGTAACAAGCAACAGAAGACTACAAAAGTAATTTTCATTTACCTCTCCAGTATTAAAAGCTATCTTAAAATGTAGGAAAATAACCTCACATGTAGCTACTCAGCAAAACAAACTGCAAAACAATCCAAGTCAAGATTGTAGAGTTTGGGCAAAATTAATAACCATATAAAATTATCTACTGTAATACTCTAAATACATTATTGATCACAATGTTATCAACTTATTATAATCAATAAAGGAAGAATGATAAATCTGGTAAAATCTTCTGACCAAAACTCTAATTAAGATGTATATACATCCTTGTCCCCTAATCAGTTGCTGACCTATTGTGATACTCATTATAAAAATTTAAGTAAATGGGACATGCAAAGAATAGTAAGTACTTTTAATTATTAGCAAATATCTAAGGTAATTTAAACTAATTGAAATGGTAATTGATTAGACTGAATTTTTTTATTTTCATTAAGATGGGTTTTAAAAACATCTTCCCAATTTTAAAAAGAGAATAGTAAATGAAGTTATTAAAATAGCTATTTTATGACATTCTAATACCAATAAGTTTGACTATTTCCTTAATACAAGAGAAACCAGTTTTACTAATATTCTGACAATGTTGGTAAATACAATACCACCATTAACACTTACCTTTATTAACTAGCATCTAGAAACTCTCTGCTACTTGGGTTAATGAGTATTTCCCATAGAGAGAAAAACTGTTTAAATATGATTATGAAGCTTTACAGAATAACTATTAACAGGAAAGTGATTTATATGTTTGGAATTTTACCTATTTGTCATTTGTGTGTAAACAAAATTTACATTAAACTGTAAATCACACTTTGTTGGAATTTCTTTATTCAAAGATATCAGACACTATGACTCACCTTCTAGATCACTTCTACATCAAACATCAAACCACTTAAGAAAGGACAGCTGCCAACACTGTTTTATGACATACTACCGGGCACCATCTTCTCTGAAGGGGACATCTCATCAGTGAGTTCATATGTAAATGAAAAAATAGGTCTGACTTATAAGGAAGTTTGATTCCACATAAGCCATACATGTTATTTTTAGTATAAACAAAATATACAGCACACTTGAAAGTTGATGTCATTATCTGTTATTTATGATCCTTAGAGGTGATTCTCAAACAGAAGGCATATAGACACCAATACCTAAATATAATGTGAGAGGGAAAAAAAAGGGTAAGTTGAAGTACCCCAAGTTCACTGAACCTCAATAATAATTTATTTATCCAAACCTTCCATAAATTCTGCTGAGCTAAATTTCAGTTCAAATGTGAACTCATTTAATTCTCTAAATGGTATCTATTTTCACACAGCCACATTTCCTTCTCTGGCACTGCTACAAGCAAGCCCTGTGTGTCAATGAAGATGCACAAAGAGACATGCATCAAAAGGTGCATATTCTACAACCCACTGGGATAACAGCAGTAGTCATTTCTGCCATGTAGACTAATGCAATTCACTGTAATGTCATACGTGTAAGCTTGTATGTTCTGCAAGAATACCAAGATATTTGAGCTGGAAGAGAAGATAGAGATCAACTAATCTGACCTTCCTATTTTGCATAGGGAAAAATGGCAGATCCACCTCTCAACCCACCCAAGTCCAGGGTAGAGAGTGAAGTAAAACAGACCATGTTACAGTGCCATGACCACACAGCTGTTGGGAGACTGCAAAGATGTTCCCAAATAATCTTTCCTTTTGAATTAATTCATTGAGATGTCAATCATCACAAGAGAGGGAAAAAAATAAAAGAACGTTAATGGTATTATGGTATTTTTGTAAAAGAACTGTAAAGTGTTTAGAATTGCCTATTTTATATATATAGTAGGAAAAGATTTAAACTGAACATTCACACTTTTTAATCAATTACATTGATAAAGCACACTTGGTTGGAATTCTTTATTCAAAGGTGTTAGACTATATGCTCGTACATCAAACAGTGAACTGAACCCATTCAAGACAGATGGAGAGATCGGTACTTACAGAGTGCACATTATACACAGAACACATCACTAATCTCCAGCTTTAGGAATTTTAACATACATAATAAATCCCAGATTTTACAGTAACTGAAAAAACAACAGTAAAGCCAAATTTTGTGGATCCCGTTACAGAAGTTGAAAAGCTTAGAAGATAAGATGCAGTCTTGCCATAGCCTTGGTGGCGAATAAGTCCTGAGGATGCAGGTTATTGCCAGGTTCTCTACATGGTTTCTTACAGAAGTAATCTAAAGCATATGTGGTAAACTACACAGCCTGCAAGCCAAATCTAGCCCGTGACCTGTTTCTATACAGCCTGTGACCTAAGAATGGTTTTTATATTTTCAAATGTCTGTGGGGGAAAAAAATCAGAAGCATAAAATTTCACATTGCAGTAAAGTTATATGAAACTCTAGTTGAAGTGTCCATAATGATTTATTAGAACAGAGCCACACCCACTCAGGTTTTACCTAGGGCTTGTTTCCTGATATTAACAACAGGCTTGAGTAGTTGTGATGGAGACTGAATAGCCACAAAACCTAACTGTTTACTAACCGGCTCTTTAGAAGACTGACAACACCTGGACTAGAACTTTAAAAACAGAGAAAACCTTATACAGCAAAAGAAATGTACCTATTCATGCATCTGGGTGTTTCAGCAGTTGTGCACAGAAAATAACTGCAGTTTCTGGAGCCCGGTCTAGGTGACCACTGTTGACTGGTAACATCCAAAGTGGGATTATAATCATGCTAGTGGGTATTAAACATGTGGAAATACAATGAAAAGTCAATAGACAAAGAGAAACTGCCTGACTTTTTAAAAGGGCATGAAAAATCAGTTACTGGTAAAAACATAAATGAACAATAAACATATGAGAACGATACATGCCCTCACTAATAAGCAAATAAATTTATACTTAAGTAGCAAGGCATTTTTCACCTGTAAGTTTAAAATTGACTTAAAATATTTTTAATAACAGTGTTGGAGAATCCCACTTGATGAGATTTATGTTGGTACAATCTTTCTTGAAAGCTATTTGAAAATATTCAACATTCTGATGCACAGCTTTTGATCCAGCAATCCCACTTCTAGGAAACTTCCTATTTATGTTGGAATAAGGACACAAAAGCATATGGACATGTGTGTGCTCTAAAGTACTGTTTTTAATAAATAAATATTTTAAGAAACTAAATGCCCATCAGTAATGGCTTAACTAGATTATGGTACTTCATACAGTGTAACCTTTTTAAAAAATTAGGTAATTGTTCATGTATTAACATGGAATGAAAGAAAGATCCAGTATGTCAGTAAATATAAATACATGTATTTGCACACATATTGGTATGTCCCACTACATACATGTCTATATTTGAATTCTTTCCACTTGGTTTTCTTTTATAATAAAAATATGAAACTAGATATTAACATAAATGCTTCAGATAATATTGTGAATTTATCACCTGCTTCCAGTTATAGGTAGAGATTTTCTAATATTGGTTTTATTTATAGACACATTGCTACACTTAATGTGAAATTACATAACTTATTTTAGCTCATTACGACCATTTTCGGTTAATCAGTGTGGAATTTTTCAACAATTTTATATAATCTGAGAAAGTACCATGGGATACTTTGATGGGAAGTAAAAGGCTTTTCTGTGAGTATACGAGTTCTACTTTGACTTGCATTCCAAATGAGAGCAAGTACTTCCTCATCTTCTCAGAGATTATTATATGGTACTGTTAGCCACATCAACAGGGGGCTTTAGACTATTAACTCTGATCCAAAGCAAAATCCCAAAGACTAGAAATGGAAAAACTGGTTTGTTTTGATTTGGCAGGCTTCTAATTTCCAAGACCTTTCATTGTATCTTCTTTCTCTTCTGATCACAATGCTTTGAACCTGTTTATGTTTTCAACCTTGCACCTCACTTTGAGGCAAGTTTCACAAGTCCCTTAAACTTCATAGTTGATTGTCTCTCCTCACTCATCAATCAGCAATACCCACTCAAAAACTCCGGGTTTGGTGAACACTTCCATTTTCACCCTATCTGTAGCTTCGGAAAGGGAGAGTGAGGCAGGCTCTGAGCAGGGTATGGTCTCTGGAACCCAACTATGTGGGTCTGCAGTGGGCTTGGGTGGCATGACTTCGGTTTACCCCTTAACTTCTGCACTTCAATTTTCTCATCTGTAAAATGGGACCAATCTCTGAAAATCACTGTCAGAATTAAATAAGATCATACCATCACTTAGAACAGTACAGCTGTGAGATCTGATTGGCTTTGACACTCTACAGTTGACCCTTGAACAATGTGGGTGTTAAAATCCATGTACAATTTCTGACTCCTCCAAAACTTAACTAGTAATAACCTGTTGACCAGAATACCAATAGCATAAACAGTTGGTTAACACATATTTTGTATATTATATCCTATATTCTTACTATAAAGAAAATGTTTTCCAAATTGTTGCAAATCTCCAAAAAATTTTCCCTTATGTTTATTGACAAAATTCCACATATAAGTAGACCTGCAGATTATGTTGTTCAAGGGTCAACCAGGTTCCCTTTGAGCCTAATAGGATTTTAAGTGCTTAGTTTATTCCCACTGGGAAGCTTCTAGTTTCTGGGACCTTTCGTTGTTATCTTCCTTGATTTTTCACATCTGTTATATGTGTGCTATCCCCAAAGGTACATGGTATTCATTCCATTTTTCTTTTAACTTCATTTAACAAGAAACATATTGACACCTACCATGCAAAAAGCATTATTCTACGCACATGGTGAAGGTTCACTCAGTTTATTCCCTTAACCCAAGAAAGCAGATACTTTTATTTATTTTCACTGTAAAGAGCAGTCAGTGGTCTCACAGGGAGCACAAATAACTTGTCCAAGTTCACAAGAGAAGTAAAAGTTGGAATAAGGAATTGACTCCTGAGGCAGTGCGCCTATCTGCTCTGTTGAGCAGCCTCTCAGATATGCCACTGGGGCCAAGTAATCCCCCTAAGGTCATCGGAACTGCTGTGAGTGAAAGGGAGAGTTGGCTAATATGTACTGACTCCAGGGGCATATAGGAATGTGTGATCTGTTGGATTTTTACTATGGTCAAACATTTGGAAATCAACACACTTAAAAGAATATGCTCTGGAACTCTCGAAATGGGCACCATTCCTCAGTTCCGCTTTTGAAAGTTTCCCACACTTCTGTATTTTGAAATCTGGCCAAAATGTGATTTCCAGTTTTCATGTTATGAAATTATCTTGTACAGCATTTTCTTTGTTTAAACTGAAAGTATTCCAAACCTTCATCTACAAAATGCATTTGGAGCTGTAGAGAAATTTATACTTAATTATTTAGGTCAAAATTTCTCCTCTACTTAAAAAAAAAAGAAGATTCTTTTTTTGTCTCTACTAAAACAAAAAGATATATGTTTAAGTTACGCTCCATTACATTAGTGAAATCCAGAATCCGAATTTCCAAGAAGCAACTTATTCCAGTCACACACCTATTTCACAAACTCTGCCACTGCTGGGTAGGCCCAACCAACACGATCAGGCATCCTGTCACCTCATATTTTAAAATGTCCAACAGGATATACGATTTACTCTCAGAATCCCAAGCCAAGGCATCCAAAACTTCTCCATCAACCCAGCCCCACAGTCTGGCCCAACTTGTGGTAAAACTTGTAACAAAAAAATACGAAGCGAAACTCACCATGGAGAATTCCACATTCCCTCTTAAGGGTTCCTACTTTCCTCTTTCCCTTTCCCTATCTGTATCTGACAAGAAACATTTTTATCATAAAAGCATTTTCCACAAAAGAAGCAATTACATTCTTTCAAACACAAACAGATTTATAGGAAAAATCTTATAGATGTTGGTCCAACATTGATTGATGAAATTTCTAGAGTCTTCAGCACTTTGCATACAACATGAAATAAATACAGAAGAGATTTCCAAAACTGGCTTTCTAATAAGCGAACTAGTATCCATTTAAATCTGTCATTCACTCACCATTGCAGTGAGTGGCTACAATTGTTTAGTGTTTCATAGAGAGCCAGCCTTCTTGGCACTCAGTTCATCCTCTCAACAACAATATGAGGTATGTATTATTATTAAACCCATTATGCAAATAAGGAAACTGAGGCACACAGCCATTAAATCACTTGTCTATGATCTAGTACCTGATTGGTTGATCTGGGACTCTAACCCCCAAACCTGAATCTGCTAGCCCTTAACTCTAGAAAATGTTATTTTATCTCTCAGAGATCAAAAGACAACATAAACATCTATAGAAATAAATGTTATCCTACTGAACACAAACTTCTGGAAAAGGCAGCTGAAGGGATGAAAATGTTTCTGCTTGATTTTAGAGTGAACTCTTTTTCTCCTACGTGTTTGTTATGTAGGGCTATTTTCTTTATCTTTCTGCTGCCTATTATTATATATAAGAGGCACTCAAAATTTTCACTGATACGTAGATAGAGTAGATAAACTGCAGGAAAGATACTATATAAGAAAAGATAACGATAACTGTAAGTACACTAATTTATTCAAGTCATAGGAGATAAGCAGCACATAAATTTAATATGAAAGAGGTTTCTTATTAGAAAAATCCCCCAAAGATTTGAATATCAAGCCATTCTAATTCATCACATTACACACATAAAAATGAGGAAGGAAACCCGGTATAAAAAGCAGAACAACATTTGCTTCATATGCGCTTCACGGGCTGATCTACTGACCACCTCAATCAGAAGACACTGAGCTGAGTATCCTCCCAAACCAAGGTGAGTTTCAAACTTTACTCTGAGTGGGCTTGCTTATAAAAGACAGAATATGTTTAAGGGGAAAAAATGCTTTCAGATTAATATTCTACAAACCATAGACTATGAGTATGAGGAACTATATAATGTACAGCAATCTAACATGAATGATTACCTTTTTAAATAGGGTTTTGTTTTATTGCCATGTTAACAGTAACACCTGTGGATGGGGTAGAACCTGTTATTTGAATTTCATAAGGGTGTGAAAGTAAGGACCTGCTGTTACATGTAACAAAAAGGTATCACATGCCTTAAAAATTCTAGTCAGAAACCACATGTGCCCTCTCAACCAATCTAGTGAATGTGATGAATAAATGTCAGGTGGTGAGATGGCACAAAACTAACATCCGGTTTGAAAAAATAGCATTTCAAAGTCATGAAATGTTCTTATTTTACTCTGTGTTGATTTGGAAGAGCTGATGCTGGAACCATGAACACCACGGTGATGAAGGGCTTCAACGGGTCTGAGCGGTGCCCCAGAGACACGCGGATAACACAGCTGGTGTTCCCAGCCTCCTACACCGTCGTTTTCGTCACCGGCATGGTGCTCAACACCATGGCTCTGTGGGTGTTTGTTCACATCCCCAGCTCCTCCACCTTCATTGTCTACCTCAAGAACACTCTGGCGGCCGACTTGATAATGACGCTCATGCTTCCGTTTAAAATCCTCTCTGACTCACACCTCGGACCCTGGCAACTCAGAGCTATCGTGTGCCGTTTCTCTGCCGTCATCTTGTATGAGACCATGTATGTTGGCATCATACTGCTGGGCCTCATAGCCTTTGACAGATTCCTCAAGGTCATCAGGCCTTTTGGAAAATTCTTCGTACAAAAACCTGCTTTTGCAAAAATGGCCTCAGCCCTTGTCTGGGTCCTTTTGTTCCTCTTATCGCTGCCAAATATGATCTTAAGCAACCAGGAAGCAACGCCGTTGTCTGTGAAAAAGTGTGCCTCCCTGAAGGGGCCTCTGGGGCTGAAATGGCACCAAGTGGTGAATTACATATGCCAGGTCATTTTCTGGACTGTTTTCGTCCTAATGTTTCTATTTTATGTGGTGATTGCAAAAAATGTATATAATTCTTATAGGAAGTCCAAAAGTAAAGACAGCAAGAACAACAAAAAGCTGGAAGGTAAAGTATTTGTTGTGCTGGCTGTCTTCTTTGTGTGTTTTGCACCGTTTCATTTTGCCAGAATCCCATACACTCATAGTCAAACTAACAGTAAGACTGACTGTAGATTACAAAATCAACTGTTTATAGCTAAAGAAACAACTCTATTTTTGGCAGCAACTAACATTTGTATGGACCCCTTAATATATATATTCTTATGTAAAAAATTCACAGAAAGGTTACCGTGTATGAGAGGGAGAAAGACCACAGAATCAACCCAAGAAAATCATACTTGTCAGACAGACAATATAACTCTAGGCTGATGACTTTACCATGGTTAACTTCTGTTTATCAACAAAACTTCAAACATTTTATTTGGAAAGCAAAGTTGAGCAATGAAAAAAAAAAGACTATAACAAATTTTCTCACACTTTATTATCCTGGTGTACAGAAAAGATTATATAAATTTTAATTCTATATAGATCTATTATTAGCAGAATGAAGTATCAGTAAGAGAATGTACAGAAAGCAAACAGTCACTACCAATCTTTCTGAGAACATTCATTTACATTTTGGAAAGGATTTATTATGGATAAATGTATCATCCTAAAAACCTCCCCTTCCAACACACTTTCTCAGATTCTTTTATACACATTATTCAAACAACACTACTGCTTTTGTATCCCACAAATGTCCATACTTGATAATTTAAAAATAAAAAAGCCTTGAAAGTCCTTTAGTGAAAGCTGAAGCCAGGGGTTGAAAGGGATGCTAGATATGAAGCATTTGGGGAACTGAAGCATGTCAGAAAGCCCTCTGAAATTCCGGATAAAGGTGTTTCTCCTTATAATTACAAAGAACCTCATCCATTATTCCGATACATGATAGGAAACACAAGCACCATTATTAAGCCATGTAAAATACTGCACTGTAGTATTTTGCTTACATTTTAAGTATGTATGATTCAAGGGAAAGAATACTGTATTATTGCTTTCTGGAATTTTCCCTCTGCCCAGAAAAAACTCTAATGATGGTTGAATATGCCACCTACTCAGCAAAGCCTTTCTGGGTCACAACCTCTTTTCTGTCTCACACCTCTGATTGAAAATAATTACTTCTCCCACCATTTAGATATGGGTTAGGGGCCCTCATTACAGATTTCACTTTCCTGATTAGCTGTGGTCTTGACTGCATCTTCCAAAGATGGTTAGGATTGTTGAAGGAAGACAACATGTTTTGAAGACAGGACACATTTTCTTGGTGTCTCCCACAATGGATTAAAAATGTTTCAAATAGAATGTGTCACCGTTATGCCATTCTTGGTACATAAACAAATGGAACTGCTGATCCACAATCTGTAACATCCATACTGGGAATTTTTTCTAAGGCTTGTACTTTTATTTCTGTATTTTTTCCTGAATTCCTCTGTGGTTCAAAAAATCTGAAATATGGTTATCTGGAGCTGTGGATGCTGATTTATATCATCTAGAGAAAATGCACAAAGGAATAGTCATGCTCTGTAAATGTGTCTCTTGCTCCAACATGATTGTCGTAGGTGGAGCATACCCTCCAGGGCACCAAAAGCTCCGGAACTTGCCTACCTTTTTGGCCTCATCTCCTAACTGCTTGTCTATCTCTGGAACTCTACACTCATATTAATTTGTAACTGGTGCCATTGCACATGTAAATTTTCCTCTGACTCACCAAGAAATCTCTTATCCACCATGACACCCTAAGTGGCCAGCACTGAATCCATGAAACATCATCTGGCCAACCTCCCACCACCCTCTCAGACCTGATCATTCCCTCATCTGGATGTTGTCACGCCTCAGTTATTGTATTTATCACACTGCTGCGTAATTACCTGCTGACACGTATCTACTCTTGTATTCACTTATGTATACTTTTGAGAGCAGAGATGGTATCTCATTATGCAATCAAATAAGCACTTGATAAAATAAACCAAACTGATTTTTGCGTGCTAGAAAAGCAAAAGGGAAGCCAGTTCTCACTAATGTTTTTATTTCTTGAAAACTCATGCTTTTTGGTTGCCTTTCACAGCGTGTACACAGAGGCCTGGGAAATGGGGGTGTTCTTGGGTTCACTAGTGAATGAACATACAGGAAGCATGGTTACTAAACAGTACATGTATAGCTTTGGGGCTTAATGTCTATCAACATTTTGGTTTTACAGCTACTGACAAATGCTTTAGCTATGTTCTGTCAG
Organism: Smutsia gigantea; assembly: GCA_032199065.1. Classification (NCBI taxonomy): domain Eukaryota; kingdom Metazoa; phylum Chordata; class Mammalia; order Pholidota; family Manidae; genus Smutsia; species Smutsia gigantea. The sequence continues at coordinate 65,853 of JAVSCE010015763.1, read as the reverse complement.
CTTTGGTTAAGTAAAATTTGCAACTAGTATATTACAATCTTCAAGACTCTCCTTTTAGAAAGTGCTCTTAATGTATGGTTTTCATTCTCTCAAATAAAAAAGTTAAATCATTATAACTGGTAGAGACGTCACTAAATCCATATTACTTTTACTGAGTACATTACACAATTCAAGTAGACACATAGTATAAGTAACTATCTAATGCATACAATATTAGACCTTTCAAGATAAAATTTCAATAGATCTGTCTTCCAAAAACACAAATATTTAATTACATAATAATAATATTATAGTCAAAAGCAGAGTACATGATGTGTAGAATGAAATAATCTACCAAGAACGTGGAGAATAGGCATCTCAGAGCCATCTTAATATCACTCACAAAATGCAAAGCAGCTATGTGAAAAGAACGTCCTGAACTAGCAATCACAAATACTAAATTCTAGAATGCTTACAGAATGAGATGCTGTACCATAGCCATTAATAACACACAGAAGAGAGTAAAAAAAAAGGAGTTTTGATAGTGTAAATTCAGAACACAAATCACAACTTCTACAAAACCTAAAATGAAAGTATTTTTACTGGATAAAGTCTTTTAAACATCTCTGGGGCAAGTGAGAGGGAAAGGGTATTGTCCCACACAGAGTTTTTCTGGCAAAGGAGAAAGGAGGAGGCAGACAAGCAGTGTGAACTCCCAACGCACAGAAATCAGAAGGCTGATAAACTCACAATTACAACAAAACCTGTAAAAAAAATTCAAGCTCATGAAACCCATCACTTCATATATTCTACTTCCATTTAAAACCAGTTCCTTCCATAACTTTCTAAAGTCTTCCTAAAAAAATGTCTGACCATTACTCTAAGCAAACTACATTCCTCCAGCAAGTTAACAGATCAAACTGCACATGGATCTTAACAGAACAAAACCTCCAGTGCAGAAGAGCCCACTCCAGTGGTGTCTAACATGAGGGAATACAGGTTTAGAAGACAGCATCCCTGAGGAGGAGAGGGAAGGACATATAAATTACCTGAAGTGTCTAGAAACACAACTCAACATTCTAAATTTTACATGGGAACCAAATGTAAGTGATATGAGTATAGAATACATGTGCTAAGTCAGTTCTCAAACTTTAGTGGGTACCAGAACTGGATGGAGGAAGTCTTAAAACATAGACTGAAAGGCCCACCCCAGAGTTTCTGACTCAGTAGGTGTGGGGTGAGGCCTGGGACCGTTTCTGGGGGATACTGATGCTATCAGTCCGGACCACACGTTAAGAACCACTGTGCTAAAAGTTCCTATAGGTTCTTCCAATATAAACTGATTCACAGCACAGCCCCCTTGGACATGCATGCCCAACAGTGGTATCTGTCAACAGGAGACAAATAAAATTGTTATTAAGAGAACCAGTCAGGCATAAGGTGACAGGCACTGGCAAAGGCTATGGCTAACTGGAAAGTTCATGCTCTGCTTACAGGGGCATCTCCTACTCAGTGCCAACTATTGGCACAGGAGGGTTTTGGGTCCAGGGTTGGTGGCCAGTAGCAATGGCATATTCAAGCCAGCATCAGTGACTGTGGGTAAAATTGCAGTATTTCCAGAATCTCTTGCTGGGCCTTAGTGCATCTCCATATCAACAGCTGTTTCCAAGGGGTGGAGAGAAGTAGCCCATCTCCATATCAATAGACTATTACAAGGGGGAATGAGGAAATAGGACATTAGAGGTATGGTGGGGTCCTTTTGCAGCTGGGTCATGAGAGACATGGGTGAGCAGAAGAAGACAACTGCTTGTACGCAATAAACAGGTTTCTCCCACTTTATTTCTCCCTTTGACTGATTTTGGCTTCAAAGGTTATTTGTCCCAGAGTGGGAACATATTTTCCCCCAAGAGTTACAGTGACCAAGAAAGCAGCATACATAATGCACTATTTCCTATGTACCAGGTGAGTATACTGTGCATGTTACATATTTTGTCCCACTTAATAATGCCAGGAAGCCTAAAAGTGCTACTGTTATCTCCATTTTAGAAATTTAAAAAGTTGAGAAACACAGAAGTTAAGCAACTTGCAAGGGGTCACAGTGTTTAAGTAGCAGGGTGAGGGCTCTAATTTAGACCTAGCTTCTGAGCTCACATTCTTCACCACTGCACTGACAACCTCAGATCTTCTACTGTTCTCCAGAGAAACCATAAATCCAGTTCCTATGCTATATTTCCTGTTATTTTTACAACTTCTGCAGCCCCCACCCCCACACTCCCCGACCCCACAAAAAAAATACACTCATGTGCAGGCCAGAACTAGCCCAGGTGCTGTCAGCTGTTTAGTCCTGACCTAGAAGCTGACAAGAACCTCTTCCCAGGGCCTTATATCAGTAGCTTACACTTATTTACTGAAGGCTTGCAATGTACCAGGCAATATACTGTGAACTTTATGAGGATTATCACCTCAATTTTTCTCACTACAATCCTATGATATAGATATCACAGGGCTCCTGGCCGAAGAGCTCAGGAAAGGGAAGTACAAAAACAGAAAACTGAGGTACAAAGTGAACATATACTTTGCCCAAGGTGCACACAAAACCCCACCAGCAAGTGGAAGCAGAGTTGGGACTGAAATCCAGGCAGGCAATCTCAAGACAAACATCTCAGGAGCTACGCTACACCAACTCTCTAACAGTAAGGACAAGCTGATTCCTCAAGGGTTGACAGCAAGCCCAGCAGTGAGAATGGTAAGGTCCTGAAGAGGGAGAGAGAGTTCTCCACACAAACCAGCTCACAGGTACAAATGGTTCAAACACAGACCCTATGAGTACTTAGGATTCACCTCTGGCACTTGGGAGTTACTAAGAGAAGTATGATTCCAAAAAGTGGATTCAGTTCTTCATTTTGCCAGTCATTCCTGCGTTCTGTCCTTCAACACAGCCCCTTGCCTCTCTGGAGGCTCACACTGGTAAGTAACAGACCAGGATGAATCCAAGCATAGAAGGTGGCATGAGAGACTAACTCAAAACAGTAGTTCAGAGGAAAAGGTAGCTGATTTCAAATGGAGAAACTGAGGGAGGGCTCAAAGGAGATGGAAACATGAACTGGGCTTTGGTGTTCAGAAGGTAACACTTCAGTGCCAGCAGTAGTCTGAGGAAGGCTCTGGTGGGGTGGGGGTTGTGCTGTGGCCAGAGCGTGAGGGGCCATGGAGGGCCTGAGGCTGTGGCATGGGAATGGAGCATGGGACCCCACAGCAGAGCACTTTGGTGTTAGGTTGGGGTGTTGGGACTTCTCTAGAAGACAATAAGGGTTTCTGAAATGAAGAACTACATGCTATGCTTTAGGAAAATCAATTTGCCCACAATAGGATGATTCTGGATTTAAAGAAAAGTAACTGAGGACAGGAGATCAATTAAAGAAATCTTCCATTCATGAAGGCCAGAACCAGGGAGGGAAAAAAAAGAAAGCACCTGACATGGACCATAAGACATTTTCAGAAAGAGAAGTTTTGAGTCCAAGATCACTGGAGAATAGGGGATTATATGTAAAATGTATGTGATTAATATGCAAGAAGCATGCTCAGTAGAGGTCTATAACCACCACCCAACCCCTTCCAATTGAGAATCATTGCTTCTGAAGATCATTAGGTTGGCTGACGTGTTGGATCAATAAGGAAGTGCAAGCAGCAGATTCTGGCTTTGACGATATTGGGTTATCAGTGAGAGAGCTGGGTCAAGGAGTCTAGCCAGCGGGGGGCAAAATATGCATCCATCTCTCTAAAGTCAGGGCTAGATTAGAGGCTGAAAAAGTAATCTTTTCTAAGACAGAGAGAGAATAAGGAAAAAGCTGAGTTCCTCAGAGTCCATGTTGCACAAGTCACTACACAGAGAGGACAGGACAGAAACTGGGGAACATTGGGACAGGGGTGGGGGTGGGAGGATGTGAATTAAAAGGAGAAACAGGAGGTCTGGCATATTTCTCCATCCTGTCCAGAGAAACAGGAGAAATCAAGGAACAAGAGAGATACAAGGAGGAAGCAACAGTCAACAGAATCATACACTCTTCAAAGGTCAAATGTCATGAGTCTACAACTAAGAGGTCAGTGCTAACTTTTAGAAGGACGTGGGGTAGAGCCCCAGTTTCCCAATAGGAAAGGAGGAGCTACAAGCAACTCTTTTCTTGCCATAAAGGACAAATCAGTTTACAAGAATTCCAAGGAGAAAAAAACAGTTGTTATATTAGCTCAGCTTCTTCAAAGGGTTTCTAAGGACAGGTAGATTAGCTTCTTCCTTGATTTCTGATTCAGTGCACAGCGAATATTAGCCCAGTGAAATACCAGAGAGAAGAGAGGTGCAAATCAAATGGTGGGTGTGACTATGTGACAAAGAGAACCCAGCTTTGGTCAGAAAATGGGTGCGTCAATATTGCAGGCTTCCGTATTACCTGGGTTTCTGATTCCCAGTCCCTGACCTATTCTAGCATAAACTATTTCTGGGGACAAAAAGGGGGTGGGCATGCAGGGTGGGGGGAAGAGATGGGGACACCAAGTGGTAGGGCAAATTGAGAATGGGGTACAAATGATAAAAGAGGAAGAGAAAAGCAAGAATACAAAAGAGAAAGGAAACTGCATTTAAGACTTACACTAACCAGGTAAACCAGTTTTTAAAAAAATTCCATACCTCACTCAGCATGTGAACTTTTGCCACTTCTGTAATAAACCTTAAATTGACAATGCTTGCATGTCACCTAACAGTGGTATTCATGTCTAACGCATATCTAAATATCTTTATAGTCTTTTAAAATATTTGATTAATGAATCAAATTTTAATCATGTACACCTATCTTTTATTCTATGCTTTTTATCCTTTTATTTTATTTAATTCTACAACTGATATTTCCTGCAACTAAAATTGCCTAGACTACTAGTGAATGAAGCATTACCCTCAAGGCAGCAACCCTGCTGAGACCACCTCTCATCTCCCCCACATATCCTGGCTTTGGCTTATATGCTTTCCCACAATTTCAAATAGTCTGGAAAAAGCTAGTCCTGATTTCCTCCTTTTCAGAAGAGAGCTGTCACTAAAGAATAGAAAAAGCATTTCAAGGAACCATCAGTTCATCATTAAAGGAAAACCAGTAGCTTTCCAATGGCAACCAAAATACTACAGACTTACCTTGACTTCGTTTAGTGTTTTCAATTTTTAATGATTCCATCTTTACATTCAGACACCCTCATTCGTTCATTCACCCACTCTCCTTGTGCCTTCTGACAAAAGAAAAAAGCTACTGTTCACTAAGTACCAATTAAGTTTCAAGCACTACAGGAATCACCCCATATATGATCCCATCAAAGCTTTCCAGTCTCACAAGGAAGCCATTTCCAAGCTCATTATTTGGAAGAAACTGAGAATCAGATATATCAATGCCTTGGTCAAAGTTAAAAAGCTACTAAGTAGGAGGGAATTAAAGATGGCAGCTTGAGAGGTAAGAGAGAAAGCTCTTCCCAAAACCACATATAAAATGAAAATAGAGCAAATACATCAAATCCTGAAAGAGCAACAGGAAAGAAGGCTGTGGCAGACTGTCTACAACAGACCTCAAGGAAAAGGGGAAAGTACCAAAGCCGTGATCAAGAGGGACACAAGCCCTTCCCTAAACCCAGCTCACCAGAGGGAGGAAGAGAAACTGAGCAGGGAGCTGGTGGAGGTGTAGGACTGCTGAACACCCAGCCCTGGAGATCTGCTCTGGGAACACAAAACTATGTTACATGGTGCTCTGGAGATTCCTGGAGTTGGAAGCTAACACAGGCAGAATACGTGGAGAGACAAATTCCAGCCGCTTGTGGAAAGTAGGGATCCATACCCAGCTGCTCTGGGATAAAAGAAAGGTGGGCAGTCTAACAGACTTCCTAACAGCGAGACAGCTGCTAAAGGAGCAAGGATTGCACAGACCTTGCTGCTCAGGAGAAAGGACAGGTGGACAAAATTGTCCCGGCATACTCTGCCCAGCAGGTTGGGAAGTTTCAGGGGCTCCAAGCACTCCATCCCCCTGGCTGAATATGCAGCTCCAAAGCCCCCCCACTGAGATACGCAGCCTGCAGCACCTTCCACCCAGGCTGCACTGGCTCACAAACTGGCTGCCCCCACCATTGTACCAGGCCACCCACAGGGAAACCCCACCTATGTCAGCTACAAGTGCAAAGCATAAAGGCTTCTCACAGCACCATTGGACCACTGGCCCTGGCAGTGTAGACAGGCACTGCAGTCAGGAAACAAGAAAAACCTCTTTCCTCCTGACAGGCACCAGTGCCACTCATCTGCAACCCCATCATCACTCCAGGAGCTGAGCAGCTCCCAAGAGTAGAGCTTCTGGGCACCAGAGTGTGCCACCTACAAATAAGAAATGTGAAAGGAACAGGGTCCAAACCAAAATCCCACAAACACCAAAAAGAGGGCCAAGTGAAAATGAACTCATCAATCTCCTGAAAGAGATTTCAAAATAAAAATCATAACATGCTCATGGAGCTACAGAAAAATATTCAAGAACTCAGGGACAAATTAAGGAATGAGATACAAACACTGAAGAATACGTATCTGAAATGAAACATACAATGGAAGGATTTAAAAGGAGATTAGATGAAGTAGAGTAGAAGGTAAATGAACCTGAAACTAGAGAACAGGAATACAAAGAAGCTGAGGCACAGAGGGAAAAAAAGATCTCTAGGAATGAAAGAATAATGAGAGAACTGTGTGAACAATACAAACGGAACAATATTCGCATTACAGGGGTACCAGAAGAATAAGAGAGAGAGAGAAAGGTTTAGGAAGTGTCTTTGAGAAGGTAATTGCTGAAAACTTCGCCAGTCTAGGGAAAGACATAGTCTCTCAGGCCATAGGGGTGCACAGATCTCCCAACACAAGGGACCCAAGGAAGACAACACCAAGCCATATAATAATCAAAATGGCAAAGATCAAGGATAAAGAAAGAGTATTAAAAGCAGCCAGAGAGAGAAAAAAGATCATATACAAAGGAAAACCCATTAGGTTATCATGAGAATTGTCAGCAGAAACATAGGCCAGAAAGGAGTGGCATGATATATTTAATGCAATGAAACAGAAGGGCTTTGAACCAAGAATACTCTATCTGGCAAGACTATCATTTAAATTAGAAAGAGGGATTAAACAATTTCCATACAAGCAAAATATGAGAGAATATGCTTCCCACAGACCATCTCTACAGTGTATTTTGGAGGAACTGCTATAGATTAAAAGTGTTCCTAAGGTTAAATAGCCATCACCATGGGAAATAAAACCACAGTAAAGAAAGTAGACCAATTAATTACTACACAGATGCAAAAGCAAGTCATTCACCCCCAAAGTCAGTCAAGGGCCAGACAAAGAGTACAGGATATGATATCTAATATATAAAAAATGGAGGAGGAAGAAAAAGGAGGAAAAAAACCAAACCTTTAGGTTGTGTTTGTAATACCATACTAAGTAAGTTACATTAGACTGTTAGATAGTGAGGAAGTTACCCTTGAACCTTTAGTAACCACAAATCTAAGCCTGCAATGGCAATAAGTACATATCTATCAATAATCACCCTAAGTGCAAATGGTCTGAATGCCCCAATCAAAAGACACAGAGTCACTGAACGGATAAAAAAAACAAGACCTGTCTATATGCTGCCTACAAGAGACTCACTTCAAACCCAAAAGACATACAAAGACTAAAAGTGAAGGGATGGAGAAGATATTTCATGCAAACAGTCAGGAGAAAAAAGCAGGTGTTGCAGTACTTGTATCACACAAAATAGATTTCAAAACAAAGAAAGTAATAAGGGACAAAGAAGAGCATTCCACAATGATAAACTGGTCAGTCCAACAAGAGGATACAACCATTATAAATATCTCTGCATCCAACACAGGAGCACCTGTGGAAAGCAGGGATCCATACCCGGCTGCTCTGGGATAAAAGAAAGGTGGGCAGTCTAACAGACTTCCTAACAGCGAGACAGCTGCTAAAGGAGCAAGGATTGCACAGACCTTGCTGCTCAGGAGAAAGGACAGGTGCACAAAATTGTCCCGGCATACTCTGCCCAGCAGGTTGGGAAGTTTCAGGGGCTCCAAGCACTCCATCCCCCTGGCTGAATATGCAGCTCCAAAGCCCCCCACTGAGATACGCAGCCTGCAGCACCTTCCACCCAGGCTGCACTGGCTCACAAACTGGCTGCCCCCACCACTGCGCCAGGCACATGGAACATTTTCAAGAATAGATCACATGCTAGGCCACAAAAAGAGCCTCAGTAAATTCAAAAAGACTGAAATTTTACCAACAAGCTTCTCAGACCTCAAGCCATAAAACTAGAAATAAATTACACAAGGAAAATGAAAAATCCCAAAAACACATGGAGGCTTCACAACATGCTCCTAAATAATCAGTGGATCAATGACCAAATAAAAACAGAGATCAAGCAATATATGGAGGCAAAAGACAACAGTAACTCAACACCAGAAAATCTGTGGAACACAGCAAAGGCTGCACTAAAAGGGAAGTATACTGCAATACAGGCTTACCTCAAGAAAGAAGAACAATCCCATATGAACAGTCTAAACTTACATTTAATGAAACTAGAAAAAGAAGAATAAATGAGGCCCAAAGTCAGTAGAAAAAGGGACATAATAAATATTAGAGCAGAAATAAATAAAATCAAGAAGAATAAAACAATAGAAAGAATCAATGAAAGTAGGAGCTGGTTCTTCGAAAAAATAAACAAAATAGATAAACCCCTAGCCAGACTTATCAAGAAAAAAAGAGTCTACACACATAAACAGAATCAGAAATGAGAAAGGAAAAATCACTATGGACACCACAGAAATACAAAGAATTATTAGAGAAGAAATGGACAGCCTTCTAGAAAAATACAACCTTCTAAAGCTGACCCAGGAAGGAACAGAAAATCTGAACAGACCAATTACCAGCAATGAAATTGAATTGGTAATCAAAAAACTACCTAAGAACAAATTCCTGGACCAGATGGCTTCACCGCTGAATTTTAGCAAACATTTAGTGAACACCTAACACCCACCCTCCTTAAAGTTTTCCAAAAAGTAGAAGAGGAGGGAATACTTCCAAACTCATTCTATGATGCCAGCATCACTCTAAGACCAAAACCAGGCAAAGACATCACACACAAAAAAAATTACAGACCAATATCCCTTATGAACATAGATGCAAAAATACTCAACAACATATAAGGAAATTAAATTCAAAAATACATCAAAAGATCATCCATCATTATCAAGTAGGATGTATTCCAGGGATGCAAGGATGGTACAGTATTTAAAATTCCATCAACATCATCCACCACATCAACAAAAAGAAAGACAAAAACCACATGATCATCTCCATAGATACTGAAAAAGCATTTGACAAAAGTCAACATCCATTCATGATAAAAACTCTCAACAAAATGGGTATAGAGGGCAAGTACCTCAACATAATAAAGACCATATATGACAAACCCACAGCCAACATCATACCTAACAGTGGCAAGCTGAAAGCTTTTCCTTTAAGATCGGGAACAAGACAGGGATGCCACTCTCCCCACTTTCATTCAACACAGTACTGGAGGTCCTCGCCATGGCAATCAGACAACAAAAAGAAATAAAAGGCATCCATATTGGCAAGGAAGAAGTTAAACTGTCACTGTTTGCCGATGACATGATATTGTACATAAAAAAAACAAAAGAATCCACTCCAAAACTACTAGATCTAATATCTGAATTCAGCAAAGTGACAGGATACAAAATGAATACACAGAAATCTGTTGCATTCCTATACACTAATGATGAACTAGCAGAACAAGAAATCAGGAAAACATTCCATTCACAATTGCATCAAAAAGAATAAAATACCTAGGAATAAGCCTAACAAAGGAAGTGAAAGACCTATACCCTGAAAACTAACGGACACTCATGAGAGAAATTAAAGAAGACACCAATAAATGAAAATACATCCCGTGCTCATGGATAGGAAGAATTAATATTGTCAAAATGGCCATCCTGTCTAAAGCAATCTACAGATTCAATGCAATTCCTATCAAAATACCAACAGCATTCTTAAAGAAACTAGAGAAAATAGTTCTAAAATTCGTAAGGAACCACAAAACCCAGAATAGCCAAAGCAGTCCTGAGAAGGAAGAACAAAGCTGGGGGGATTATGCTCCCCGACTTCAAGCTCTACTACAAAGCCACAGTAATCAAGACAATTTGGTACTGGCACAAGAATAAACCCATAGATCAATGGAACAGAATTGAGAGCCTAGCTATAAACCCAAGCATATATGATCAATTAATATATGATAAAGGAGCCACAGATATACAATGGAGAAATGACAGCCTCTTCAACAACTGGTGTTGGCAAAACTGGACAGCTACATGTAAGAGAATGAAACTGGATTGTTCTCTAATTCCATACACAAAAGTAAACTCAAAATGGATTGAAGACCTGAATGTAAGTCATGAAACCATAAAACTCTTAGAAGAAAACATGGGCAAAAATCTCTTGAATATAAACATGAGCAACTTTTTCCTGAACATATCTTCTTGGGCAAGGGAAACAAAAGCAAAAATGAACAAATGGGACTACATCAAGCTAAAAAGCTTCTGTACAGTAAAGGACACCATCATCAGAATACAGAGGCATCCTACAGCATGGAGAATATATTTGCAAACAACTTATCCAACAAGGGGTTCACACCCAAAATACATAAAGAACTCACACGCCTCATCACCCAAAAAGCAAATAACCCTATTAAAAAATTGGTGGAGGATATGAACAGACAATTCTCCAAAGAAGAAATTCAGATGGCTAAGAGGCACATGAAAAGATGCTCCACATCACTATCAGGGAAATGCAAATTGAAACCACAATGAGATATCACCTCACACCTGTTAGAATGGCCAACATCGAAAAGACTAGGAACAACAAATGCTGGTGAGGATGAGGAGAAAGGGGAACCCTCCTACATTGCTGGTGGGAATGTAAACTAGTTCAACCTTGTGGAAAGCAATATTGAGGTTCCTAAAAAAAACTAAAAATAGAAATACCATTTGACCCGGGAATTCCACTCACAGGAATTTGCCCAAAGAAAACAAGTTCTCGGATTCTAAAAGACATATGCACCCCTATGTTTATCAAACACTATTTACAATAGCCAAGATATGGAAGCAACCTAAGTGTCCATCAGTAGATGAATGGATAAAGAAGAGGTGGTACATATACACAATGGAATATTATTCAGCCATAAGAAGAAAACAAACCCTACCATTTGCAACAACATGGATGGAGCTAGAGGGTATTATATTCAGTGAAATAAGCCAGGCGGAGAAAAACAAGTACCAAATGATCTCTGTCATTTGTGGATTGTAAGAATGAAGCAAAACTGAAGGAACAAAACAGCAGCAAACTCACAAACTCCAAGAAGGGACTAGTGGTTACCAAAGGGGAGGGGTGGGGGGGAGAACAAGTGTGGAGGAAGGTAAAGGGGGTTGAGGGTATTATGATTAGTACACATGGTGTGTGGGGGGTCAAAGGGAAGACAATATAGCACAGAGAAGACAGGTAGTGACTCTAGCATCTTACTACACTGATGGACAGTGACTGCAATGAGGTATGGGGGGGACTTGATAATATGGGTGAATGTAGTAACCACAATGTTTTTTATGTGAAACCTTCATAAGAGTGTATATCAATGATACCTTAATAAAATTTTTAAAAAAATAAGCTACTAAGTGAAGAGGCTTAAATCTGCATTGTGTATAAGAACCTAGTTATTGGGCTGCCATCAGGGCCCAACACTACCAGTCACCAACAAGATTTCCAAAGTAAGGAGATGGCTCAGGGAGCCCAGTGCAGAACAGCGTATCAATAGAGCAGGTTAAAATGCAGGCATATCTCCAGACTCAATCTCCTAACCATCCTCCCTTTTAAGCAACCATTACAATGAAGTTCTCATACCAGAAAAAGGTAAGTACTTTATTTAAAGCAAACCTAATAGACACAAATCATTTCAAATGACAGATTAAACACAGTAATTCAAGCATGGGGGCCTAAAGATACCAATCTCAGCAAAGTAACACTAAAAGCTTTGTAATCATTATACTGAGCACAAATTCTCAGCTCCTGGATATGAGCCACAGTCAGAGTGACTTCTGCGTACAGAGGGGTGGAACAGTAAGATCTGGTGAGGATTTTACTACGATCCTTGTTTTAAGTTCTGGGTATATGCAAGACACGTGCATTCAAGACAGATCAACTAGAGGTATGTTCAGTTAGATCCCTGTTTGTCTCTGCTTTAAAATAGCAAGCTAGTGTCCTACAAAGGACTACGACACTCTTATATGGACATTTTCCTTTAAAAAGAAAAGATATATGTGAGATTACAGAGATAGAGAAAAATGAGATTGCATTTGGAAGAGGGGACATGTGCCCAGGTCCATGCCAACGCAGAGGAGGCAAACAATGAAGGGAAGGGAGGGGAAAAAGTCTTATGCAAGGCAGTCTAGACAAAACTAGAAGATCAAGATAAGCCTTGGTCACACATTCGCCAATTTCTCACACTAAAAGAGGTAAGTAGGAATAAGGTAATGTATTCATGCCAGGATTTATAAAGACATCAGTAATGTTACCTAATTTTCATTCCTTATAGGATCTTAAAAACACATTCTCTCCTTAAGTGCATCTGTCTCTTTAAGAATATATTTTGAAAAATCTTTAAGGTTATGGGGATTCTCATCTAAAGTTATGTGACTAAACCAGAGTCTTCATTTCATAGAACTGAAGCCAAAGGAATTTCAAGGAGTCATCCAATATCACAACCATCCCCCCCAAAAAAGTGAGTTTCTATCTACTGTCTTGTGATTAGTGACCCATGAACCAGGTCTATGCCCAAAACAAGATTATAGACGTTCCTTTTGGACTTCAAAATGCCAAACCCCAGTGTAGACTTCAGCCCGATATGTTCAAACTGCCTCAGAAACATTTTGAAGCATCCCCTTATTACACGTTCCGCAGGACGGACCTAGCAAATACAGAGCTAACCAATTTTCAAAAGCCAGGCAAATTAAAGAAGTAGGAAAGCAGAGAGATTGTTTTAAAGAATAAGAGTCCAAAAAGACAGTAAAGTCAAATGTGATATGTGACCATAGACGGATTCCAAATCAGGCAGATTTAAAGGACATTATTGGGAACTGTAAAATTTCAATGCCTACTGAAAATTTTTAAATGTTATTGTTTCAACATCAATCTTCTGACTGATAATACTATTGTGATTAGGTAGGAGAATATCTTCCTCATGAAATACAAGCTGAAGCATTTAAGAATAATACAGTTTTGTCACTATGTCTACAACTTCAAACAGGTCCCCAAAAACCTGGGGGAGGGGGAGTATCTGAAAAATGCTAACAATTTGTAAATCTAGATGAAATCTAGTTGAACTATTATTTCAACTTGTCTGTAGGTTTAACATATTTATAGATAATAGTAGAAGAACAAAATCACCCACAGTAAAAAAAATGAAAGAAACATTTTTTAAACATTGTGATGGTAGAGAAATACACACACATAACCCAGGACGTTGTCCTGCATTCAAATTAAATTTGGGGTTTGTAATGGCTAAACAATATTATTAAAAGAGCTTCCCTGCATTTAATAGGATCTTCCAATGAAGCAGCAAGATAATTATTGTTATAAAGTTTCTTGTGGCTTTTATGTAATGTGAGACTTGCTATAAAAATCAGCAGAAAAAAATTGTGCAGGTTAACTTTTTGGTGAATTGAACAATAATAAAGTTATGGGCTAGTTTTTAGCTGCTCTTCTCATCAAAGCCTTACACTGTCTTCGTGACTAAACATGTACTACTTCCCTTTTTGAATGTTAAGTAAGAGCTGCTTTAACAGGTCCCAACTTGAGACTGGCATACTACACTTTAAGATGAATGCAGAAAGGCTGCCTCCTGTTAACTTTTTCATTACTAGACTTAATTTGCATCACCTGCCAAAGATGGTTTTAAATAGGACAATCTGACTGTTCTGTTACTAAAGAAAGGAAAAGCCTATTCAGTCCCCAGCCTACCCTCAGGAGGAGGGAAAATGGGCCACTGAAGGCTCTGAGGAGATCTCTATGTAGACACCGACACATGCAAAGTCAAGATGCTTCATTGTGCAGGAAAATCTCAACGCTCTTCTTCAAACTTAAAAAAGGCCTATCAGAATCTTTTCACACACTGGCCTTTTTCAGTAATTTTTTAAGAAGGCACTAAAAGCGAGGTAATATAACCCTGAATTATCAAGACACTTTCCTTTCAAATTCAAAACAGAGAAGAGTATCAACAACATTATCAGCAGCTCTATACAAAGGACAGGGATTTTCTTTAACATAAAAAAATGAGGATTAAGTTAGTTGACCCTAATAGGACAAAGTCAATCCAGGTAATAAGAGTATTAAAATTTAAGATAGATAACAGACTGTCTTTATTCCTTTAACAGAAGATTGTGAAATATTTGTCCAAATAAGCTCCCTAAATACACCACTGGAAATTTGGGACGCTGATCCTCAAAACTTTGTGAGGTTTTTGCTCAACATACTTTTAAGGCACCTACAAGGGATGTTAGCCTTTTTGAGTTAATGCTTTTAAGATTTGGCAATTGGTTGTTCTGGCAGTTAGATTTCATATTACGAGCAGTACATAATTTATTATTATGGATCACAGTGACCAGTGGCAATAAATTCAACCCAAGAAGGACAAGTCTCTCAAACTAAGGTCTGTATGGCAGAAACTCCCCTCAAGATTCAGTGAACTGGCTTCAAACGCTAAAAGCAAAATCCATGGGGAAGAAGTACAAAATGGCACAAAGTACAATCAAACCTAAATAAAGATTTGTTTGTAAATCTGGCAAGTTCTTATAAGATTGAGCCATTATTAAGTTGGCTAATTTTTGCTCAAAGACTTTCCCTAGGGCTACCTACTCACCCATAACACACTTAATCCACTCGAAATAGAATGGAATGGAAAACCACTGAGATTGCAATTGTCTGTTTTTGTTTGTTTAGGAAAAGACACTAGAAGAAACCTAATGTTGACATTCAACGATTGTAATTTAAATTAAACACAGTTCTTTTTTGGAACCAACACAGAAATAAAACCAACTAGTACTTAAACTTTTTTTCCATAAGGCATGAGTAAACACTAAGTAATACCTATTATTAATTTACTAACTTCAAAGAAGGCTCCACCTCATTTCTCTTCATCCATGATAGCAACAGGTTTTGATTCCATTTGGTGAAATTTTTTTTTTTTACTTATTTGTTTGAATGTTGTATTCATGGAAACCTTGGAATCTTTTGGAGATTTTTATCCAAAAGTCCTAAATTAATTACAAATAAGAAAAAGTGATTCGATTGTATACATTTATCATTGCAGGAAGCATTTAAAAAAGAGTAAGAGTTGTCTTTGTTTAAATGGAATTCAAGGGATTAGGCGAACACACTCCCTAAAATAACTTCAAAATGTTTTAAATATCTATATTTGTGTGTATGTGAAAATAGGTCTATAGATTTCACCAGGTTCTTGAATGAGACAACAGGTTTCCAAAGTTATCACTAGTATAAATACATTTCAATTTTAGTCTTTCATGGAGAATAACATTTTTAAAGGATTTGCCATTCATAAAATATATTATGATTCTTTTTAATCCAAAGTTAAATTACCAGAAAGACTGTAAGTGCCTATTTTCTAATTAGCAATAGGAGGTCCAAAAAAATCCGAACATTGGGTCTGAGACTTCATGCCCTCCTCCTTAAAGTGTTCTCCAGCTTTCCGTGTTCCAGCCCTGTGTTTTCTCTTCAGGTGAATCACTCTGATTCCTGCAGGTTCAGGAAATGCTCTTCCCCAGTCTACAAAGCGCACCTACTCTCAGATGTGAGTCATATATTAGCAAGAGAGCAAGTTGCTCCACTTGCTCACGAGCAGGAGAATTTGAAAGGGTGTCCCAAAGGACAATCTCAAGGGGGTAGGAAAGTACCTACCTTCTCTGGCAACGGAGAAAAATGCTCATTTTTCATGCTTTCCCAGAAAACCCACTTCCGTGCCAACCTTAAGTTTCAAAACTTATTCGTAATTAGAGTTGAGAAGCCTGTTTCAACTTGAAGACACCCGTATCAGGTGAATGGACAGCCAGCTACCGCAATGAAAGGTAAATGGAAAAGTTCTTTTTTTTAATTTTCTTAAAAGCCATGGTTGATAGGACACAACACTGATTAAGACCATAATTATACTTCTGCTTAAATCTGAGATCTAAAGAAAAGTAGAAATTGGAATGTTGACTGAATGAGATAGGTAAGTCCTCTTTGGGAGAGACCACTTTCCAAAACAGGCCATAGGTCCTTACGGAGCTTCACTGTTCCCAACTCAGACAGGTAGAAAATGTAAAGTGCATTATCGTGCCTTCAAAAGTAGAAACTGTGTTTAGGGAATAATTTCTATTTAAGTGAATTATTTTTTGAATCACATTTACTTTATTAGATGAGTAAAATCCTAAGTTCCAAGACTCAGAACTTAAATTTGTTTCATAATCTTTCATTCACATTTTTTTAAAGGAGAGACCAAAAGAAAAAAGATGATTTTCTGTCCTAATTAATTCGTTTTAATAAAAGAATCTCAATCTTCTCATTGTACCACAAAGAATAAGGTGAACCTCTTTCTGATTCCTCATGAGATCGTGTTAAAACATGTCAGAAAGGCACAGAGAAAACCGCCCAGCTCCTGACAAGCAGCTTGGGAACACCTTAGCTCCATTTCACATTCAAACTGTTAGGGAAGTTTTGGCTTTAGTGAGGAAAACAAGAAATATGCATGGAGGCTTAACTCTTGTAAGTCATAAAGACTTTGAAAAATAGGTGAACCTGAAGGGAAATGACTTTTTTATTTATTAGGTTCAGACTTATCTACTACAAAATCTTATATTTGTAAGTTGAATCTGCTTTCTTATTAGGTATAATAACATCCTTAACAACAGTTTTCTTTCATAATTCTAATTAGAAACCCCAATTTACTAGCAAAGTTTGGTTCTACATTTCCAAAAATATATGGCGTCGGGGAGACCCAGACACCGCTTATTTTACATCTCATTATTTCTGCCAGTGCGAGGTTAACAGCCTTTCCTCTTTGAGGATAGGAATCAAGGAGATGTTTTCTCTTAGTCCTTCAAGCAAACCCTTTCCTAAGAATGCTTTATCTAACACCTCCTTGAAAAGCATTTCAGGTATGGTGAAGGCGCTAGAGAAGTAGTTAGATTGCTGTATACCCTGTTTAGAGGTATTGTCTAGTAAAAAAAAAAAAAAAAGTTAACTAGTCAGAAAATCCTAACTATTTCGTGAAGAATCCGAGGGGAAATTTTCCTAGCCAGCAATAGTGTGCAGAGAGGACTGACTGGATTCAGGGATATGAGTGGGAGAAGGAAGTCTAAATAGAATTCATGTTTAGCGGTGTTTGTGCCCTTTTCAGAATGCCTGCTTCTCTTCCTTTCTGGATATCTTAGGATTTTACTTCCTTGAAGAACAAAAAATATCATGCCTAGCCCCCGTACTCAGAAATTTTTAAGACAGAGTAGACGAGAATGGCCATTTATTCTTTGCATACCTCTGAACTGAGAAAAACTTGGAAAACCCATGAAACACCCTCAAACGCTCCTCAGAGAAAGGAGTGGTGGTGAAGGCAAGCTAGAGGTGAGGTGAAATCACTTGGGAGCTCTGTGCACAGGCCTGGGACGGTAATTTGGTTTAGGGCAGAAAGTCTGGGACTCAGCAAAAAGATTGGGTTTTGAGCACTGACTGGCAAAAAGTTATCAGTGTGACTGCGGCAAGGCTTTTACTTCCCCAGGTGCTTACTACCTTCCCTCCCAGTAAAATGAGGGGCTTAGATTGGGTGGGCTTTAGAGGTACCTTGCATCTCTAGACCTCTTCATCAGGTGATTTGCTGAGGTGCTAGGGTTGCTTATCAGGAACCCAATGCCTGGACCAAACAAAGGAGTGCTGGAGGGGATGCTGAACAGATCCAGAGATGATGAGAGCGGCTGATCCTCCCACTTCGGTCCCAGCCAGCTGTAGGAGGTTAATCAAGCCTCAGCCTCTTCAAGCCCCAGAGCGTCGGCAGGATGGAAATACATATTTGCTCCTGCTTCCTTGGGTGGGAAGTTTTGCATTTACACATATGCAAGTGCCAACTGCAGTTCCTACTCTTGTGACCATCTGAGGCAGAGGAGGGACAGCAGAGAAGCCATGACCCTGTGGGTAAAGTCTAGATGCAGTAAACCACATGGAAAGCATCAAGGTGAACAGAAACAGGACTCAAACCTTCTGCTGCAGGCTGTGGTTAAAGCCAAGACGCCTGTCTGACCTGGCAACGACTTCCAAACATTCTACCTCCTCCTATGGCAAATTTGGGCAGAACAGAATATTTGTTCTCCATCTTGTACCTAATTAGCATAATTTACCTTTCATTAACATTATTAATCAAACATGAAAAAATTTATATTAAAATGCATTTGAAGAGCACTGATGAAGTTTCGCTTGGTATAATATATCATGTTAAATCATTTATATCAGTGATTCCATAGTTTTTCTTATAAGGCCATTTCTAATAATAATTTCTGTCATTTTGGAAGAAGGTACTGCCATAAATGACTTTTTCTAATGTACTAGATAGAACTCATAGGCACAAACTGTCCCTCTAACCTTAATACTAAATACTTGTTTCAGTATTACTGTATCTGTATATTAATAGCTTAATATATGCCCAAGACTACTGTACATTTTAACATACATTAGACACACACACACACACACACACACACAACCTTAAGGTATATACGGCTATTAACCCCATTTCTGAGCAAATTGAGGCTTCAGTGGTAACCAGTAGGTAGCAGAGCTCTGACCTGGAAACATGTCTGCATGCAATCAACCATGCTCTTAGTCACTATTTTCTAAAGTTCTGAGTATACTCAATATTTGCTTAGTGACGTCTTTTTGTGGGTAGTTGAATAGGTAAAATTATATAATTCTAAAATTTATTCACTATATTATTTGCAGTAGATAAATGGCTGTCTCAGTGCATCATGCCCTGCAGCCAGGCTGGAGCCACTTTACTTCCTGGTCTTCCCCAAAGAGACCCCAGACTGTAGCCAGCAGGTGGACTCTCAGCTCAGGTGGAAGCAGTAGCCAAGGGCGGCTCAGTCCACAGCACTCAGACCACCTGTGCTCGGGCCCAGGCTCTGCCCTCCCCAGCTGGGTCATCCTGGGTGAGCTCCAGCACTCAGGTAACCGCACACGCCTGCTGAAGGGACTGGCAAGCCTCAGTTTCTTCATTCTGAAAAGTGGGCTACTATTCTCACTACCGCTCTGAAGAGTAAGCTCTCACCATACGCCAAGCTCCAATAAAAGATTTCTACGGAGTGAGTGGGGCAGTACTGTGGTAATACCTCACTCAGGCCTCAAGTCGATCCTATGATGACTGTTTCAGAGAAGAGGAAGCTGAGGCACAGGCGCTGGATAACCTGTCCACATAAGCAGCAGATCTGCACTTGAATGAAGTGTCCTTTTAATCAATTAAAATGTATCTAAATAATTTAGAATAGTCCTAGGCATACAATAATATTAACCGGCATTTGCTAAACCCTTATGATTATTAATACTGTTGTTGTGCCTATCAAGATAGAAACACAGACCGTTCAGCTGCCAAAGAGAATTTTGTCTGTAGCCTGAATATGCTGTCAGGTTAGAGAGACTGCTGGCTTACAGCCACCGGGGCAACTCTCTGGAGGACCAAGAGTAGAATGGCCCTCTGCTTTTCAAGTCCATGAATCTGGGGGGACCCTTCGCTAAATATATCAAGAGTCTGGTAACCCCAAAGCAGAAGCCAGTATAATAGCAGTAGAAACAAAATAATCTAAGGTCCCCACACTAAAGGGTGTTATGATCTAGATGAAGAAAGAAAAATACAGGAAAATACTTGGGGGCTGTTAGCACTGAGCTGTGTGGTTCTCAGGCTGAGCGCTCACAGAAGAGATCCAAGAAAATAATGCATGAATGTGCGTTGCCTCTACACTGCAGGCATTTTAGAGCCTGCCACAGTCCTTTTGGAGTCCGACCTGCCCAAACCTGTCCCTCCTCATACCTTCCAGACACAAAGGTTATAAATGAAATTGCAAACAAATCATCAATAGGCTTCTCAAAACAATTTAGATAAATTGGCTACACGACAAACTGGAAATAACTGCAAAGTTAATTGCTTACTGCATGTATTTATGAAAAGGACAGTCCTTTGTACTATGTGGCTACTCAGAGCTCACAGAACAACACGCAATCCCAAATAATCACAGCTATAATTTTTTGGTTGTCTCAACCAAGCATTTTAAAGACCTGGACAATGAAAACTTTAGACAAAGTCTTGCACTATGCCAAAACTGTGTATATAGTACCCATATTATATGTAGTAATATGAATAACAAAATGAAAAACAGTGGATGCCATCAAAAAGGTATTATATCAATGTACCAGCATATTAATATCACTATTTAAAAAATACATTATTTTTTATTCAACACCAATATTCCCTTTTCTAAATATGTGCCCAAGACTACTGTATATTTTAACACACATTATTAAGCACACACACACATATACATTATATTAAGGTATATACTGATATTACCCCCATTTTTGAGCAAACTGAGGCTTCAGTGGTAACCAGTAGGTAGCATTTACCCTAAAACGTTTACCTAAAACAACATTCATTCTAAGTTTATGTTGTAACCATTCTCATTTCATGTAGATATATGCAAAAAAGTACATACTCAGTGCCTATAGCCAACAGTACAACCCATGTATTAGCTCTAGTTTTCATCCTAAGACCCAGAAATACTGAGTATCTGATATATAACCATTCCTTTACAAGGTCATGCTGGTACTAAGCATGGATACTGTTTATACTGAGTTTACAGTCTATGTGGTTTTTTAACACTAAACAATTGGCCAGTGCAGAAATAAATCAGTTTGGGTATTCAGAATCGAAGCCACCTGATACGTAACTGCCAGGACACACAGACAATTGCTCTGCTGGCCTCTCTATGCCTTCTCCATTCTGGAAGGTATTCCCAGCAGCAGAGCTGTCTTACAAGGAGGGTAGCAAAGCCCAACCCCTCCAGCCACCAGGACACAGTGCGTTCCCCATGCTGTCTCCCCCTCCTCTTCCATGACTTAAAACCCAGTTAACATCACACCAGACAAATGCTCTCTCCAATGTACTCATGTGACTATTTATTTAGGCCCTGCCTAGTTCCCCACAACCTCCAGCCAAAAATAAAGATTTGAGATAGTATAAAGAGATGCTTAATATGAAGTTCAAATGAATTTTAAATAAGAAAAATGGAGCGTAGGAAAACCAATGTTGGGAAATTAATAGCCATATGAGAAGTTAGTTCGCCAAATGTATTAATTCTTATCTATTCCTCCTGTGTAGCATGTTGACATAAGGTAGATCTCAACTCCAACAGGAAGACAAGAAGGCATAATGATTTCATTCTGATAAATTAGTAGCAGGCTTAAAAGAACACTAAACTCAATATGTAGACTTGAAAGAACTTTTTCTCATGAGTCTTCACACAGAAAAACAAACTTGTGCTGAATTCCCAAAGAGCAGGCAGAATGAAATGGCCTGAATCCCTGGAGGTAGCAACTCAGAGCTCAATGCAGGCAGAGCCATTCTATGGGGGCAGATGGGACAATGTATTCTCATCATACTACTGTTCTTCATAGTGACATCAGGAAAACCTCTCTGCCCCCTTTACCCAGTCTACCTAATTCTAAGTATCAAAATTTCCCAAGGGCTTGACATACTATGTTGAGCCATATGAAAATGCCATTTTGACCTATAAGAACACCATTTCCATATGGTTCAACCAAATACATTAGCATCAAGGAAGAAGGAATATTAGAGCTTCTGAGGGAGCATTTATCCCAAATTAAACACAATGCCATTAAGTTCTAAAATCCTGTAAATTGTCTCAAAGCTTTTCTTATAAGCTCATCAATTTCAGAGAAAAATAAAAATATCAAGTTCTGGGAAATCAGTAAAAATAAGGAAGGGATTGAAGCAGACTTCAGGTAACAAGTCTCTAGGCAGAAGCCCAGAGGGTACAGCCATAACCCAAAGGAGAGACCTGAGACAGCCCCACCGTGAAATTAGACGTCACAAGTTGTAATCTATAAACACGTTTCATCTGGTCTGCCAGTGTTTTCACAAAATTAAGCCAGAATTTAAAATTCATACATTATATAAAATTCCATTTTTCTTATAAACCAGATGGTCTGGTGGCAGTTGCGTCACACACCTGTGTGGCAACATCCCAGAGCCTAGGAGCAGGGCAACAGCCCAGTCACGGCAGCCTCCTGCCCTCCTATCTCCCAACACTTGCCATTAGCTGTATTCTATTCGCACACAGGGACTGCTGATTTCTTCTCCACCCGGCTCACTTCCCTCACTGATGTGAACTATGGGGCCCTATTTCGATTTGCAACCCTCTGCTTTAGTCCCCTGACTTCACAGTGAGTTGTGCAGAAAGGTCAGAGGCCAGAGCTTGATAAGCCTTCTCCTCGCCCTTGGCCATGCCTTACACAAGGTCAGCTGTCAATTCCTACCCTCTCAGCCCAGCCCGGGTTGTACTCTTCTAGTTCAGAAGGAAAAGGAGGGTACTCATGAAGTGAAGAATGGCAGGTGCCTACCAAGATTAGATTAGGTCAGAGAAAGGGTCACGTTCCACGAGAGTGTGACAAACTCGAATATTTACTGAGCTCTGACACTGCGCCTGCAGGTACTCTCCTGGACTCAGGAGATAGGATGCAGAGACTCTCGGGTGGTCAGGCAAACAAGGAAAATGCAATACAACAGCTTGGAGGTATGGGCAGTGACATGGTACGGGGCAAACATGGAAGGCTTTGGGGAGGCAGGTGACTTGAGACTTGAAAGCTGTGCAAGGGGCTTACCTAGTAGACAAGGGAGAGTCATGATTTCCAGGACAAAAGGGCTAGGTGGATAGGAGAGGCCTGGTGCAGGAGTGTGGGAGCTGCAAGTGGGCAGGTAGACAAGGTCAGGTCTTGAGGGCATATACAGAGGGGTTTGAGTGTGTCCTGTCCCAGACAGGAAGCTAATGAGGGCTGTAATGGATGAGGATATTAAGTGGGGAAATAAAACACATTTGGGGAATATTGCAATAATACAAACAAGTTACTATTTCTCCTAGTTGAGCAAGTTACCATCTTTATACGTCAACCCAGAATTACATTGATTCAAATATTCCCAGTAGTTTAAGCAACACCACAAACAAGATAATGCCAGCTGATAGTAAGAACTGAAAAAAATGTTATGTGTGTGTGTGCGCACGTGCATGTGCTCACACATGTACATACTATATGAAATGAACTATATGTGATGCCAGATCCTCTTACTATATACGTATGGGGTGAAGCATTTATTTCTCCTCTTATGAGAGGAGAAAATGAGAAACAGTGAGGGTTTAATCTGCTAAAAAATATTGTGAAATATCCACTAGTACGAAGACCTCACTAGAGAATTATCTAGTTTTATGTTTCATCTAGGATTACCTCACTTTTGAATTATCATGAAGGTGAGAGATGAAACTGAACGAAGACTTGCCTCTTAGGTACCAGTCTTCTTCCACTGATTGAAATAGCATACAGTTTGCTTAAACTGTGATTTGAAGAAGTGGGTCAGCTAACCTGACATCCATTCTGTCGGAAGAGGCCTGAGGAGCACCTGTCCCTCGTCCACAGCCTAGAAAGCCACAATGATGATCTTACCAGAAAGGCGAAGTGACAACACCAGCACCATCCCCGTGGAGAGTGACTGTAACTCTTAAGCAGTGTGCATTTCCCATGTGCTCTCCCTTTCCAGCTAAACACTTTACCTGGGGTCTTGACTCCTAAGAAAAATTTTTAAAGGGACCAGAAGTCACGTGAAATATATTTGGCTTAGAACACATTTATCTAACACCACTACTTTGGCTATTGGGACTACATCTCTGACCGGCCTCCTTTATATCAATAATCCAGAATTTAGCTATGTGTAAATTAGACATGGCCTAAATCAGAAATAAAAAAATATATATCAACTCAGTAAACTATAAAATTTAACTATACAATTAATAAGACTTTTTTTTATCAAGCAAAAAAAAAGCACTTGCCATGAACTACACCGTCCCGTTACTGTAGCACATACGATATAAAATTGACTTCGTACATATCATATCTCACCAGATTCTCGCAGCGCCTTTGGGAGCTAGGCCAGGCATTTATTATTTTCCTCGTTTCACAGACGAGCGAACTCAAGCGCTGAGAGGTAAAATACTTTGTCAAAGGTAAAAGACTCAAAGACTGAGCCAGAAACTTGACACCTGCCTACCTAGGGCCCTGGTCAGGATACTTCTGAGGTTCGACAGATCAGGCCAACGGGCACAAACCGGAGGCGGCTTGCTCTGAGGTCACAAAAACTGGAGTTCCTCTCCTGGCTTTGCGTCTCACTCTGTCTCTGATTCTGAGCAAGTTCGTCCCTCACGGGAATAACCAGGTTTGGAATCAAGGTTTTAAAGAAGCATTAGATATAAACCTTGCTGTTCAGGAGGTTACTACTCAGTTTATACCATCCCCCTCCCAAAATAAATATATATGCAAACAAGTGATCAGAGGTCACCTGAAAAAAAAATTTAAATGACATGTTAAATCCAAATGTGAACCAAAATAAGCCTAATTGTAGGTTACAAATATCAAGCACAATTTTGAAAAGCAAACTTTAGGCTAGTACCTGAAAAACCTGAATGAAGGGCTGTGTGTTTTGCATTCCAGCACCTTTGGAATACTGACTCTATGCATGCATTAATCAAGTACCTTATGAATACAGTGACCTAATTCTATTACAAAAAGAAGTAAATTGTACCTAGTGAGGTAACTTGTTTCTTTCCCAAGGCCTTTAGCAGAGCTGTATCTTAGTGTTGGAAAACATTCTATCTTTCTCTCTCTCTCTCTCTCTCTCAGGTTGAAATTAGGAAAGATTCTTAGGTTACAGGTGATTCCAAAATCCAAGAGAAGCTGTACATTTCACCCGAAGCATCTCATTAGATGGCTTTTGTGAACATTACATATTTACCCCTGAAATTTAAGGACTACAGCAGTATTCCCATATGACCTACGTTTAGCATAGCTTTTCTGTAAGAAAGTGATGAAAAAACTACCCTTCAGACCTGAAAATCTTACACTTTTGAATGTGAGCTTCTAAAGAACAAATTAGAAAGTGGAGGACAAATAAGAGAAGTAATTATACTATACAACTCTGGCATTTGAGAACCACCACCATCAAATAATAGCCCAAAACATGAACAGCTAGCTGTACCTAGGGAACAAGCATTTAACTGGCATTTATCTTTCAGATCTTGATCAGAAAGGCAATAATGGGACACTGTGAGGCCAGGGAAAATGAAGGCATTGCTGTGCCCTGGTAGGCACACCGGCCAGCTCTTCCGACTGAGAAGGGAGCTTCCCAGCTTGACACAAGTGGCTCCCTGCCCATGCGGAGATGTGCCCGGTGAACTGTAAGAGCACGCTGCATGCCCAAGGACGCTGGTGCTGCCCCTGTCCTTCCGCTACCCGTCCAGGGAAACAATGAGGGTTTGGGCATCCAGCATCCCTGAGGTCAAGCCTCCGTGCCACTACTTATAAACCTCTCCTTCCTTGAGACCAGGAATCTCCATGTTCCTAGCCATAAAAGCAGTTTAACAACCAACTGGGTCGCTTAAAGACCCCCGTAGAGGGCTGTACACAGAGAAAAGCTCAACTGTGACAATTAATTCATTCTCAGGTGTAAACTAAACAGCAAAATATCCTGCCACTATTTTTGCTAAAAGTTACCAGGAAATCATTTGGAAAAAGTGCTAAGTTATGGTCACCAAAGAAAGAAAAATCAGGAGTTGGTAGGGAGGGGCAGAGGAAAAGACAGATATATTTATAATCAAGCAGATCATTTGATGATCCATATAGGTCAAATATAGTCAAGTAAGATTCATAAACAGACCAGGGGTTGCAGAATCAAGTGTCTACTGTAGGTTCAGGCAGGTAAAGCTCCTGAGTGAGGAGGCCCAGGGACAACCACGGAGCACACCACAGGCTGGTACCTGGAGAGCGCACTTCGCGGCGGGAAGAGGCAGCTAACACCACTGGATCACTCACACTTGGAGTTTGCACATCTCATTTTGCAAGATGGGATCCAAATCTGAATTCTTATGTGAAATTTCCTGATGTTTTCAACACTGTTCGGGCCAAATACAACTAGACCTTCTGCTTAGAAGATCAGTGGTTCCTTCCCAAGCTTCAAGGGGAGACGAACCTCCCCAAGCCTTCTACTCCTCTCCCACCTCCTGCCCTCCAACATTAACCCCCTGAATCGTTCTTCATTCTTCCTGCACAGCAGTATAATAGACAGAATGACAGCTTCAGTTTCCATCAGATCTCAGATGAAGCCTGACTCGATCCATTACTCCCTGTGTGAGTCAGACAAGTTAATGAGCACACCTGAATCCCACATCTTCCCACCTGGGGGTGGGGAAGAGGAATAAAACAGCAGGCTATAGGGCTGCTCTAAGGATGGTAGAAGACTTCAAGCAAAGTTCAGGGTCCAAAATTAAGAAGATACTGAAAACACATTAATTTTTTTCACCATCCTCATTTAAAGAGCCAGCTTACAACCAATGACAGAGCAACACAGTCATCAAATAGTCAAAGGATGATCTCAATGGGTGGCTGAAAAATTTTTAAAAAACAGGTTTCTAAGCATTGATACCATCTAACCTCAGGAATGGCTGTGAAGCCTGCGCACCTACCACAGACATCACATTCTTGAATAGTTTCATCAGCTCTCAGCTTGGGGAGCGAGAGGTAGCACGACAGGATTCCCACCCCTGAGCGAGGTCCGGGAACCAAGCCACTACTGCGGCTGAAGCAATGCTCATTGCAACACCCTGCTGGCGCTGGAATGGGCAGACGGCGCACAGCTGCTCTGTGAAAACCTGCACAGGGAGCCCTGCAGCTCAGGAGCAGACGGTGAAGACAGTCAGTAGGCACAGGAGGCTCAGAGACACCTTAAAGGAAGGGCAAGCGCTTTGAGCAAAAAGATCAGTCAAATGGCCCCTCACAGGGTGGCTGAGGCCACAAACCACACAAACAGTATCAGTATAAACATGGTGCTAAGAACTGGGTTCACCCTGTGTCCCACCTGTCATTGCCAAACAAATCCTCTGTGTACGTATGATATGCGACAGAACTTTTAAGACTTAGGCAATTGCTTCATAAACATTCTCATTTTAACCTCACAGTCATCTCATAATGCTGCCACACTTGGCTATATAAAAGGTTGGTTTTTTTTTTAAGCTAAGAAGGAATGTATTTTAAATGAAAGGCACTAAATGAGAAGCTTAACAAAAGCTTCCATTAGTCCTTTCTCTCTCTGCCTCCCACCCTCTCCTTCCCAGCACAGGCATGGTGTTTTTTGAGAGTTGTCTGAAATCACTCCCTTACTTCCTCACCTCAAAAGCATTACTCAACCCTTGGTCATCAGACCTCTGCTTCTGCCCCTATCCCCTCCCCCTCCGTAAACTCTCTCCTTTCTCCCACACTGACCAGCCCCCCACAGTACCTAGGGTCCTGGAAAAAATGAACCATGACCTCTTTGTTACTGAATCCTATCCTACCACCCTTTGCTGACCTCTGTCACTTGACTTCCCTGCAGAATAAAACTAGTCACACTTCTCATTTCTTAAACTCTATTCTCAGTTCACATGGCTAAAGCCTTTTTTCTGATATAACCCAACTCTCTGACTTCCCTTTCCCTAGGACTGCTCCTTAAAACATCTATGCCAGCCCTCTACTATTCTCACTCTACTGGGCAGGTTCAACCTGGGCAAATCCTATCCATTCCCATGGTTTTCCTATCACTGATCTTCTATTGACCTTAAAATACATCACCAGCCAGAAGCACTTCCCTAGTGCTACATCGTCAATTACCTAGAAGACATCTCCATGTGGGTAATACACTGGTATCCCGAAATCAACAAATCCAAAACCAAACTTCACCCAACCTTTATGTGATCCTTCCTCACAGTCCTACCATCAGTGCGAGAAACCAACACCTGCTACCAAATGGCTTGAAGGCCACCCACACTCCTCCCTTTCACCAACACCAACAGAGACAACCACTAATTCTTCAGCATGCCTCAAATTTGTCACATCTTTCCATCACTCAATGCCATCATCTGCCCAGGAGATCACTGAACCTTTTCTTTGGCCATACATAGTGCTTCCACGTGTTCCTTTCCCATGGGACCTTCAGCCAACTTGCCAGAGCCCAGGTACCATGGCTGCCATGGAACCTGTTCCCAGATTCCCCTCATCAGGGTCCACCTCTGTATTTCCACAGCCCCCAAACCTGGTGCTTTGTACTCAGTGGTCTGTTTACTTCTGGATCCTCAACTAGGTTCTAAACTCGAGGACAGAATTTTACCCTCCCAGAACTTGGACCACAAATAGACTCTCAGTAAATAACCATATGGAAGAGGTCAGATTATGGCTGGCACTGAAGGAGAGGCAGAGATTTCCAAGGTCCGTAAGGAGGGAGAGAAAGGAGGTCATTCAAGAGCAGGAGTGAGTATTAAGAAAGCAGGTGGCTGAATGCAAGGTATTCCCTGAGAGTAAAGTTTAGTTAACACAGAGTTTCCAGTCAGATGAAAATGATCTTTGAATTTCATCTAAGCAAGGATTAATGGGAATTACGCCAGTAAAAACTAACATTTATAAAGCACTTATTTATAAATGGGTATTTCCCTTTAATGTCATACTGATGCTACAGAGCTGGTTTAATTGTCCCCGTGATTCAAAAGATTATGGGACAAGCAGATTTCTCCAAAGTTTATTGCCAACTTTTAATTATTAAAATCCAGCATCTTTTGGCTTCAATGCTCCATGATCTTAAATGCTACAAAAATAACTCTATATATTTGATTAGTAATTATAATTCAAGAATTTCCCTACTACACAATAATTCAGAGTTCGAGAGCAAAAGAAAGACACATTTATTTGGATTATTTAGAAGGAATCTAGCTACAAAACAGAAGAGAATTGACAGGAAAGAAGCAAGAAACAGGAAGACTAGAGAGCAGGTGAGTACAGTGTTCCACACATCAGACAAGGAGGGCCTCAGCCTAGACGATGCCTGTGGGAGTAGCAAGGTGAACCCGGGAGAAAAAGGAGGTACTGAAACTGAAAAACAGAGAGACTAGGTAAGGGACTGAGAGCTAAGGAAGAGAGAGCTACCCAACAGAGCACAGAAGCCTCAAACTCTTTCAATGAAGAGATGAAGCAAATATGCACAAATAAGGATAAAAAGAAAAGTGGCTTCCTGCTGACAATGGGAAAACGGTTAAAGTTCAGAAATGCCGAGTGTGAGGACCACAGGCACATAGCTCCCTCCAATGGAAACAATGGACTGAAGTTTAGGGAAAGGAAGAGAGACTATGGGAGAGAGGTGATGGCTGACCATCTAATGACTAAACCCTCTTGAAAAAAGGGAAATAAAAGAATGAGGGACTGAGGCCTAGATCTGGGGAAGCACTTCATTTAGACAAGGTAGTGAAGACAGGAAAGGAGCCTGGTTTCTGAGTTACTTCAACAGCCCTGGACTGCCTCCTTGGACATCTTGATAGGTGATAAAAAATTAACCTCTTTTGGAACAAAATTTTTAAAAAGGTAGTAAAGGAGATGAAGAAGGCAAGGGGAAACTCGGAGGAGCCAGTGGAGGAGACTCAAACATCTCATGTCCCAAACCTGAAATACAAACTTGGTTCCAGAAAATCTAAAGACCATGTGTGAACCAATTAAAACCCAGTTCTTCCATATAATTAAGAGAATGAGAACATAAATCACCAAAAAGTACAAATCAACACCCATATCCAGGGCCTCTGGATTTTGGAGTCAATTCTAAAAGGAGAAAACTCATAAATGAATCCTACAGATCACTAAGCAGGGCCCCTCATATACTAGGTGTACTTGAATTTCACTCCCTTCTCCAACAGAGAACAGGGAATGTGTTAATTTGACGATTCCTTGTCTTGAGGACTTATCTTGCAGTGAAGAGTTGCTGGCCTATTTCTATTCCTTTTCTTTCCTATGTACTTCTTTCCTTCTTAACTTCTTTGAGATATACTTTACGTATCATAATCTTCTACCACTTTAAGTGTATAATTCAGTGATTTATAGTAAAGTTATAGTCGTGCAACCATCATCACAGTTCAGTTTATATCAGCTCAAGGAGACCCCTCACACCCTTACACTTCATCTCCACTCCCACCTCCAGCCTAGGCAAAAACTAATCTACTGTCTGCCTCTGTAGATTCGCCTTTTCTGGACATTTCACCTAAATGGCATGCAGTCTTCTGTATCTGGCTTCTTTTCCTCACTAAATGCTTCTGAGATTCATCCTTATTATAGCTGTACTTTATTTCTTTTTATTGCCGAACAGTATTCCATTGTAGGACTATACTACATTTTGTTTATCCATTCATCATTTGACACTTGGATTGGTTTGACTTTTAACTATTATGAGTAATGCTACTAAAAACATTTGCATACAAGTCTTTGCATAGTCATTATGTTTTCATGTCTCTTGGGCAGATACCTATGAGTGGAACTGCTAGTTGTATGATAAATTTAGGTCTAACTTTTTAGGAAACTATCAAACTGTTTTCAAAGTGGCCATATCATTTAAATTCTCATCAGCAATATATGAGGTTTCCTGTTTCTCCACATCTTCAGTAACACTTGTTATTGTCTTTTCTATTTATAGCCATTCTGGTAGGTGTGAAACAGTATCTTGTTGTGGTTTTTATTTAATTTCTACAGTGACAAATGATGTAGATAATCTGTGTGTGTGTGTGTGTGTGTCTAATGTCTATACCAATCTTTAGGCCATTTTTTAATTGGGTCATTTTCTTCTTATTGGGAAGTTGTAAAAGTTCCTTGTATATTTTGAATACAAATCCTTTATCAGAAATGTTATATGCAAATGTTTTCTCCCAGGCTCTTTTCTGTTTCCTCCTTAGAGGCTAACTGTCCACTCCTCAGCCTACTACTGCTCATGGTTCCTCCACCTCTAGACACTGCTTCTCCCCTAGTGGGGTGAGCCATACTGGGGGCCCTGATACTGAGTAAGGTATGACAGAAGCCAAGAGGAGGAAAGCCACCCACCTTGGGAACAAACATAAAATGAAAGATGTGTCCATCAGGTCAACCCCTTGAGATATTTCCATGAGAAGCTGCATTCAAGGAAGAAAGTTTACTGAAATCAAAGATAGTTATTTTAAAGTTTAGAAAACCAACTGCCTTGGTCATTCTCCTCAGTAAACTTTAATAAAAAGAAAGTAGAGTTTCACCTCCTTGATTCACTTTAAAAATACTACAACAATGGTACTCAAAAAGGAAGGACTCTAAGAGCCGTAACTATTATTCCCTATGTTTTATTTACCAAAAAATGTACTCTGAGTGCCTGCTATGTACCACTTACTGCTGCGGTTCAAGGTGAGGCACAAATAAGATGTCTAAACTCTCAAAAAAGATGATCTGGACAGGAAAAAAAAAATCACAGAAAATTTTTTCCATCTACTACCAAATCCAGCACCTAAGCTCCATGAGATACAAGGGGAAACAGAAGAGAAGGACAAAGTCACAGAGACAGAGCCTCTTCACTTGCTGCCAAATTCTTTTATGTCCTTGTGCCTCCGAAGTAATTTTTCCCTGCTGACTGAGCAAATGTAACTGCCTACACCAGCCAAAAGGTGCTTTGTATTTGAAGGGGATGAGGTTACTTGGGGTCTCTTTTGCAGCTGCGTGGTGTGTGAACAACATCAGGGAGGGGACATGAAAGTCTCACATGGTTTCATTTCATGAGAAACAGCATAACTTCCCCTACAGCGCACCAGTCCATAAACACATCTGACTTCAGCAGCACGCTTCCCAGGACTCTTCCCAAGACTGTTCCCAGGATTCTTCCACCTTTGATAAAACACCTGAGGGAAGCCAGGAAACAGAAAATAGATGTGGCTGCTGAAGGAGAAGTGGGGGAAATGTTTTATAGCATTCAAAGTTATATATACATACAGTCTTAGGTTAATCATTATAAAAATGTTTTGAAGAATCTGCAGCTCAGAAAGGTTAAGGTATTTGGCCAAAATGACACACAGTCACTCAAAGCCAATTGAATTATTCATTCGTGGTCAAATGTGGAAGTTGAATGGAATACAGTTATCATAAAGAAATATTGGTACTTACAAGTCAAACATTCAAATGATACTAAATTCTTAATGGGAATCAATGTTTGAGGAAACCAGAAACTCAGGTAAATTTGGGTCCTGATAAGAGATTTTCTAGGTCCTTTAGTCCAATTTGGAAAGGTCAGGTGACTTGATGGAGGTCACAAAGCTGGTTAGTGTAAAGCCAGATCCAGAACCCCAAAGATTACAAAAAGAATAGGATGCTGAATGCTTTTGAGCTTATAAAACACTTTTACATATATCAGTGCTAAATGTCTTTAAAAATGTTTTAACAATCTCTAATTGTGCACAAGTCACATCATAGATGCATTTGTTTATCTGTTCAGGGGGTGGGAAGCATGAAGTAGAGGCAGGGATGAGAAGACATAAGCTAGCGTGTCCCACGTGCATTCTTGGACCCAAGTTCTGCAAGTACCTTATGGATTATCTCACATAATCCTTATTATAGTCCTGTAGTATGATAATCATCATTCTCATTTCAGAAACAAGGCCACTGAATCACAGAGACGTTAAGTAACTTTCCCACAGCCATGCAGTGGGATTCATATGGATGGCATACACAGAACTGGCCCATGCTTCATGGCAGGCTGAAAGAGGACACAAAAATAGACCTACTGTGTGGCTCCGATGCTCATATACAAAGAGTATGCTTTTTCTGAATCATGGATGCTTATATATATATATTGATTATATAGAGATGTTTTAAACAAACAAACAAAAAAATATTCTGTATTCAAATTCCTTCCCAACTTTTTTTCTTCTTCCCTTTTTCCTCTAGAAATCAAGCCAGGTATAATCTATGCTGAACCCCTGCCTCAATCATCCCCAAGTGTTTCCTGACACGTATTTTTGCTTACAGTCCATCACAACTAAAAAATGGGGCTCAACTTGACACTCGCAAAATTACCAGGTAAGAAAGCCATAGGAAAACTTGGAAAGAAAATCTTACTTGATCAATAACTGTTACTTATACTATGTGGCAATTTTGGTGTTTTAATTGGCCACCAAATCAACTAACAAAATTAATCAGCATTTACCTGGCCTCTCATAAAGTATAAAACAGCAGACATGCAGGATGACACCACTGAGAGACATTTAGCTTGCTATCACTTCATTTTAAGCTTTGTTTCATCTACGGATCATCTCTAAAAGGACAAGGAAAATTCAGTTAATAACATCTGGGGGATATTTTTATATCCAAACTAAAGTATGTGTTACTTTCCAGATGTAATAGCCTAAACTGAGGTTCACTGAGGTTCCCAAGGAGGCCAAAAACAACATCTACCTATTGTACTAGGTAACTAGTTAGAAAATAACCGCGCAAGGGCAGCTGTGCCATGGTTAGTGACACCCTGTAATTTACATGACTTTAGTATTTCATTCCCACCTGGCAGGTAGAGCAGTGACATGTTGTTACTTTCACATGTTGTGCCAAAGGGTGACACACCCCAATGAGCAATAATGTAGCTTCACCAAAAGCAGAAGGACCAAGATTCTTCACCACTCTTTCTATTGCTCATAAGGTAACTGCTATTTGTGAGACAAATGGTAATTAGGGCCTTACATTACAGAGAGAACACCTACTAAGTGCAAATAATGTTTATAGCAAATTTAACTCTTGGAGATCCAACTAAATGGCTACTATTTATTCCAGTCTACAAAGTCATGGAGTGACTAACCCAGTACTGTCAAATAAGACTTTCTTCAATGATGAAAATGGCCTTGGTCTTCACAATAGAGTAGCCACGTATGGTTAATGCTGTTACTGACTATAATGTCATCCATTTCTCCAACACGCACAGGCGCACCCACAATCCCCCTTACACACAAACACAGACAGCCACAAACCAACACACATACCACAATACCACTCACACATACACACATTGGCACAAAACGGTAATTTACTATGGACTAGAGTTCTTACGTCACTGCCTTTGTTAATTTAAAAGGAGATGGTGGGGGGATGGACAGGACAGAGAATAACAAAGGGATTTTTAACCTCAAATTATCACTGTATCATGCTTTGCACTAAGTAATACAGGGACTACTATCCTAGGTAACAAGGAGTATGTGAGCAAATAGCCTTTACACTGTAAAAACACCTCCTAATTTTTATTAATTGAATCACTAAGTTACCTGTCATTAAAAATGTTCCTTTAGTCAAGTTCTTTATTGACAGTGAAGAATAAAACTACCTGAGTGAAGAAAGTCATTCAGTTTTAATGGTCATTGTTCCTGAGTGGGACATTGTACAAAAACATGCTTCTGAGCACATCCACAAGCTTTGAAAAACTCTGGGGCAATGATATAAAAGAGAAGAAATGATGGGAATAGCTCACAGAAAAGAATATGACATACACTTAGTTCTTAAAAAAAAAAATTAGACAAAATGCTGCCTGTTAAGTTTTGAGCCTTCTAGGGCTACCCATAGATGGCTCTCCCTACTTTTTAAGAACCACATTTTTCCTACTGTATCATTTCATAAAATAACCCATAACAGGCTTTAACCACTAATTTGTTTAAGCTGCGTTGTAAATGTGGAATTTGTGAATGAAGCAATAACCAAGCTCAAGCCTATCCCACTGAATTAATAAATCCCATGTTCCAAAATGTTAATCCCACATATAAAGTAAGGAAGCAAATACTGCGAGGTGACACAGTCAACAAGCTCAACGCCAGACTCTCAAAGCCACAAAACAGTTCTATAACCACTGTGGAATGAGGCCACTCGTGCTTAACGCGTATCATTTATGAGACATTTACGAGGCACTTTGATTTAAAACTCTACCTTTAATAATCATAATTGATCAGTAAACTGTCATTTAATAAGAGTGCTTGTTCACAGATTAAAACTTTAAAATACTATGATATACCGAGGAGACACACAATCCCTAACCAAACCTGGGAAGTATGGGCCCTCCATTCCACAAAGGATATGCAGAGCAGATCCAGTGAGCCAACACTGAGAGTTGAGATACTCCAAGCCTATTGGTGCGCTGCAGTTCGTGGACCATTCTGTTTACATTTACAATGGCTTTCAAAGCCATCTGTAGTTGTTACAAGGCATAGCACAGCGTTTCAGGGGATGGTGTAGCTGCCCCTTTTCAGTCTATGTCCCTCCCTGAATTGGACCACTTATCCTGATTACAACTTATCCCTTAGGGTTCTATTCGGGGTTACATAAAAGTGACTGCTAATAATTTAACTGGGTAAATTAATTCAAGTAGATGTCTTAACCCAGGTAAAACTGCACATCTTCAGATGCTTCTAATAGCCTGACTGCTGATGTGGATCATGGGCCGCAGAACCAGCCAAGACTGTGGCACTTCATTAAGTCAAAAGAGGCTTGAATGATACTGTTTAAGACAGTATTTGAAACTGGCAACAGTAATAAAGATGGCAGCTGAATCAGGCATTTCAGCTTGTAAAGCTTAATAATACTGTGGGTCTCATCATAACAGCCTAGTCAAGAATAAATTACTAGCCTGTGTGAGGATATTTAAGCTAGGAAAACCAGTTCTTAAAAACACTATAAGCAGGGAATAAAAGGGAAAGAATTTGAAAGAGGGCAAAGGTTACTCAGGAAGAGCTTACACTGAAATTTCAGGCAGCAATTTAAGAACCTGTTTTGGATTATAATCATCAAAACTGTCTTCCCTGTTTCACTTCTTCAAAGAAAGAAACCAAAATACCTACTATATTGCCTGCTGTGTAGGGAAATGGGGGCTAAATTCGTACTCTTTCCTCTAAAACAAAATCATTCCAAAACCCAACTGGAAGGATAGTAAACGTTAGTAAGTGAGGAAAAATTCAGAAATGACCTTCCTTGTAACCTTAACATCCAAAACATTCATTTGTAAATGTGTTAGTTTGGGTTTTACCCACCCCACCATAAAAAGCCGGTGACAAAATGCAATTGGATGGCCAAGGGATTTATTGGGGGAAAAGCCTGCAAGGGATTGCAGACTCAAATGCAGCTCTGTTCCCAGCACAGAAAAGAGGGGAGCAAGGAGGCTGGGGAGGAAGATTCAGAATGTAGTACAGTCTGAGGGAAGTTCTCACCAGACTGATGGGGAGACCTCCAGCCAAAGACCTCGGGCAGAAGAAACCTCCTGCCCCAGCCCAGGCTCATTCCAGCCTCCTCACAATGCTCAGGCTCCTGGCTAGGAGCGGTCCTTGGAGAGGGAGGGAGGCCTCAGCGAGAAGGTCGTGTGGGGTCACAGCCCAAGCTGGAGTAGCCCATCGGATTCGCTCCCCTCAGTAAGGGATCCAAGGAACCCACTTTCATGGCTGCCATGTAAACCCGATGCTCATAAACGGTGCCACTGATTATATGATGGAGCGGTATGGTATAGGCGTTTAACATGAACTAAAAGTTCCCAAAAGATGAAAGGTTTACAAATTTTATATAATAAGTACACGAGATATAATCTAACCTTGTGAATAAACACATATGCCAACCTACAATGACTTTTAACAAACTGTCCTCCTTGATAATAAATTTAAATATTAAGAACAATGGTTTCTTTTTGTTTCTGTTCCTAACAATTATCTCTCAAAGGTTCTTATGTACTATAGGAAAGTCATGGGCCAAAAACTGAAAATGACCCACTAGTTTGACTCTTCCCCAATTCTTGATGATTCAACAGCCTAAAACTGGGATTAAAAAATGATACTTCAGAGAATGTGCCAGACTATACTAAAAGAATAACCACGGGCTAGCCATTTTATTTTCTTGTTATAGGAAATTTCAGTTTTCTGCCCCCAGGTTCTGTTGATTCTATTTTTAATGATATCAAACACTGAATTAAAAAGCAGGATAATTTTCACTGGCGTATTTATTTTCATTTTCAAAAGGTTAGCAGCAAGACCTAGAAGTGTCACATTTTACTCAAGGGGCTTCAATGTGTGTGTGGAAGGTGGGGATGGGTGTTTTGGGGAGAAGGCCACCACTTCTTTGGCCACTCAAAACATTACCAATGCACTACACATTGACTATTTAAGTTGCTAAAGCTGTTTTGAAACTTGCCTAAAACAGCCATGGTTCAGCCCATAAGGGAGCCTAGTAGTCTGTGAGGTACACATGTGAAGCACTGACATGACGTCTCCCCACTTCTCCTACAGACGATGACCTGCACGACCAGGGGAGTCACACTCCCAGCAACACGAGTGATGGACCGGCAAAGAACACCACCCTTAGCAACGAATTTGACACTATCGTCTTGCCTGTGCTTTACCTCATTATATTTGTGGCAAGCATCTTGCTGAACGGCCTTGCAGTGTGGATCTTCTTCCACATTAGGAATAAAACCAGCTTCATATTTTATCTCAAAAACATAGTGGTTGCTGACCTCATAATGACACTGACATTTCCATTTCGAATAGTCCATGATGCCGGATTTGGACCTTGGTACTTCAAGTTTATCCTCTGCAGATACACTTCAGTTTTATTTTATGCAAACATGTATACTTCCATTGTGTTTCTTGGGCTGATAAGCATTGATCGCTATCTGAAGGTGGTTAAGCCATTCGGGGACTCTCGCATGTACAGCATAACCTTTACAAAGGTTTTATCTATTTGCGTTTGGGTGATCATGGCTGTTCTGTCCTTGCCAAACATGATTCTAACAAACGGTCAACTGACTAAGGAAAATATTCACGACTGCATGAAACTTAAAAGTCCCCTGGGAGTCAAATGGCATAAGGCAGTCATTTATGTCAACAGCTGCTTGTTTGTGGCTGTGCTCGTTATACTGATCGGATGTTACATAGCCATCTCCAGGTACATCCATAAATCCAGCAGGCAATTCATAAGTCAGTCAAGCCGAAAGCGAAAACACAACCAGAGCATCAGGGTGGTTGTGGCCGTGTTTTTTACCTGCTTTCTACCATATCACTTGTGCAGAATTCCTTTTACATTTATTCACTTAGACAGGCTTTTAGATGAATCTGCACACAAGATCCTATATTACTGCAAAGAAATGACACTTTTCTTGTCTGCGTGCAATGTGTGCCTGGATCCAATAATTTACTTTTTCATGTGTAGGTCATTTTCAAGAAGACTTTTCAAGAAATCAAATATCAGAACCAGGAGTGAAAGCATCAGATCACTGCAAAGTGTCAGAAGATCGGAAGTCCGCATATATTATGATTACACTGATGTGTAGGAGTCAAAGGCCACTGGCCTTCTCTTGTTGTTGAAGTCAATATGTACAAAGTGTAAATAAATATTTCTTTTCATTATTCTCGCTTTGGCCCATCAAAATATGCATAAAAAGAGAACTAAAATGGTGTGAAATTTGGGTATAATTTGGCACTGAGAAAAACATCAAGGTATACCAAAAGGTGAAATAAACAAGAGGTAGTGTGGAGCTGAGCGGCAGGGGCCAGGAGTCCAAGTTTAAGGAGCCGACAGCAGAAGCAGGAAAAACCAAAGCCATGTGAATGCCCTGCAGCCACTTCCCATGAAATGCTGCTGCTCTGAAGCCACTTCTGAGAGCACAGGAAGCACAGAGAAGAGAGCTCTCCCTAGGCTTGCGGTTTAAGATTTTGCTGTTTGCAGTACAGCTCATTTATTGCGGGCATAACTGAGCAAATATTAATCGCCAGCTTTCTGTCAGTCCATCTATGAATATGTAAGACTCTGGTCTTCATCCTCTTCGCTGTGTTTGTCACTATCTTATGTACATTAGAAAACCCTGCGTAGTCTGGAGGTAGGAGGGAGAAGGTTCATCTATATTTTTTAAGCAGTGTATTTGAAAGATACAGTTCAACTAACTGATTTTGAAGTTAAACTCTTCTGGAGAGGGAAAATTGTGATTAAATATTAAGACAAGTGGATCTTGGATAAAACTCTCTGAACTTATGTTTGTCATTATTATACCCCTATGCTGCATTTAAATCCTCATGTGCTAGGGGTAGAGAAGAGAACATAGGCCCTTATTATAACCAAGTATATGTAGTTTATCAAAAAAACATTTAAAAGTCTTTATTTTAGAAAAACAACTAGTAAATTAGTCTTCCCTGTAAGCTGTATCTTACCTTTAACAGGGATGTCATTAGTTTAAAGTTTTCACCTTAAGTTGAAGGATAGTGTTCAATAAAGCAAGTCAAAAAAGGGCAGGCATTACCTTTTAAATATTAGAATATTTTCTCCTTCTTTGAGATAAACCCTTGAGCTTTTATTCTTTTTCAAAGCCTTCAGCTGCTTGAGCATGCCTAACCGTCTGATATGTTCCTAACACTGTACAAGTGGCTGGGGAAGCATTAAAAGAGTGAAGGTATGTTTGCTGATGAAAACAGGACATTATGGCTAATAAAGCACACACACATATAAAACAGTACAATATTGTCTTCAGACTCTCGTAAACAATATGCAAAATTCTAAAAAGCTGAAGTGGACCAAAATAAGGGCACAAGAATACTGTAGCCCAACAATGACTACCACTGTCAGGTCCAAGAACAGAATCTGGAGACCACTAAGGGCCTGGTAGGTGAGTCGGGTTTGGCAGAGGGGTTGGTAGCAAAGGGGTTAAAAGAAATTATCTGAGGATCTGTATCCATCACTCCATCAAGATTCCAATTCCATAAATTCTAATACATGAATTAATACACACCTCGGTGTCGGTGTCATTTATATAACCACCTCCAACTCTGCGCCACAAGCTAGGTTAAGGGAGCCATTTTTTCAGACCAGCTAATGAGGAAAGGCAGTTTGAAAGGCTAATTTCTTTCTACCCCCTCCCCATAATGCCCAGGAGGAATTACAGCTACTTAATATAAAAAGAAGGGCACAGAACTGTGGCTAGGAAAATGCTCTCAATAGAATGTATCCAATCCTCTCCATCTCTCATTTCCACTGCATCAGAGCTCCCAGTCAAAAATCTCAAAGGTGGCACTGCTCGCTTTGCTCTGCTGAGTGTGCTGTGAGAGGCATGGTCACCTTAGAAACCAAAAGCTATGAGCCTACCAGAGCTAACAGCGCCAGACGGCTCCCGTTTAGTGCTCTGGAATTCACCAAACACTTCGTTCATATTCCAGACCTCATTTAATCCTCTAATTCAGGCCTAAATACAAAAAGCTTTTAAAAATATTTTCATTTTAAAATTGGACTGCTGCATAGTTAGCAGGCATATTTAATGTGATGGTGGTTTTATTCTCTGAAATGGCATTATTAAATTAATGGATATCTTTAAGCACTAACTTAGGAATAGAAATAGCATTAGCCCCATTTTTTTAAAAACCATGTTACAAAAAACATCAAAATCATAATGCTTATACTTTACACCAATGCCCACACTTTGTCTAGGCCAATGTATAAAATTAGTGTGTGTGTGTGTGTGTGTGTGTGTGTGTGTGTGTGTGTGTGTGTGTGTATCCCCCCCGCCCCCCCAGGCAAAGCAAATTTTATTATGGCCCTGAGGTCGGGGTTCTTCCCTCCAGGTCCTGCTGAAACCC
The DNA here is from genome assembly GCA_032199065.1 of Smutsia gigantea. Taxonomy (NCBI): domain Eukaryota; kingdom Metazoa; phylum Chordata; class Mammalia; order Pholidota; family Manidae; genus Smutsia; species Smutsia gigantea. The sequence continues at coordinate 24,915 of JAVSCE010015763.1, read as the reverse complement.
AAGAGTGGGGTGAGGGACTCCTGTGTTGTCCCCAGCATCGCCATCAATTCAGACTTGGACTGGATGAAGGGGGCACCCCTGGTCTGCTGGTTACCCCAAGGAAGGCCCACTCTGCATGCTGGTCACCACAGCCAGGCTACTCCTGGTTCCTCATTTCTTGGATTCCAGCTTTTTAGGCTTGCTTGTGGGTTTGGCGTTTCTCTCAAGGCTCTTGTCTTTAAGACTGGGTCTTGCTGCCTCCTCTTCGTTTTCCACCCTTTTCTTCTTGGCAATGCTTGTCTGCTTCTGGGGCGCCGGCCTCTTGACTTGTTGAGGGCTCGTCTCCTCCAGGGACACATCTACATCATCCTCATCACTGTCGTCATCGTCATCATCCTCTTCCTCCTCCCCTTCCCACGATAGATTCTCAAGTGCAGTGACATTCCTGGCCACTGAGGAACACGGGTCCTGAGCCAGCTCAGAGCTGAAAAGTGACTGGGGGAGAAATCTCAGATCCCATCACGACAACCATGGGTAGCACGGAGGCCTGGAGCAAGGCAATGGTGGTGGGCTTGCTCTTCTTGTCCTCCTGGTTTGCTGGGGGCAGGATCTCCATGAGGCTCATTTCCTCTTTGGTTTCTCCCCCAAGCGAACCTACCAAGCATCAGCTTACAGCCCTGCTTTCCTTCCTGTGGCCTGAAGGTGGACGTCCACTTTTATAAAATAGTATAAAATTAATCAGAGGTTAATACAGAATTGTATTAATGCTGAAGAAAACATAAATCCTACTTGATTGGAAACAATCGGGAACATAAAATTTTACATAGAGTTTTTGGATTATATTTAGTATTTCAGGATTTTTAGGAGCAATAAATGATATAGCTATTATTCTCTTTAAGCAGATGAGAAACATATTCAGAGAATTTTTTCTTAATTTTGTATTCTTCCTAAGACTTACATTCAAAGACACTGACCTTGTAGAAAATCTTTTTGGTATGTGTAATTCATTATTCCATTCATACCATTTTATTCTCATTTCTAAACAATATAACAGTATTTTGTTTCTTAACTAAAGCTTCAGGGAATGGCAATTAGGAAAATCCATAAATTTATAATACACTGTTATGGCAAAATTTTGTGTGCATGCACACATGTGTGTGATTAAGAGAGTAAAGCCTAAACATCAAGAATTTTAATGATCACCATGGAGAAGTGTGATATACTAGGAAAAAATTCATGAATGTGATATACCAGAAAAAAAATTAAGAAAACAAGGACAAAATAAAGCTTAATAATCACTTAAATTTCATACATGTAGATTTTCACCCAGACTAAACGCAAGACAGTTAATAAATGAATAAACACTTACTAGGAATATACCATGTAAGGGAAAAAAAAGTGTCTTCAACATAATACATAAAAGTGAATTCTAAAAGTAAATATTTCTTAAGAGCAAACATTTTTAAATTTCAACATAATGCAAGTATCTGGGGGATCAGGAATTTTTTTTTTAGCATACCCCCAGCCCTCTACCACCATCTAATGGTAAAACTGGTGAAACGGCTGAAGAAAACTAGTGTCCTATTTATAGCAAGCGACTACACAGTAACATGGCCTAGCCCTTCCCTCCAGTCTTCCTTCAGTCATCTTTAGTGCTAACACACACACACATTCTCTCTCTCTCTCTCTCTCTCTCTCTCTCTCTCTCTCGAGCTGCCAGAAAAATGTAAGATGCAAATGGCTGAAAATAATAATTATGATCTGAAAGAAGTTACAGATGTAAATAGAACAAAAAGTAAAAAGGTCAAAATATACATGCATTTCACAGGAAAAACTAATTTAGCTATGGTTTCAAAAGTGCACAAACATCATTATAGAGCTGATGAGGAAGGAAAAGACTTGTTATTAACATTCTTATCAAGAAACTCATGGGCATTCAAGAGGCAACTTTTGAATATTCCTAAGTTTTTCTTATAAACAACAATGATGAAATAAGAAATCATCTAAGTTGATAAGAACTATATAAGGTAGCTATTAGACCACGTAATCTATTTTCACCTCATTTGGAAAGGTATAGAACTAAATTGGGAATTCCTTTATTTCAAACAGCTTCATAGAAGGCGAACATTATTAATCAAAGTGGCCAATTTCTCAAGGAATAATGCTGGAAAATACCCAGTGGATGCAGTCTGGGCGGTCTCCAAAGAAACTCTCAGAAATAAGCTCTACGTGCAATTAGATATAGCTTAGCTTATGAACAAGTTTCTAGAACACCTACCAGATTTCCAAAAGCTTCCGAGTCTATGTCTATATTTAAGTGTTACAAACAAGATTTTCCAGCAATACTCTGGACACATTAGCCTCTGTACATTATGCAGGCAAACACATAAAATGTATAATGAGAGCTAACGGATTTAGTACCATGAATGTGATTCACCCCTTAACTTGTGATAGCTTTTAGTTTTTTAAAATTCCAGCCAGTGCTTAAGATTACAACTACAAGTCTAAACCAAAATATTTTTAATAATATTAAAGTCACCTGTCAATTACCAACAATATCTCTCTATATTTTTCAAAAAGCCTGAACCATACCATATGTGTCTTTAAATTTTTGTATGTCATTTTATGCACCAAAAGAAACACGACCATTAAACAGAATGGAAGGATGAAAAAATACATAAGGAAATGAATGTCAGGCCAAACGCTTACAGTATATAAATTTGCAATCATCTATATCAGTGCTTCTAAACCCCATCAAACCCAATGAAATTTTTACGAGATATACTTCAATCTATTTTTATTACACTTATATAAAAGCCATAGATGATACGACCTACCTACCTACACACACACACACACACACAGAACTCACTTTGCATGGTTGTGTGGAACTGTAACTGTGCAAAACTGAAACTGTGCAAAGCACTTAAACAGTAGGAAAAATTATGATTGTCCCATAACCTTAAAAAAAGTTTGTCAAAATATTTAAAACTTTCATATAGGCAAATAAAAAAAGAGTAAATTTAAAACATTGGAAATATTGAGAATTAAAGTGATTTTCCTGTAAAACAGAAAAATGTACCAGTAGTTTGAACAGTGCTTCCTCGGTATATAATTTCCAGTACAGAGTGAACATCTTTTCTATGCCTTGTAGAACTGTCACACTTCTAAGTTTGAATCCACTTCCAACATTTTATCCTTTGTGCTTTTAATATCATGAAACACAGTATCCCTAACTTTCCAAAAGATCACTTTACACCACTTCTTTGCAGAAGACCTACATTAGTACCTGTTTTTGCTTATAGAAGGAAATCTGAAGAGGGTTTTTCCTTTTACAAAAAAAAATGGTGAAAAGCTAAAATGGCATTCAGTGTTTGTTTTGTTTCCCAGAAGAGAGGCAGCATAGACCCAAGCGGGAGAGGCCCCGCCAAGTCCTTCCCCGAACCACACTCAGCATCTCAGCCTCAAGCTGCCAGAGCTCTGAACTGTGTCTGTGAGCATCTACGCTTTATCTTGAGTTATTCTGTGCATCCATTAGCAAGATGTGTCCTAAGATATCAGAAAAGCCTAAGAGAGGTTACTTTTTGGGTCTGGTATCTGGGAATGCTCACAAATTTTTTCATACAAATTAATGGTACATCGCTTCTTCGCTTTACACCATTTTGGCTTAGGAAAAATTTCATAGAACATTCTGCTTTCGGACAGTGGGGGAAATCTTATCTCTGAGAGTTCCTTGAATGTGAGTTTCTTGCCAGCATCACTTCCTCGGGGCAGCACTCTCACTGTCAGCAAGTCTGCCTTCGCTAAGGTCCCCTGGCTGCAGACCAGGAGGCTCAACATTCCGTCAGCTATTTCTTCTATAACTGCATCTACATTCGCTTTGAATTTCACTTCCAGTGTTAACTGCTTTTTCACTTTTCTGTTGTACTTTCATTTTGGTCTGTCAAGTCTTCCTTCCAATTATCCATTTCTGTAGAATGTTGTGAGGTTTATCCCTGGCAAGCAAGGAGGCAACATGGTGACCCCCTGTGTAGTTGTGCTGCCTGTGCGGGGGCTGAGTCACAGATGTGCTCCCACACCGGTCACTGACTGGCTTTGAAAGAGGTGATGTGGCTGGTCACTGATTGTGACGCACACGTATTATCTACAGTCAACTGTGAACTGGAGAGATAGCAGCCAGGTTTGTACTTATGCAATTATTCACAGCTAATATACTGGCAACTGAAATTTGAACCACGTTGCTGGGAAACTGAGATTATTTAACTAAATCACAGTAAGTCAGATACATGTATGTCGGAACTGTAAAATCAATGACTGCCTGCCTGTGTGTAGATAGCCATAATCATAACATAAAGGAAAAACAGTAAGAAATTTCGGACTAAATGATATGTAATTTAGTATCAAATACTTAGGTACAACTATATGAGGAAATATTCCTTCATTCAACATGTAGTTGAACTATATCTATATACATGGACTCAAAAGCTACAGATGTTAGTTGTGATCCAAATTCCACTTACGTCATCACCACTGGTGACGTGGCTTTCTAAAATGGTACATAATTCTTGAGACAACTCCAAATAAAACTGAGTATTTAGACAGTAGCTACATTCCTGGGAAAGTTTGGCTGATACGCAATTAAACCAGGCAAAAATGTTTTATAAGTAAAACAGACTTAAGTTCTGGGCTCATATATTTATAAGCAGGTTTTTTACCCATGCAGAGTTTAATGGGCTACTTCCCTAAGAAGCATGGGACAATTCTTCACTATGCAAAACTACCTCATACTTTGCAAGACATCTAGCGTCCGTGGCCCCATGAAGCCAAGACTGGGATGAGCAACCCACCAAAGCTGACAAACAGCCCTCGGGGCAGTACTACTTCTGTTGAGAACCCTGATCCAGGTTCCTGAACCTCCCGTGAACAGAGAAAAGAACATACCTAAGGTTTTAAGGAATATAAAAACCCAGGCCTCCAGATACTAGTAAGGCCTAAATAAATCTGGCAAGGGATACAGTTTTAACCATATATTAATAAGTAATAAGGCAAATTGTTTTCTTCCCATCTCTCCATAATCATAAAAACAGTAAAAAGAGTAAGTGATTCTATAAAGTCAATATACAAGCTTCATTAGATGCCTACTTTGAAGTTTACTATGTTCTCTGCGCATGCTATTTGAAAGACAGCTACATACACCCCATAGATACCCTTAAAATAATAAAGATAAAGATAATAATAATGATCAAATCTTATATAGTGCTTACCAGTCACTCTCCCAAGCACTTTACATACATAAACCTTTTTCATCCTCACAAAAATGCTATGAAGGAAGTATCTTATTATTATCCCCATTTTACAGATGATGAAACTGAGACTCACTCACCAAGGGGGAACCGGGCTGGCTGGTGAAGTAACAGTGGCAGGTTAGGAAGCCAGGGAGTCCATGCTATCACCTGGACTGCATCCCTTTCTTTCCCCACCTCATCCAAGGAGACTCCTTACCCTTGAACTTGGTTAACTGTACCATCACCCACCCAGGTACCTGAACTGGAAATCCAAGTCACCCTATGCACCCCCCTTTCCCTCACTCCCATTAACAACCCTGCACCCAATCCTGCAGATCAGCCCTCAGACATGGTGGACAAGCTAGATCTCTGCCCTGCCTGGCCCTGCACCCCACTTAGTGCAGGCCCAGGGGGAGGCTGTGGGCCTCACAGGCCTAAGCAAGGACTTGGGGGAAAGATACACCTGGGCCCTCTCACCCTGTGCCACGCTGAGAGAAGTAAGCCAGCTGTTGTGATTTTAAACTGATGGCACCGCCGAGGTCTTGAGTTTTCTGCTCCTTCCCAGTCCCTCCCATACTCTTCTTTCCAGTACTTTCAACACTGAATGGTTATTTTCTACTGAAACAAAAACAGCTAATGTTTGCTGGGCCCTTGCTGTACACCAGGCACTGCTCCCAGCTCCCGACTTACATCCACCCATTTCATCCCCGAGAGAAAAAAGCACTAGCGTTGCCTCACCCCACATTAGAAGGAAGAGGTTTAGGATTTTCCCAAGGCCACACAGCTCAGAGAGGCTGTTTCTAGAATCCAGACTCAGGTAAATGAGGCTCCAGAAGCTCGGCTTTTAACCACGGTTCAATATGGAAATGAAATGCACCCCTCAAGGTATTAGTGAAACTACAGAAAACCTTGCTAATCATTTGTCACCAGATGCTATTAACACAAACTACATCAACACTGCAAATATAGGCTTGAAGTTGAGAAGTACTCCCACCAAGGTGACAATAATTTCTTTAATAAACATGAAGGATACTATTCACTATGAAGAGAGCGTCAAGGAAAGCCAATCAACCACCCAGCTTATTTGATCATTTGATCATTTTATTCCCTTATAATTATGATGAGCACCTAATTTATTGTCAAAACCTGGATACTTTTGAGAATGGAAATGCCACTTACTGAGCTGGCACAACAGGTATCACCTGGGACAGTGTGGCAAAACAGGACTTAGGGCCCACATGCTCATAACAGATATGAAAAGCTGGACTGTGTTCACCAAGTTAAACAAGCAGCTTAGGACAAGGAAAAAGAGTTTAAGGAATCCAGCCAACTCATCCTGAGAAGTCCCATTGTGACGCCTCTTCCACCCAGCTTGCTAACACTAACTGTGAACCCCTGGATGCTGGACTAGCAGCTATTCCACAAAAATCCTTAATGGATGCTTCCTGGGAGTGTGGATAACGGTTTCTGGGTTAGTGCTTATTGCTAGCAGTTTTGTTTAATGCCACAACAAAGAACCCAGCTCAAACAAATTGAATTATTTTTGTTTTTACCCCTTGATGGCATCCATTACCTTTCTCTCTTTCCACAGCAAAACCATCACAAATCTTTCCTAACACAATTAACCACAAAATTGATGATAGGTTTTATTTCAACAGATTGTAGAGAATGAAGGCTGCATTCGCCCTTCTAAGGCCCAGGCCTCCATGGAGACAACTTAACAAACAGGCCGTTCAGGAGTCAGAGTCACAAGGGGGCACTGATGTGGCTACGTCCAAAGCACGTTTAGCTTTGTACCACCAACAGGGAGCCTGCGCAGCTCCAGAGACTGGTGCCAGTAGAAGATGGCTTCTGAATTAGCTACCTGTCAGGACTGAGTCACACAAGACTAAACATATGTCTTCATTCAACCCACCTCATGACGCCTGAGAATCAGATGAGAACCGCAAGCACAGCCCCTTTCAATGGCCCATTCAAGGGCTAAACACAGAAATGTGGCCTGATTCACTCTTCTGATTATACCAACTGGTCCCTGCGAAACAGCCTAAGAATCTCTGCTGTGCTCAAGTTACTGACCAGAGATATGCAGCTTTCTATGGCACAAGCTGCCTTAAACTATGAAGGATTTCTCAGGCCACCAAGGAAATTAAACTGCAAAAGATAAGCATGTCCAGAAGTAAAAACAAGTGTGTTTAACTAATATCAGTTTGCTAAACAAAGAAGAAGATGGATTCCACATAATTTCAACTGTGGCTCACTCTTTAGGTGGGGGAAAAATAAAGAGAGCGAGCGAGAACTGCATGTTATAACCCACAGCCTTCCTCTGCCCCTCCAGTTAACCTCAGCCAGTGCTCGTCCCACGTACCACTGCAGCAGGAACAAGTGGCATCTGTTTATCACAATAACTCTGGGAAAGTTTCTCTCATAAAATGAAGTCATTCTCCACATTCTCCATCTCATTCCAGCCCCAGCCACTCTCAGTGACTTCTCAAGGCTTGTTTTCCTAACTTGTTCTAACAGGTCTCTAAAAAGCTGAGCAGTTAGAGCTCTAGGTAAAATACCATCTTGTACAGCCATGTATTTGTTATCTTCTAAGTTAGCTGTCCTAGAATGCATCATGACCTAAGTCAGGAGGTCAGCAATCTGCAAAAGGAGCTCAAACGTGTGCAGGTACAAGGGATTTAATGCCCCTGGGATAATATTTTAAAATATTCACGGTCCTTGTTTATAGATTAATTCCATCATCTCACTTACCTTTTCCTACAGCATATAATTGGGGGATATTCTTCGCTTCCCCTGTGTTTGAGTACCATACATTCGCTCAAACACTTCTGAGTGCCTCCTATGGCGGTGGGCGCTAGAGATCCCCAAACAAGCCAACAAGGACAGCCAGCGCCCACTCCAGCTGGGCATGCTGTAAAAATACAGGCCTCAGAGCTGAGTAGTAAGTAACACCACCAAGGTATCAGGGACACTTCCAGGGATGTAAGAGAATGAAGATCATCAGACATGATAATGTTGCAGAGACCCAGAGGCATGAAAGAAAAGACCCTCTTCTGCTCCCTCATTATCTTTCAAAAAACCACACAGAGAACAATGCGCACACTCAAGCTTTTGTTTTTCTAACAATTGAAGTTCTCAATTTTAATTCTTTGCTATTATCAACTGAAATTCATTCCTTCTGATTCTTAAGGTTAAACACAATCTAATACTAATGCCACAGACATCTGTTGGAGCACTTCAGCTAAAGGGGACAAGGTATTCATTCAACTCAATGACTCGACCTTAGCACCCACCCCAGAGGGAGGCTGTCTACAAAATACGTACGTAAATGTTGTGTGTATCAGTTCATTTTATAAACTGTTACTTCTGCCACTTTACCAGAAGGTGGACATATTGTACCACCTACCTGTTTCTCCATTATGATCACTGGATAAAGATAAGGGTACAACTGCCAATGAATTCCTGGGACTGCCACTCATTTCAAGAGGTTAAACACATATAAAAAGAAAGCTTTGTTTTACAAACTAATTTCTAATGACATAATTCCTGCCACCCTCCTCCAAACTCTGGATCAATGCACTGAGCTTTGCAGGATTTAATGCTTTACATAGAGGAACACAGGAAGACATGTCTGCACTCATTTTCCTGCCAGATTACACATTTTTTTTTACACTTTTTAAAATACATAGTTCAATTACTTTAAAACTACAAAGCTCAAAACTTCATAGCATACAGAACTATGAACTCCTCTGCATGACGGTGGAATCCCCCACATTACGCCCCATGCTACCTCTGCTGACTTTCCCTCCATGGTGCTCATACCAGTCTTTTAATTCCAGAAGGACTTTCACTCCCACTCTATAAATAAAAGAGCCATCTAGTAAGAACCATTTCAGATACCAGCTCCTTCACAGATCCTTTTAGGGGGTAAATTCCAAACGCTCTTCCTTTAAATATTTCTGTATTGGGCCTTGTACTAAAATCCTCTGTATTCTCATCCCAACATATTTCTCAATGTCCAGGGAAATCCTGTCTGCAGCACACACACTCACATACACACAAATTATAAATCATTTAACAACAAACTTTTTTTAATTTTTCAAAAATGATGTAACCTAGGAAATAATTACTGTGGCTAAAATAAATTCATTGAATATGTTCTTATCTACCTAAAGGTCCATCAACAGGGATTGAGGAAATAAATTATGGAATACTACAGAGCCATCAAAAAGACTAAGGATTTCTAGACAAGGTTAACATGAATAAGTCTCCCAAGACAGCAAATTGGGAAATGCAAAGTACACTAATGTGTCTTACTGTCCAACAGAGTAAATGGGGAAAATCTGGGATAAGGCAATAACAATAAAATTGTTTTTGTACTTAAGAGAGTTTGGATAAGGAATAAAATAGGACATTTATAGAACCAACAAGTAAGAAAGCCAGCTTTTACAGGCAGTTGATGACAGGCTGGATGGAAACAATAACAGACATATTTGGGAATTACGTGTGTTAAACTCACTCTATTTGTAGTATGAATACACAAGGGATGTTTATATATAACTAGTCTTATTACCGACAAGGCAGAATCCGGCTTGGAGAATACAACCTGAATCCAGAAAGTAAATGTGTGTGCCTGTGAGTATTTGGGGTCTCAGACACGTGCTGAGGGTGCACGGGGGTGGCAGTCATATGGGCAGTATGTGGAGGGTCCTGAGAAAAAGACTGATGGGGATGAAATCCCAGAGTACTTTAATCCGTAATCGTAGGTTTCCACAAAAGGAAATAGGAAGGGGTTAAAGGAATAGAATTATTTAACGTAAATCAAAGCATCACAGGTAAAAACAAAACACTGATTATTTTTTCTTCTTTTTTGATAGTAAGAATCCTTGAATCAGGGAACATGCCCTCTAAATATTTTATTATTATTATTACTATTATTAGTAATAAGATCGTTATTTATTTTGCTTTGAGACTGGTGTCAGTGTTGAATAAGGCCAAGTTATTTGTGTTGCTAAACATCATAATGAGACAGGGACTGTGGGTGTAGTCAGAGTAGGGGGAGGGCCTCCAGAAAAAGCAAGGCAGAATATTTGCAGTCAGAGCAATGTAACTACATGCAAGGAAACCCCCTTCCAAAACTCTGTGTTAAACATTAAGCTCTAGAGTCATTCTTCAGTAAGATCAGTTGGTGTTCCCCAGATAAAGAAGAGTACCCCATGTTTTTATTATGCTAATCATTTGTAAGATTCACTTTAGCATGCTAAAAGGCCCAGGCCTATGTGCTGTGTTTCCTCTTTCAGATCTGAAACCAGGCAACTAATTTAGCATGCAGACCCAGCTGTAAACAACATAGTGAAAGGCAGCAAAGATTCCACCTTAAAGATAAGATTGCATTTTAACACCCAGGAAGTTTGGGAAGCAGGATTCTTAACTTACTCTTTAGCAAACAGACAATACCTCAGCCCACCTTGGGGGCTGGGCAGGCCGCCATTTGATATGCTCCTAGACCAAGACACCAGTATCCCAGGGAGACAGATGGGGCGAGGAATTCCTTGTGTTAAGTTAATTCTGGGTGTTCAGACACCACTTAGGTCTGCACCCCTAAACCTTTTTTTCATGTTCTCGAAAAATCCTCATCTGCCTATAAAACCCCTAGACAACGCAGCACACTGGACTCTCTTGTCCCCTCCTGGCGTGAGCAGGGAGCTCTGTCCTTTCACTTTATTTCTAAATAAAAGCCTGTACCTTGCTCTCCTACCTTGACTGTTTATGAGGCTCATTCTTCGGCTTCGTGAACAAGAACCCTGGCATCAATAATAAAATATGTAATTTGAAAAATACATGAAGATATGACCAATGCTGTTAGGATAAAACAGTTTTGCAAACATTAATATGAGACTCATTTCTAATTATAATAGAGAAAAATGTGTACAAGCTAATCTTCCCATTTAAATACATCATAAAATGCCCAGCATACACCTCAGGGAAATACAAAGTGGTGGCAGAGCCAATTTTGAATCATGCGCTGAAATATGCTGAGTCATTCTCAAATATACCCACGTTTCCTTAAGCCCTGCACTCCGGAGCAGCAAGAGCCCGTTTTCAAACCTTGGGTGACAGGATGAAGTGCATAAATAAAGAAGATTCCACAGCCACTCCTGAGACTTTCCTGCTAAAAAGAGGGAGTGATATAGACAGTCTAAAAAGCAGATTTATATCATTCACTGATGTCTAGTGGGAAAAAGTGTTGAGCGATATAAAATAAAAATATAGAAATATAAAACTAAAGGCCCCAGGAGAAGTCAGATGCCATTAAATAAGCCCCATCTGATATTCCTCCTTCCTCCTTGGGTTTCATCGGGTCTTTGGCTGCTCTAGCCTTTCTCTTTAGTTCTATAAATCTCCTACATAGTACTCTGATCATCAAAATGTCTGCTCTTAGGGCTCCTGACTGCATAGGTGTCCAAAGCTAGGGCAGTAACTGATAAGAGGCCCACGCAGTTGGCGTGAGATGAACAAACAGAACAGGTTGGAACATAGGGCATCTGCCCAGAACGTAAAAGTCCCTTCAAATGTTGTAAGATCAGAGCTCCAAAAGAGGAAGGCAAGGGACGTCACACCTGGCCACATTTCTGAATTACCCAGACACTTTTTAAAATACAGATTCCTAAGCCAAAAACACAAGGATTCTGATTCAGTTCATTTGAAGTATGTGCATTTTAAAGTTCCCCAGGTGATGTTGATGGCCAGTCAGGTATATAAACAAAGACCTTAAAAGAATAGAAGGGAATTGCTTCAGAGTCCCCAGATAAGCAGAGGGCCAAAAGGACCGTCCAACAGGGCTGGGGTGGGGGAAGGGGCAGCTTCCAGGTGTTTCCTTTAAAAGTCTCCCGAATGTGGAAAGAGAAATCACAAGAAACTGCCCTTGCTCCTCTGTAAGGTCCTAGGGCCAAAACTCTACGAAGGCAGATAATCTTTCTTGAGACATAAAATCTTAAGAACACAAGATGAACGGATGACTCACCAAACTCTTCTCGGATACTTACATGTTCATCTCCCTCTATTCCAAGGCAAGTGCAGCCCTAACCACTGACTCGACCCCTTGTCCTGACGTGTGATCGTCATCGCCTCACCACGCCATCCGCCTGCCATCATTCTCTTTATATTCCTCATCTCAGACTACAATTTGGTGTGTACATACAATCAGCATTTCTTGATGAGAAAATACACTCTTCCTGTGTTGCCAACAAGCTGTCCTAGTATGCCCAACTCTCAGATGCTTGACGAATTAACAAATCAGTACTCACTGTACATCTGGTTGGAAGAAACAGCTGCTACAGTGTAGCACAGAGAAGACAAGTAGTGGCTCTGTGGCATCTTACTACACTGCTGGACAGTGACTGCGATGGGGTAAGGGGGGGACTTGATAATATGGGTGATGAAGTAACCACAATGTTTTTCAAGTGAAACCTTCATAAGAGTGTATATCAATATAACCTCCTTAAAAAAAATAAAATAAAATAAAGCTGCTATGACTATTCAAAAAAGAAAAAAGAAATAGCTGCCAGACTGGGGAAGGCATCTTAAACTCTGAAACTAAAGATCAGCTCCAAAGTCTAGTCCTGTCACCTCTTAGCTTGGGTAACTTAAATTTTCTGAGGCTCTATTTTCTCATCTATAAAAACAGGAATAGTTACCCCCTCAAACAGTTCCTATGTGAACTGGCTATAAAAGGATCTAACAGAAATCTAATAGAAATAGCCCCTCAATAGAGTGTGTAAGTGTTGATGTCTCCTTGTAGATGAGTGTTCCTTGTGAGTCCCCAAGCTGCCTCTCCCTGCCATCCTTGCCCTGCTACCGTCCAAACTAGAAAGAAGAGGCCACGAACTGTCATCCCATAAGCCAAATACAGTACACCATCAGGTTCTGTTTTGGCCCACAAGACAGTAGGCCTATGTGAATTTGCAAAGTATTTGATTTAGATAACAGCACACAAAATCACGAGACCTGAAATTGCCGTCAAAAGCACAGGCTCCAGGAGCTGCTCTGCCAGGGTCCAAATCCCAGCTCTAGAAACTGTGGAACCTAACTTAGCACCTCTGTGCCTCAGTTTCCTTATCTATTAAGAAAGTGTTGGGGGAAGGGACAGTAATGGAACTACCCAGCTCACGGAGTTGCGAGAACTCAATGAGTTAAAACATAACAAAATGTCCAGGATGGCGCACACAAGCAGCGCTAAGGTTCTGACTATGCTGGCTTATCCAGGGGTGAGGCGACCCTGGACTCTGACAAGCTAGCTGAGTGGCGGCTCACTCCTTCACAATTCCCGATCCCTGAAGGTCTGTCACAGAGCCTACCTCACTTATCTGGACTACCTAGCATCAGGAGCCACCCGCAGGGCTATCCCTTTTTCTTGGCCTCTGCAACTCCTGGTACCGAGAAGAAAACAAGCAGCTCCACTGAACTCAATTACAACCTGCTCCTCAGCCGCGCTCAGCAGCAGGCATGCGGAGCGCCGCCTGGAGAGGTCGAGAAGCACAAGAGACACCAGGATGATTAGTGGCTGTTCGTGTAACCATCAGAATAAACAGTGCCTCCAGTCATAAATCAGGGAACTCTTCAGAGCAGCAGCTAAGAGGCTGTTAATGCCAAACCATCCATTTAATCAGAAAAATGTTTACATCTGAAGGACTCAGCCATGTGCCCTGGCAACAACCAGACTCTGAAGGTTAGTCCTTATGTCTACTTGCCCTTAAGGCGGCCAGATCTCCTTGCGGCTGAAGCTAAAAAGCTTCGGTATGCATGCTGGTGTTCTTAGCCCCTGACTCAAGCAGCAGGGCCCTGGGGAAGATTAAAAAATAGATTCCTCAGGCAGAGCCAAGTGGGAAGGTTCCCTAAAGCAGCCACGTATCCCTTCAGGCCTCTTCTGAGTCTACTAGGATCAACAGTGACCAAAGTTTGTATGGGAGACACAAGATAAGAAATGTGTTTCATGAGGGAAGGGACTTGGGTCTGATTTAGTCACTACTCCATCTGCAGTGTTTGGAACACTGCCTCCATGCAGTAGGTACATACGAAGAACCTAGAACAGTATCTGGCATATCATAAGCATATATATGAGAAGTACCTGTTATTACAACTACAGATGTATGTTTTTAACAAACTGAACTTTACAATTAAACTGTGAGCCCGTAATTCAGCAATGAAACAATCTAACCGAACATACCCAAAATGTGTAAGTGAGACCTATAGAGAGCTTTTTCAGGGCGTAGTTTCCTTTCTTTCTTACTGGGTTCTGAGTTACATGTTTTGATGAGGCCTTTGTAGCCAAATTCTGAGTACTTCTAAATCTAATTGCACACATTATTCAGTGGGAAAGACACTGGGACACTCTTCAGGACATTACAAACTATATTAAAGAACTTGAAAGGAACTAAAAATATGAGGAGGTCCTGCCTCTCGCTTTCAAAACAGCAACATAAACAACACAACCTCAGCAAGAGATTAATACTTGATGAGTTTACTTGCAGTCCCACTTGTGGTTTGTTAGTAATGCTCAAACATGGAAAAATTAATGTAGAAAAACACGACAATAGCAGCACCTCTTATTTAACAGATGCAGTCAGTGATGTCAAAACACTTCTGACTCAAATGCTAATTCCACATTTCCAAGTAGCCCCATTTACCGTCCTTTTGCGAACAGCTATTCACTACATGGCTGTTGATAATTTCCTCTTAGGAGGGTGTTTCAGGTAGAACTATGTCTCACCCACCTCAGTTACCCACCATAGTTCTCTACCACATCTACATGTTGCATTTGGCTGTAACTCCGGTGGGAAAATATGTTCCCTGCCTGGGGCAACTTACCTTTGAAGGCGAAATCAGTCAAGGGGAGAAATAAAGTGGGAGAACCCATTTATTGCTTACCAGCAGTCCTCCACTTCTGCTCACTCATGTTTCTCACCACCCAACTAAAAAAAAAGGGGACTCCACCCAACCTCTCCTGTCCAGATATGCCCTCAATCCCCCTGTAATCACCTATTGACATGGAGATGCACTATGGCCAGGTGAGAGATTCTGGAAATATTGCAATTTTACTCATATTGGCCATGGCAAAGTTTAAAAAGAAAACCTACTTAGGTTGTCGCCCGACTATTCGTTTGTCAGATGATGTGGTGACAAGGAAAAAAAAAGCAGAAAATTTTAAGATGGGGGAAAAAAGCCAAGCTCTTTTTTTTTTTTTGGTTCACTGACGGAAAGGAACTAGCACAGAGGCCAGCCTGACAGCCACAGCAGAGTGACAGTCGACCCGCTATCTCATGGTTTCTATCAAGTTCCTGATTTTCATGTGTTCTCAAAGATGAGAAAGGACTCTGTGTTTACCAGTCCTAACTTGGAGCATACGCTGAGATACATTTTGAAGTGCTGGTTGACTCAAGAGTTGAAAGGTTAGAGGAAGGTAAGGAAACAGCTTTTCCATGAAAGAATTTGCATGTGTGTGAATGGCTGCTTGCAACTAGAAAAAGATTTCTGAGCTGCGCAGCAAAAATGCTGAGTAACACCAGACTATTTCCAATCCCTGAAGTTACTTTTTGTTTAAGAATTGTAATTGTTGTTATGGTAATTCTCATGCTGATTTTGGATCCAAATCTGAAATCTAATCATTGATGATTATTTAGAATTTCTAATTGTGACTGTCAAAATATATCTGTGATGAAGAGATATCAAAGAAAATGCTTAGAAGATATTCACCCAGGAACAAGCATCTCAAAGCTTTTAAATGTTTATCAAAGTTGCCTCTAAGAACTAAAAATTAATTATTACAATAGTACTTGCAAGTCCGTGTGAATGTTTTTGTTTGAAATTTCAGGTGTGCATAGATATACACACATTATTTGTATGTGTACTTACACAGGAAAAAGCTTTTATCTCTGTTATTGGGATAAATTAACCCTACAGATACCTAATAAGATATTTCCCTTTAAAGAAAATTATAATCTGCAAAAACAGCTATCCTGTGCATAGCAAAAATTTGAGTTCATATGCTGCTTATTATGGTCTGTGACTAATAAGCTAAATTATTTTAAATATGTTAAACATTATAAATTTAAAATTACACACAGGGGAATTAGCACAGCTCCACATCATCACAGCATATTCAACCAATCTCATGCAATCCATCTAGTCCAGAAATATTTATTTTTAGGCAAGAACAATTAATCCTATGGAGAAAATGAATCAAAGATCACAGTGGTTTAAAAAAGAGATATATGGTAGTTTGCATATTAATCTTAAAACAATTACAAACTTAGAAACAATTTTAGTACTAAAAAACCTAGATACCATTGAGAAGGTCTTAAAAATAAGAAAACATAATGTACTCACTAAAAATAGCAAAATAATATATTTATGATTTGTAAATATACAAGTAAATTTTATAGTTCAATAAAACCTATAAATACATAGAAATATGTACACACATAAAAACTTACACACTGGTAGTAAACACATGAACTATTAATATTCATGTCTGTTATAGCTCAGTAAGAAGGAAATAAAGGGACACCAAGATACTCAAAGTGTGAAGCCCCAGGAAGGGGAGGCAGGCAGGGTGTGGGGAAAGAGCTACCATTTGCTGAGACATGTCAGTGCCCATTTCACATTTCAGGCAGCAAGTAGAAAGGATGTAATTCCCCTGGCCAAGGCCACCCAGCTGATCCCAGGTGAGCCTGAGCCCCCTGACCACATGAAAGGCACCTGACTCCACTCACACCTGCCAGCTCCTGCAGACCACAGGGTTTCAACCAGCCCAGCCTGCTACACCCACTTCCTCCCCTTCCACCACGACACCAATCATTCACCAGCCAGTGTGTCCGTCCATCCTCTCCAACTACTGTCATCCTCATGTATCTGTAGGATAATGTTTATACTTCCCTGACTATAAGACTATTCGATTTAGTCTTACACACACATAGTAGGCAGAAAGTTATACTAAAAACATAAATTATAATTATCCCTGAGATCTTTAAACAGAACACAATCTGAGTGGGGCTTGGGAGGCAGGGGACAGGAGTGTTGAGTCACACAAAGTCAGGGAAATTGGAGGGGATAGGAGAGGTGGAGCCCGTTAAAGTAGCTCAAGGGCACACTAGGTGGGGAGGCACTCAGCGACCACCCTCTCAGAGGCCAGCAGGCAGAGCTCCGAGTCCCGTTCCCTTATCTGTAAAAGAGTGGTGACATGAATACAAAAATGCTATAGAATTAAATCATATATG
Source organism: Smutsia gigantea (assembly GCA_032199065.1). Taxonomy (NCBI): domain Eukaryota; kingdom Metazoa; phylum Chordata; class Mammalia; order Pholidota; family Manidae; genus Smutsia; species Smutsia gigantea. The sequence goes on along the minus strand of JAVSCE010015763.1, from coordinate 7,373 downwards.
TAAAGCTTTAACACAGTAATATATGAAGTTCAGTAAATGTGGGCTGACAGTGTCCACTATTACCATAAGGACTCATTTAATCAGGGCAGATGCATATGTGAATTGCATATCAGAACTTTAGAAAACATAATTCAGACATTTCAATACTTTGTACAGCAAAACATGTAAGATATAAAACTACTGACAACAAAGCTCCACAAACTTTACCGTACATCAGAATCACCTGGAGGGCTTGTTAAAATACATATTCCTGGGCCCTACTCCCCAAAGTCTTCTGATTCAGTAAACTGGGGCTGAGGCTTATGAATTTGCCTTTCTAATGAATTCCCAGGTGATGCTCATGCTGATCTGGGGGGGTCCACACTTTGAGAACCACAGATCTACAGGTTCACATTCACATTTGGCTTATTAATAAAATTGTCTACAAGTTTCCCATACAATCGAAGCCAGTTAATGAAAGGGCAGAATAACGAATAAATGCTTAAAAAGCAAAAGCACCATTATTTTCCCCACAAAGTTAAACATTACAGTACTCTTGATTATAAAAAACAGAGTCAACATATTGTCCATTAGATTTCAGATGCTTCTGAATCAACTACTGAAGTCAACTGTTGCCCCAAACAATGTTCACACTATCAAATGTCTCTAAAGGGAACTGAGATGGTGAGGCTTCCCTAAGCTAGTAAATGTCTGGCTTAAGAAACCAGAAGCCTTACTTGATTTCTGCATTTTCTTGAAAGTTAAGTTGGTACTGCTGAGCTGTCTCAGCCTCCCAGCGCGTACAGTCTCTGGAGCACACCCATCCAGGGAGACACAGGTTGAAGCCAACACTAGCTCATTCTGCCATCTTCCTCAGGGGCATCTTACCTTGCAGAAGGCGGTCATGCAGAGGGAGACTGGACAATACAGAGACTTTCCACCAACTAAAATTACAACATCAGCAAAAGAGGGCCAAACATATTTAGGTAGAGCAATGGTTCTTAAAGTGTGGTCTGCAAACAAACGGCATCGACACCACCAATGAACGCATTAGGCATGCAGATTGTTTACCCCAAACCTACTGAATGTGAAACTTGGTGAGGCCCAGCAATTTCTGTTTTAATAAGTCCTCTAGGTGATTCTGCAGCACATTTAATTTTGAAGTCCACTGAGTAAGGGGACTCCATGTCCTGGGAGAGCTCCAGATTTCACTAGCTTTCCAGGCATAAGTGTGAGTAATGCCACCTTTCTACCTCAGTCATGTCCCGGTTTGGACAATAAATTATACAGCGATCTTTGCTGTAGACTGCACGCTACAAAGGGGTTTCAGTGGTTGGACTCTATTTACTACTTGAGATTTCAAATTAGCTTTAAGCCTGCTGCTGCATTCTGTTCCTGAACCCAGGACCTCCCTGAATACTGAAATATGCAATGCCTCACAAATGTCGAGGAAACATGGCTAGAGAAACCAATTTCAGTAGAGATACCGTATCTTACAAAAATGCCACCGACAAACTATATAAAATCCAGTATAAGGGACATCCGGGAAGATGGCAGCATGAGCAGGGCGGCAGAAATCTCCTCCCAAAACCATATATATTTATGAAAATACAACAAATACAACTACTCCTAAAAGAGAGACCAGAAGATATAGGATGGCACCCAGCCTGCAGCTACACCTGAGAGGACTCAGCACCCCGTGAGCCAAGTAAAATACAGAGCCACGACCCGGCGGGACCCGAGCACTCCCCCACCCCAGCGCACCGGCGGGAGGAGAGGATTCAGAGCCAGGAGGGACTGGAAGCATAGGCCTGTGAAATAACCAGCTCCGGTGATCTGCGCTGGGAGCGCTGACACACATCGCATAGTGTATCGGAGATTGGAGAGACAGAGGGAGCAGGACCTGAGCTGCGGAACGCACCGGATCCTCACAGCTGGCTCCCCAGGACAAAAGAAAAGTGCGCACTTTTTTTAGAGGTCTTAAAGAGGCAGGGGACCAACAGAGGAGCAGGATCGTCCCAGCACACTCAGCCCAGCAGGCTGGGAGTCCTGTGGAATTTCTGACCCCTTGGCTGGTGATGAGGAAAAAGTTGCTGTACTAAGACTTCCCACAGAGATCAACAGTTTCCCATACATTCCCACCATGGCAAGAGCTACAAAGGGCCCTGCGGAGCGGTGCAGCCGTGGCTGCAGAAGAGTGGAGCAAAAGGGCCACCTACAGCACCCCACAGAACCTACTCCCAGTGGGCGTTATTTTTTGGGTTTTTTTTTCTCTTTTCTTTTCTTTCTTTTCTCTTTTCTTTTTTTTTCAAAGTCTTAAAGAGCCCAGGTGACATACGTGACATCTACCAGTGACCACTTCTATCACCATGAAAAGAGAGGAATATGGTACAAACTAAACTTACCAAGACCCAGACAATACCAGAGAGGGAACCCGAAGGGATGGAAATGTACAACCTTCCTGAAAAAGAATTCAGAACAAAAGTCATAACCATACTGATGGATCTACAGAGAAATATGCAAGAGCTGAGGGAGGAAGTGAGGGAACTGAGGAAAGACAATGCAGAAATGAGACAAGCGATCGACGCACAGACTGGACGAGATGCAAGAGACTGTTAATGGAATAGAAATCAGAGAACAGGAATACAGAGAAGCTGAGGCAGAGAGAGATAAAAGGATCTCTAGGAATGAAAGAATATTAAGAGAACTGGGTGACCAATCCAAATGGAACAATATTCGCATTATAGAAGTACCAGAGGAAGAAGAGAGAGAAAAAGGGATAGAAAGTGTCTTTGAAGAAATAATTGCTGAAAACTTCCCCATGCTGGGGAAGGAAATAGTCTCACAGGCCACGGAAGCCCACATATCTCCCAACACAAGGGACTCAAGGAAGACAACACCAAGACACATAATACTAAAAATGGCAAAGATCAAAGATAAGGACAGATCTGGTATTAAAGGCAGCTAGAGAGAGAGAAAAAAGATTACCTACAAAGGAAAACCCATCAGACTATCATCAGACTTCTCAACAGAAACCTTACAGGCCAGAAGAGAATGGCATGATACATTTAACGTAATGAAACATAAGGGCCTCAAACCAAGAATACTGTACCCAGCACGATTCTCATTTAAATATGATGGAGGGATTAAACAATTTCCCGACAAGCAAAAGCTGAGAGACTCTGCCTCCCATAAACCACCTCTACAGGATATCTTAAATGGACTGCTCTAGAGGGAAGCACTCCTAAGGCTAAAAAGATGTCACCAGAGAAAATAAAATCATAGCAAAGAAAGCAGACCATCCAAATGCTAACTAAAGGCAAAGAATAAAACACCTAGTATATAAAGAATGGAGGAGGAGGAATAAGAAGGGAGAGAAATAAAGAAACATCAGACTGTGTTTACAATAACTTAACAAGAAAGTTAAGTTAGATTGTTAGATAGTAAAGAAGCAACCCTTGAACCCTTGGTAACCAGAATCTAAAGCCAGCAATGGCAATAAGTACATATCTATCAATAATCACCCTAAATGTAAATGGACTGAATGCACCAATCAAAAGACACAGAGTAACAGAATGGATAAAAAAGCAAGACCCATCTATATATGCTGCTTACAAGAAAATCACCTCAAACCCAAAGATATACACTGACGAAAAGTGAAGGGATGGAAAAAGATATTTCATGCAAACAAGGAGAAAAAAGCAGGTGTTACAGTACATGTATCAGACAAAATAAGACTTCAAAATGAAGAAAGGAGCAAGAGATAAAGAAGGACATTACATAATGATAAAGGGGTCAGTCCATCAAGAAGATATAACCATTATAAATATATATGCACCCAACACAGGAGCGCCGGCATATGTGAAACAAATACTAACAGAATTAAAGGAGGAAATAGACAGCAATGCATTTATTTTAGGAGACTTCAACACACCACTCATTCCAAAGGATAGATCAACCAAACAGAAAATAAGTAAAGACACAGAGGCACTGAACAACACACTAGAACAGATGGACCTAACAGACATCTACAGAACTCTGCATCCAAAAGCAACAGGATACACATTCTTCTCAAGTGCACATGGAACATTTTCCAGAATAGACCACATACTAGGCCACAAAAATAACCACAGTAAATTAAAAAATATTGAAATTCTACCTACCAACTTCTCAGATCACAAAGGTATAAAACTAGAAATAAATTTTAAAAAGAAACCAAAAAGGCTCACAAATACATGGAGACTTAACAACATTCTCCTAATTAATCAATGGGTTAACGACCAAATCAAAACAGAAATCAAAGAATATATGGAAACGAATGACAACAACACAAAGCCACAACTTCTGTGGGACACAGCAAAGGCAGTTCTAAGAGGAAATATATTGCAATCCAGGCCTATTTAAAGAAGGAAGAACATTCCCAAATGAATAGTCTAAATACACAATTACTGAAATTGGAAAAAGAAGAACAAATGAGGCCCAAAGTCACGAGAAGGAGGGACATAGTAAAGATCAGAGAAGAAATAAATAAAATTGAGAAGAACAAAACAATAGAAAAAAATCAATGAAACCAAGAGCTGGTTCTTTGAAAAAATAAACAAAATAGATAAACCCCTACCCAGACTCATTAAGAGAAAAAGAAACTCTACACACATAAAAGAATCAGAAATGAGAAAGGAAAAATAACGACAGACCCCACAGAAATACAAAGAATTATAAGAGAATATTATAAGAATCTGTATGATAACAAGCTGGAAAACCTAGAAGAAATGGACAACTTCTTAGAAAAATACAACCTTCCAAGACTGACCAAGCAAGAAACAGAAAAACTAAACAGACCAATCACCAGCAACGAAATTGAATTGGTAATCAAAAAACTACCCAAGAACAAAACCCCTGGGCCTGATGGATTCACCTCTGAATTCTACCAGACATATAGAGAAGAAATAACACCCATTCTCCTTAAAGTTTTCCAAAAATAGAAGAGGAGGGAATACTTCCAAACTCATTCTATGAAGCCAGCATCACTCTAATACCAAAACCGGGCAAAGACCTCACCAAAAAGAAAATTACAGACCAATATCCCTGATGAATGAATGTAGATGCAAAAATACTCAACAAAATATTAGCAAACCGAATTCAAAAATACATCAAGAGGATCATACACCATGATCAAGTGGGATTCATCCCAGGGATGCAAGGATGGTACAACATTCGAAAATCCATCAACATCATCCATCACATCAACAAAAAGAAGAACAAAAACCACATGATCATCTCCATAGACGCTGAAAAAGCATTTGACAAAATTCAGCATCCATTCCTGATTAAAACTCTCAACAAAATGGGTATAGAAGGCAAGTACCTCAACATCATAAAGGCCATATATGACAAACCCACAGCTAACATCATACTTAACAGAGAGAAGCTGAAAGCTTTTCATCTAAGATCGGGAACAAGACAGGGATGCCACTCTCCCCACTATTATTCAACATAGTACTGGAGGTCGTTGCCACGGCAATCAGACAAAACAAAGAAATACAAGGCATCCAGATTGGTAAAGAAGAAGTCAAATTGTCACTATTTGCAGATGACATGATATTGTATATCAAAAACCCTAAAGACTCCACTCCAAAACTACTAGAACTAATATCTGAATTCAGCAAAGTTGCAGGATACAAAATTAACACACAGAAATCTGTTGCTTCCTATACACTAATGATGAACTAACAGAAAGAGAAATCAGAAAAACAATTCCATTCACAATTGCATCAAAAAGAATAAAATACCTAGGAATAAACCTAACGAAGGAAGTGAAAGACCTGTACTCTGAAAACTACAAGACACTCCTAAGAGAAATTAAAGAGGACACTAACAAATGGAAATGCATCCCATGCTCTTGGCTAGGAAGAATAAATATTGTCAAAATGGCTATACTACCTAAAGCAATCTACAGATTCAATGCAATCCTGATCAAAATTCCAACAACTTTCTTCAATGAACTCGAACAAATAATTCTAAAATTCATATGGAATGACAAAAGACCCCGAATAGCCAAAGCAATCCTGAGAAGGAGGAATAAAACAGGGGGAATTATGCTCCCTGATTTCAAGCTCTACTACAAAGCCTCAGTAATCAAGACAATTTGGTATTGGCACAAAAACAGACCCACAGACCAGTGGAACAGAATAGAAAATCCAAACATTAACCCAAACATATACAGTCAATTAATATTTATAAAGGAGCCTTGGATATTCAATGGGGAGATGACGACCTCTTCAGCAGCTGGTGTTGGAAAAACTGGACAGCTGCATGTAAGAGAATGAAACTGGACTACTGTCTAACCCCATACACAAAGGTAAACTCAAGGTGGATCAAAGACCTGAATGTAAGTCATGAAACCATAAAACTCTTAGAAAGAAACATAGGCAAAAATCTCTTGGACATAAACATGAGTGACTTCTTCATGAACATATCTCTCCGGCAAGGGAAACAAAAGCAAAAATGAACAAGTGGGACTATATGAAGATGAAAAGCTTCTGTACAGCAAAGGACACCATCAGTAGAACAAAAAGACATCCTACAGTATTGGAGAATATATTCATAAATGACATATCCGATAAAGGGTTGACATCCAAAATATATAAAGAACTCACGCACCTCAACAAACAGAAAGCAAATAATCCAATTAAGAAATGGGCAGAGGACATGAATAAACACTTCTCCAAAGAAGAAATTCAGATGGCCAACAGGCACATGAAAAGATGCTCCACATCGCTAATCATCAGAGAAATGCAGATAAAACCACAATGAGATATCACCTCACACCAGTGAGGATGGCCAACATCCAAAACACAAACAACAACAAATGTTGGCGAGGATATGGAGAAAAGGGAACCCTCCTACACTGCTGGTGTGACTGCAAATTAGTTCAACCATTGTAGAAAGCAGTATGGAGGTTCCTCAAAAAACTCAAAATAGAAATACCATTTGACCCAGGAATTCCACTCCTAGGAATTTACCGTAAGAATGCAGCAGCCCAATTTGAAAAAGACAGATGCACCCCTATGTTTATCACAGCACTATTTACAATAGCCAAGAAATGGAAGCAACCTAAGTGTCAATCAGTGGATGAATGGATAAAAAGAGGTGGTACATATACACAGTGGAGTATTATTCACCCATAAGAAGAAAACAAATCCTACCATTTGCAACAACATGAATGGAGCTAGAGGGTATTATGCTCAGTGAAATAAGCCAAGCCGAAAAAGACAAGTATCAAATGATTTCACTCATATGTATAGTATAAGAACAAAGAAAAAACCTGAAGGAACAAAACAGTAGCAGACTCACAGAACCCAAGAACGGACTAATAGTTAACAAAGGGAAAGGGA